>VXBL01005306.1:1298303-1407455 GCA_013400195.1 Aramus guarauna
AAAAAAAAAGCCAAAAAAAAAACCACCACACCATAAAGATTGCATCTTGACCAGATTGCTGGGAGATAAGGAGTGAGAAGTTTAAAAGCAGTAATGGCATGAAAGCACTTCAGGCAAGAGTAAAAGATTGAATTTACTGTTGAAGACTATTGAGAAAGAGTATATAGCAAAAGCAATGATATAGCAAAATCTATTTTCCTTCAAAAAATGCATGTCAACAAAAAGTTTGGAAAATACAAGAAAAAAGTTGTAGTTTCAGAAACTGTGTTTCTAAAATGCATCAATAGTAGATCTACTTCACATTTCTTTAAAACTTGAATGAGATTTTGTAAATGAAGAGTGAAATATTCAGCTTTAAAACCTCTGGATCACCTTTATCATATCCCAACAACTAAAGCATGCAGCTGTGGCTCCTCATAGCAGTATTCTTCCCTCAAAGGATTTTTATATATACACATATTATATATATATATCTCTCTATATGTAAATCCTGTCATGACACTCCCGATACATTTTTAAAGTATTATAAAAATGTGTCAGATGACATTCCCACAAAGTGGGATGTTTACTACCGAAATGGAAATGCAAAGATTTATCATAATAATTCCGACGTGTCACAAGATGTCATACTTTGAGGTTTGACAACTGCTTTCTTTCACTAAAGTTAAATAATTTAAGTCTACTAACTTACAAATATTTCTTGTGTTTGTTTTACTGTTGTTCAGCACTGCAGCACAAAATGGGGGCTATGGAATCTATGCTTGGGATAACTGATGGTGCTGCCATAGGGTCCAAAATATCTTCCCGTATACTGCTAGGGTTTATGCCATTTTGCCTCCGAAATTTCTTTTAAATAATGATTATGACAGCTCTATTTTTTTCCTTTGTAAGATCATAGTGACTGTTATTGGATTATTTTTAGAAACACAAACATATTACAAAAAAAATATAAGCCTGTTGAGGATGAATAAAATATCATTCCAGATAGTGATGTATGACTGGTTGGAGACAGATTGACAAACTTCAGCCCTAATCCTGCATCAGACTTTGTTAGCATAGACTCCTGCACCCAAAAGTTACTTCAGAAGTGAAAAGACCTCTTTTTCTCTCCTCTCTAGCTATTTGGCAGCAATGATTGATTTTTTCCAGATGTAGATAAATATGAAAATTTATTTTATTAGTTTTTATATAAATCAGCTCCAAATGCAACCAAGAACATCCCCTCAAGGAGAATGAATATTTTGGCTTTGCTTGTTTTTTCACAGAAGAAATCCTACCATAATCATGTATTTTATGCTTATTTTATAATACATTTAAATGATATCTTAAATAGTTTGGTTTGAAATGAGTAATTGATATTGATGTCCATACAGTGCAATAAAAGCTTTCATCTGCAGGATAATATTCATGGTAATAAAAAAAATCATATTCTATTTTAAAGGCACAGGTTCTTAATAGTCCATTTGGGAATTATTTTTATCTTCTCTCTTGGCATTAGTGTGCCCATGCCCAGTGCTGTGTTGTACATAGCTTGTGTCATCAGGATCTCAGCCATTTCTGTTCCTTTCATCTAAAGGGTTCTGTATTCCAAGGAAACTTTGTGATAAATAGAGTTGGTTACAGACATGAGTCATAATTATGTTCTTTCTCCTTTAAGTTGTTCGAGTTCATGAATTTTTTGGCCGAAAATGTCATCTTCTGTTACATGGGACTCGCACTATTCACATTTCAAAATCATATCTTCAATCCTCTTTTTATATTTGGTGCATTTGTATCCTTTGCTTTAAAGAAGTATTTTATCTATGTACATGTATATATATTTATATATAAAGAATGTGCGCTTCTTGTGAAAAAAAAGTCCACGAGCAAACCAATCAGTTCCTTAAATACTAAAAATCAATTTTTTTGTCAATCCAAAGGTCCAAGTCTTTATTATATATGTATCACAATAACTGGCTCAATGCATGTAAGCATGTGGTCTTTTGACAGTTGCTGTTTTGCAAATCTGGTACAAAGCAAAGCTTTAAATCAGCTGTGGAACTTTTACCACTGGTTTACAAGTGGGGTGGGAAATTGGGATGCGTACTGGGACACATCCATGAGGACAGGTACAGGTGC
Organism: Aramus guarauna; assembly: GCA_013400195.1. Classification (NCBI taxonomy): domain Eukaryota; kingdom Metazoa; phylum Chordata; class Aves; order Gruiformes; family Aramidae; genus Aramus; species Aramus guarauna. The sequence goes on from VXBL01005306.1 coordinate 1,300,422, forward strand.
ACAAAATCTTTTTGTCTGTCCAGAGCCAGTGCAGATCCACGAACTGCAGAGCTGCCTCCAGACAGATATGTGCCATAAGCAGAACTTCCCCAAACCTACTTAAATGATACTAAGTCCTCTAAAAGCAAACAGTTCTGCATTGCTGAAATCCTTCCTTCTTTGTATTTGATATCTTTAGTGTACATGGAATTATTTACCATCATCATGTGCCTAAGGTTTCTCAACAAATGTGTTGCTTACTTGTACAGTGGCATTGAATCTTTTCACACTGACAATGATTTTTATTTTTTTTTTTGGCTCAGAGCAGCAGCCCTTTGCTTATCACTTTTTGATGAACCGTAATAGCTTTGAAAGTTGGGATCATTCTGTTTACGAGCAGTAATGTTTATATGTAATTCCAAATGAATAACAAGAACTGCATCACAGCTCCCTTGGCTGCAGGTTGGGTTAGACGGCAGAGGACCCCAAGAGCCTATTACATCCCACCACCACCACAAGAAGCTGTACTGTGTCCTGCATTCCTTAGCACAGGAAGACAGCTGAGCGTGGGAGCAGCCCTCAGGAGCCCAGACGGGGACTGTGTTGCAGAGCACTGCAGTGACCTGCCTCTATCACTTCTGCTCACTAGGAGCCGACAGACTGCAACAGGGTTGCACTGGACAGCTGAGCACAGGGCATGTGCAGCAACCACTGCTAATGCATGTTCTCCCAGGTCCAAGGGAGCCTTAAGCAGCTCTGGGCCAGCAGATACGATACAGCCAGACATTGCCACTCAAGTACTTCATTTATTCTACAGTCCCCAGCATGCCTCAGACAAGAGTGCTTGAGCCCTAAGAGTCACAAGACAAGGGGAAGGACAGAACCTGCTAAAAGCACGTATAAGAAGCTCTGATTGTCTTTTTTTTTTTTTTAATCTGAAATAGCCTCATGTTTCTAATTAAGCTAACTTTTGTGATCATTCTACAGAGCAGTAATAAAAACCCCTTTTGAAAAATCTCCAAAGGAAAATGAGGAAGGGGAAAAAAAAAAAAAAAAAAACCACAAAAACCACACAGAGTGCTGGATAAAAACAATATGAATTGTCAGGAAATAAGAAAGTAATCATGTCCAAAAGCACTTTTATTCTTTGCAAATTGCTGCAAGAATATAATGCCATCTCTGCAATTGATGATGGGCATTTTACTGAAGGACTGAAGATGAAGTCACACGCGATACAAATGTGATGAGTAAAAGTAGAGTGATTGAAGTAGGATATGTAATGATGAATATAAAACCAGGATGTCTGGGGAAGACAATCTCTGCCACTGCACAGTTTTATAATGAAATTGGAACCAGAAGGATCTGATATGTAAAATATGAAGGAAGATAATCTCATATTCATTTTAATTACACTTCTAAAATAACTTTGGAGAAATATTGGATTTAAGTTAGCCCTGGTTTTGTCAGTAGTTCCTCCACCATTTTCCTCAACATCTTAAATTTTAGGTGGCAGTTTTTGTAGCAAGAGCTTGCAACATATATCCACTTTCTTTCCTGTTGAATTTGGGTCGAAAACAAAAGATTCCCAGGAACTTTCAGCACATGATGATGTTTTCAGGTAAGTGCTATTTTGGTATTTTTCCTGTCCACATTTAACAACTGACAAAGATAGTCATCTATCACAGAGAAGTCATTATATTAAAACTCAAGATAGTCTCTTCAAAGCTACCAAAGCAAATGGATGTATTCTCATCAACTTCACAGTGCTCTGGACATGTTTTAATTAACTTTTTGGCCACCTACCACCCAGGAAGCCAGTCTTTCAACCCACTGTCCCTCATCTGTCTACATTCCATGACAATCTGGGAATACCATGTCTTCGTGTTGTGTTGATTTAGAGACACCTTTAGTACACCCAATAGTATGCTTACATACCAGCAAATAAATATCCAACTTTGAAAGTGGTAGTACTGATACTCAAATCAGACACAGTCTTTGGCAATTCCTTTAACTTCAGGAACAGTTTTACTTTGAAACATGAGACTAGCAGACTTTAATTCCACAGATATTTCATATGTATTCCAGTCTGATATTTAACTCTGTTAACTCTGGTTAACATTGTAGAATTAAAAAAAAAAAAAAAAACAAAAAACACCAACCAACAACACAAAAAACCACAACACCAAAAAAACCCATCCACAAAACAGAAGAGAGGAGCCATGTTCTACTCTGATTTGTGCATCATCCCCTGTACAGTGGATTCTGTATTTTTGGACTTGCACAAGCTAGAAATACTGCCTCTTAACTTTCTGATGCTAGTTAGAAAAAAAATCATAAGCTAAGAACATTTGTTCAGTAAAAGACAGAAACACAGATCCCCCAATGCCATTTATGAAATAATTTTCTAAAATTAGAAAGTCAGCACTTTTTTCTTCATTTTCTTGCTTTTTAGACAAAAACATATTCCAAATTTTTATAGATAAAGTTCTTGATTGACAGCCTTAATGTACCCTGATCTATTTAGCCAGATAACAAGTAAAATACAATGCGCTACATTTCAAGCTTCCTCATCAGGAGTGCTCCACATCAGGGTGCCTCATTTATGCCTATATAACTCCATCTCTCTAGAGAGCAACACAGTAGTTCACTTCTTATATCCATTCAATCCTTCTGCTAAAAGCTGCCACTGTAAATGTCAGTTAATATCAGCTAGATTGTAGTGAGAGATGATGACATACATCCATTAGGAACTGCCTTTCAGACCGCCCGCTCACCTACAATTGTTAGCCGTGTAAGATGTATATGTAGATCCCTCTAGTGAAGCTAGCAGGTGGCCAACTAGGCAACAGCATGAAAAATAGCTTCATATGTTAACTAGTTTCTTTTTTTTTACTTTTATTTTTTATCAGATAAAGTAGAGGATTAAAAGTCTTCTACAATGTATCTTATTCTTCAACTTTTCTGTCCTCATTTTCTCCAGTCAAATTTCATTCTGCACAGAACTAAGAGCAGAAAGTAGCCTGCAGCCAACAACCAAACATGAGAACTCACACATTAGCTTTCCAGTACAATCTGACAGCTGAGAACTGAAAATAGTAGTATTGAAAACTTCTAAAATGTAAATGTTAAAATACTCAGAAAAGTAATTTTTAACCATTTTTAAAGCAACACTATTTTGTAGAGGAAAATATCTTTACAACATTATAACAAGGTAAATAGCATCATCTGCAAGTATAGCAATAAAGACTGACTGCCTCTCGCACTGCCAGCAGCTTCACACTTCAGAGAACATTTAGGATATGTGGATTTCTTGTGTGATTGTACTTTTTAATATGCACTAAGATTTGTGCTCAGTTGTCAATAACATTATCATTTACTATAAACTGATTATACTGTATATAGTGATAAACAGAGAAGGCAATGACTGCCAGAAGAGACATGCATTTCTGATATGAGTAAACAAGACGTTGAATTTGAGTTTGGAGGAAGACACTTACTGCCTACACAAGATCAGCAGCAATATTCTGGTACAGAATCAGGTTTTCACAGTGAAAACTGGGCTTTGCTCACCACAGCATCAGACACTAAGATGCAGAAAACAATGAAGATGGGGTTACTTTTGTTTGCCATCTTATCATTACTGAATGCACCAAACATTTACTGCTTTCTTTACTGAGTTTTACTGCCATAATCACCATGAATATCAAAGTCTGGAAAAAGCAATTAAGGTCAGGCAAGTACATGGTCGATTAGCATTTGAATATACCTTACTCTGCAAAAAAATTCTAATGTAGTCATTAAGTTCTACTTTTTGAGGAGTATTAATACATTTGAGAAAAAGTGGAAGAGTTAGGGCTTGGAAGTGGATTATATAGCATTTTGATTTATTACATTCTTCATCTGCTTCTGCCACTCCTCTAACAACACATTATGGAGGGTGGATTCACTTTTACAACTATGTTTAATCATGATTCCTGATAATATTCCATTGTAAATCAAAACTAGATTAGTTCTTGTATAATTAAGCCTCAGCTTCTCAAATTAAGTTCAATGTCAGCAAAAATGAGCAGGCCACCAGTCTCTGCTCATGAGAAAAAGAAATATTTCAATGTCTTAAATTGTAAGGGAGCAATCTCTACACACTAGTGGTCTGTGCTGCTTGAAAAATGCCTTAGTTCAGACCCTGCTATGATGCCTTTAACCGGTAATAAAATTAAAAGGGAAGGAAACTAAATGGATCCAGATGGACTTATTAATGGCAATAACATGTCTGATATTTGGGCATCACTGCCACATGACCAGGAGGGGGACTATTTCACAGCACCATCTTCTTCCAATATCTCCATTTACTTTTTACTGTGCTTTCCTCTTCTCTACAGCCTATAAACTGGCAAGAGAGAGGCTTGTGGGACACGGTGCTATGGGGTGGTTGCTGTTAATATAAGATATTACAGCAGCACTGGAGTCTGAAAGGGTAGAATACAAATGCAAAAGAAAAACAAAAAAAGACTGCCTGTGTACAGGCAGCTGTTGTGCAGGCATTTACATCTGCACACTCATACGTACACGGTGGTGGGAAGTGTCACAGTGAACTTTACCAAGATAGGTAGATATGAAATCAGCTAAAGAAAAAAGGAAGCAAGGAAGACAAGAGCAGAGAACTACAGTTGAAACCAAAACACCAGATCTATGTACAGAAAGTCTCCTTTCCTGGCAGATTCTCCCCGCACTACCCACAAACACTACTGCCCTCAAAGGCTCTTCAGAGGAACACGTTTGAAGTGACATATGTTTGTGGAGTGTGAGAAGAGGATGGAAAACAGCCCAGTAGGACACACTTTTTCTATTTTGTGGGCCTGTGAAGCTTAACCCTTGGGGTAGTTTCCTTTGGAGGTCCTGACACATGAAAGAATCTCTCTTAAAGATGAATCCCTGATGGCTGGCACAGCTATCTGAAAAATCTGGTAGGAAATCTGTGATAGAGCCCAAAGGATCAATGGATCACAGCACAGATATGGAGCTGCTGATGCAGTGGCATCTCTGAAAGATGAGAGGAGGGAATCTCTGCTAATGGTTCATCAGAGCATTTTCCTTCTGCCATGTGACTCTCTCCAGGTGTAGCTGAGGTACCACTGTCCATTAGAGCCAACTGTTCCATTGTGCTTTGTTCGTATTTTTCCCTGAGGTGTTACAGAAACCCTAACCTTCCTTACCTTCAGTCTATTTTAGTATCTTGCCGTCTTCAGAGGCTGTTAAAATTCCCTCCATTTGTGTTGTTACCTGGAATGTATTTTGATATATATCATAGTGTTCCTTGCTTCTCATCGAGTCTCTACATTTTAGGTTATATTCATCTGCTTCCCACTGCTTTAGATGGAAGCAAATAATTTGTTTTATTATTTATTTTACTTTAGACATGTTTTTAATCAAAACTGAATTAGCTCTTATAGACCATGTTGAGTCCTTTAGAAATGAAAAATGCAGTGACGGCAGTCACAGTTACTATCTGGGCCAGTAATCCATTTTACCACTATAACCACTGGAAAAATACCATTTCAACAGTGGTTCATTCCCTTCTCAGATACATGTTTAAAATGTGCTGATATTTTTTTCCTCATGAGAAAATAGTAAAGCATGTTCATCCTTAGAGATGTCTTTCACATAAAAGCAAAGTCAAGGACAAGCCCACTTGTTGACTGCAGTGTTATTTTCATAAATGCAGAGATTTTAAACCCGCTGCCACTGACCATTTTCAGCTGGTGCAACTACAGTCTGGTACTTCCTTGCAGAAATGGCTTTGTGTTGTTCTCTGGATAAACTGTGCACCTTCCGTAGTACATAATTCATATTCTAACTATGTAATCTTAAAGAGCTTTAGAGTTCTACTCCAAAAATAGCTGCTTCTTAGTAGTTGATTAAGTGATTCTGTATATACCTTCGGTGCCTTACAAGAGGATTAATTATTAGATTTAATCTTTCAATACTTGCAAAGTACTTTTTGGATTTGGTGTGTGTTATATACATGTAATGGCTTTGCTCTCTACACTTATTTTGTGGAATTTTTTTCTAGAAAACAATAAAGTAAATTTAAATAGATACATGAAAAGCATTGGAAAATACAGAGTATTATTTTTATTGTGCATTCTGATGCCTGGAGGCACTAGCAGGCTTTTTTCCCTTCTTTTTTTTTTACAAAATGTCACACTGTGAGGACCTATTTACTTAGCTTATACTACCTATGGGGCTTTTTTTAACTCACTGTTGGCTGTTTTCTCCACATTTGTAAGTTTTTGTTTACTCAGTCTCTGGAGGTGTGTAATTTTACAACTATTATAATATTTCAAGTACACTAAGAACTAAAAATTTGCATTTATTCTGCATCCCCTTTTTAGATACTTAAAATCATCTTTTAAAAACTATGAATTGTTCTTAAGTCATAATTTTTATGACCATTCTTAGCACACTGTAAGATTTTAAAGACATTTTAAAGACACTTTTACAAGCAAGAAATGGGGAGCCTATTTGGGTACAGATTTTAAGGCCAATCCTCTTTCTCACTTGTACCTGATTCCATGAGTAGTCCTACTGAAGTCAGTAAAACAACAGAGGGAATAAATTTCTATTTTGACATGCATAAAGTCCAGATCACTATTTAATTTGCAATTATTCAAGACAAAGAATTCAGTGGATGTAAAACAAACACCTGATTATTATGTGGAAGAGAGTAGTTTCATTGTCCACTTTTGCAAAGTTACTTAGACTTGCATGAAGCACCATCCTTTCAATTAACACAGTCCAGCATTTTAGAAGTATGATCATGGTCTGAAAATTTCCTCTGCCCTTGGAATTGGATTTGAGCAGAAAAGAGTAAAATTCTGTTTCTCCGTCATTCTTGGTTTTTGGTTTGGTTTTTTTTTTAGGTTTACGTGGTGCAATAGCATTTGCATTGGCTATTCAAGACACAGAATCCCAACCCAAGCAAATGATGTTTACAACAGCACTGCTTATTGTGTTTTTCACAGTCTGGGTATTTGGTGGGGGCACAACACCAATGCTCACGTGGCTTCAGATCAGGTTAGTACTCTCTTTACAATATTTACCATTAAAATAGAATGTAGTCGCTATGATCAATCACTAAATTCCTACAGCTTTGTAAGGTTTGCTTATGTGCTTTTTTTAAAACAGTTTTACAAGCACAAAGGAAGTATTTGGCTATCTAGTAGAAGCTTCAGACCACAGGTTCTTCCCAAGGTCATTATAGGTTTGGGCCTAAATCAGATCTACCCTTATTTCTTAAGAGATTGTCTCACTACTGTTCCTTTTAATCACTGTGAATAAATGTTAGCAGTGTCACCCTCGATATTGAAGAGCTATAAAGGCAGGTTTTGTCCTCATCTAAAAATCTGTATTCATTACAAAAACATCATAAATAAAGTATTTCTGATTTTAATGTGAATATACTAGAAAATTTACATATATTGGCACCTCATTCAGCCATTGATTTATTACTTATTGTTTTATATATGCTCTTTTACTACATTATTTTTTAAATTACTTCATAGTCACTTATATTCACATACAGCAGTGAATGACAAGGGAGGTTAAATGAGAAAAGACAGGAAAGTAGGAAGTTGGAATAAAAGTATCTGATTTAAACGCTGTGTCTTCCCAAACGTGCTTTTTTGAAACCTCACTTTTAACGGTAGGAGTGTAATGCTATTGTTAAGTTCTAATTACTTCATAATCCATTTGGAACTCACTGCCATGGTTCATAAGATCACAAAATAACCCCAACCCTAATATCAAGATAGGCTTGTAATTCACAATTCCTTATCATTTATTCTATATATGCTTATAATTTGTTCTATATATAGCATCTACTTTTCTTGTTTACAAAATGATGTCTGATTAACAAGCCTTCATGTCAGACTGTTGCTATAAAACACTAGCTGAAGATAACTAAATTGCTTTAACAAAGAGCATAGATAAAAGCTTGCAGACAAAATAAGGACTGGCATACAAGTGTACTGTATAAACATAAAATGCGGGCATCTATGTGCAACGTGGGGGCTTTATCTTTCTGCGACAGTTTGGTTCTTTTTCATATCTCTCATGTCCTATACTGTCAATCAAGTTCATTACAGTTTGGGTACATTCTGCCACTATCAGCCACCTTTCTGAGATTTGCCAGGTTGTCATTGTTGGTCAGCAACAGCTGTACGTGGCAACAGAAATGTGGGCGAGGAGGAACATCCTCATTAGGTCTTGTGGACCAAATCGCTTTGGATTACTGTAGCAGGAGATTAAGGAATAATTTTGAGAATGTGGTAAGGGACAAAGGAGGTGGGTAATAGTCACATGTCTAGTCTAAGTTCTAAGGTCTAAGGACTAGATGCCTGTCCTAGTCTAGCTCTCTAGGTAATTTTTAAATTAGCATTATCAAGCGCTTTCACTAACATAAGCAATTTAATTGGATACAATGATTTTTTATGAGGGTGATGAGGCACTGGAAAGGATCGCCCAAACCATCCTGTGATTCTATGACATTTCTTCTGCTACTTAGTACTACTGAGAGGTGGGAAGGCCCACAAGACCACAAGTGAGGGGCTGACTCTCATATTAACTATTTATTCAATGCAAGCATGTGTTTCCTTCTTTACCCACCTTTACAATAGATTTTATCAAAGACACTGGAAATAAACAGGCATTACTGGTCTGAAGTGCTCATCTCTTTAGGGATCTCCTCTGAATTCCAGAAGATCTGCCAGGCATATTTATCAATCAATTTGTTTTTGTAACTGGGATATAGATTTTCTTATTGTAAAGCTATTAGGTTCACACTTCCCATTTAATTTTTTGACAGTAGAACCTACAGCTTCATAAATTATGAGTGTGTGGTCAAACTGAGATAAAAATTTAAATAGACATCTTTAATTACAAATGTATCTTAAGGCTCTAATTTCTCTTTCTAGTGAATTTATTTAACTGTCTTTATAATTTATTACACCTCAATATGGAATTTTGTCCTTAGCTACCAGCATTTGTCATTTTAGTCTTACATAATTTTACTAAGAAATTGTATTTAAAGGTGGTGGTAATTCATGCCATTTGATACCTGCATGGATTCTAGCAGACTTGGGTTTGCTGAAAGAGTTATGGGGCTGCTCCGAATTTCACCACCTGGCTTGGTTTAATACCCCCAGTATGCTTGCAGCTGTGCCTGAATGGCAATTCTGAGCTGCAATGATCCCCACTTTTTTTTTTTTAAATAAAATTAGGAGAGAGAGATTGTATTTTCATGCTGGTTTGGAGAGTTCAGCTCACAAAGCCAAGGGAAACTGTATTGTGAATACAAAAATGCTATGGCTGTCTGTGAAGAGACTCATTGGAATAGGTTGGTATGTCATCAATTACAGTGAAATGCTGCAACTGTGTCTACTTACTACGTAAGTATACAAGAGGGAGACTGGTCTCATGCTAGCCCTTAAGTCTTCAATTGATGAGAACTTACATCAGGCACCATCCCAGAGCAGTTTGAAATCACTTCTGTGTGATTCCCCAGTGCTTTAAGGAACCAGATTTACCACTATTGTTCAAATCCAAAGCACAGTGCTAGATCAGTTAATCTAAACAACTAGAAATAAAGTTATTCACATTATCAAAATTAAGTACTTACAGGAAATGAAAAATATACGAATGACTGCTTTAAGGTCACAGTGACTACACTGGATTTCCCTGCAACACCTACAAGTTGCTGTACAGGTAAAACTTCTCAGGAGACAGGGATGGTCAAAAAAAAAAGTGATCAAGCAAATAACAGTCCAAAGCTGAGTGTGGGGGTTTTTGCCAATGAAAGAATGAATTTGTTGAATTGAATCTTACTCACATTTTAATTTGTGCCCACTCTATGTGGAATAGGCTACAGTTCCTATCAGTAGTTCAGGAGATGCAACTCAACTCCTCGAGGTTGACCAAGTTAGTCTTATCCTAGAGATAAGTGCTTGAGCTTATATGTTACAGACCAACTTACCCACATTTTGGTTTTAAAACTTAAATAAATCTATTGTCCATTAAGTTGAAGACATGTAAAAATAATATAAATTACAAATAACTAACACTAATATATTTACCCTTTGCTCGACCATAATACATTACAGCAGTCAAAGTAAGAGACAGTAGTGAAGATCTGTACAGCCTTCTTGTTGTGTATTATTGTCTACATATTATACATGTTTCAATGATTTATTGCACTCCATGTAATTTACATTGTGAAATTCCCATAATGGTGACCAAGGCTACTCGTATATCAAGAGAATATAAGGGAATAGAACAATGACAATTTTTAAATAATAGCAGTAACAGTCTTCTGGAAAATCAATCTTTGTTTCCATAATAACTGGGAGTTCCATAATCTTTCACCTCTATTCACAGCAATAGCATCAAATCTGTTTGGGCGCTCCCCCCCCGCCCAGCTAACATTTAACTTAATGTAAATATAAACTGTCACTCTAATTTTAGAGAAAAGATGAAGACGTGTCCTCAGAGCTAACAAACAGCTGATTTATTCCAGGAATATGTATGGCTTATACAACACTTGCAAATTGTTGCCAAAACATAAGATATATTATCAAAACTAACATGCGCTGTTGAAAAAGGCTCCGTTTCTATCTCCCATTTAATGCAGCAATATCACTCAACTATTTCACAAGGTTGCAAAGGCCAGCTGTGCTGAAAGCTTTTGTAAAAAGAAGCTTAAATGGATCCCAGGAGTTCACCCAAGTTTATTAAGGTTCACAATCCTAGGTCCCTTCATTTAACAAACTAACTATATTGAAATATATGCTCCTACTTAAACTATAGCTTGAATCTAAGAAAGGTTCCTTAAGCCTTGGAAATCTGACCTGCTAATGGTAGAATTTATGTCTACGTGTCTCTATATGTCAAAATACAGTTTTAAAAGAAATCCATGCCAATCATTCTCATTATATTACTAGTATATTTACTCATACAGAGTAGCCTTCAAAATGAGCCTTAAAATTCTTGGCAAAGTCTTAATATTTTTTTACTTTGTTCTAAAAGAATGAGACATACATTTTCAGAAATGTCTTAATTGTTTTAGCTGTCTCCTGTTTTAGATAACCTGAAACTCTGAGCTTCAGGAAGCGTAGAGTGTTCCCTTTTGGAAAATCAGGACCTGTTTAAATGTTCCCAGTTGTCTACCACAGTAACATAATATTTCTGAGCACGGAAGCATATCCACAGTCAGTTACAATGTTATCGGCTGGCATTCTGAGAGCAGAATTCGTTGCACCATGTTCCTAATACATTATCTTCTGGCTTATCTGAAAGGTATAACTAGAAAAAAATGCCTTTACTCTCCATGTGAAAAGACTACAATACACTGCTCTTAGCAGAATGAATAAACCTGCATCATTGTATGAGAATAATATCATGATATATCAACAGCAAAACAAAGATAGCCATTTAAGGTTGAGTTCACTGTCAAACTGAAGTATTCAATAAATGTGCCTACAGAGATGTTGAGTATTACCTGCTAATGCTTTTGGATATATGTCTCCCTTCTTTCCCCATACTCTGATTAAAAATAGAGTGCTACATTTTACAGTAAATCTGCAATGAGAGGTTTGGAGATAAAGGATTCTCATGACAGGCAGAGCAAAAATACAAAGCTCTTAATAAAACATGTCCTATAAAAGCATTGTGCTAGGTATTAGCTCCTGTTTGTTTATCGTCACCTCCTGTGTAAATGTTTGTCAAGGGATTTTCAGACTTTTTGTGCATGTCTTTGCAGCAGTCCTTCAGTGAATAAGGATATTTTTATTCCATATTCTAAATAAATACTAAGCAACATTGAATAGTAACTTTTAATACTGTGTCTATCTGGCTGTTGCCTTTGGTATGTATTCTAGAAACCGGCTATGTCTATGTGCCTGGCAGCCCTTGAAAACTTGCCATCTCTAGTTCACCTAAAATTTAGTTCCAAACCTCCAACTTTCTCTAAATACTAATGCCAGAGGCCTGGCATACCAGTTTTTCAGGGGATGACCAAGGCTGTCCAAGCTCACATTCTCAGCAGGAGCACCTCCTCATTGCATTCTTCTATTAGAAAGCACCAATCCAGGAAATTAAATCAATCAAAACAAACTATTCTTCTGATATTCAACTATTGCCTTCCCTAACTTCTAATTGACCCAAACTTTTGGATTCACTTCCAGAGCTCTGGGAAGAGCTCTGCTTATTCTTTACGCTGTCCAGATTCCAGCTTTAAAACTACAGACTGCTATTTCTCTCTGCCCATCTAGGCAAAACTGAACCTAAAAATGTCGTTATGCACTTTCAAAATATTTTTTTGCATTGATAGAACCAGAAGGTCTCTGATGGTGAACAGCAGCTGGTCATTCATTCACACTACACTGGCATAAATACAGAATACCTTAATATAGTCAATAATCTCTGAGAATACAAAACATAGAAATGCATCAAATATAAAAAATATATAATATAATATAAAGTATAACTGAAAAAAGTCTGACGCATATAACAAGAATAAGAAGAGAGGATTCACATCCTATACGAGTCCTCAGATCTGTTTGAAATGAGTACATAAGCAAAAGGGATATCATTGCTGTGGAGACTCTTTTCGGTTTCATATGGGAAATGATGCTGACTGGCTAGGAGTAGAGTGCAGGTAAACTGGGAGCAATATTGTTATCAGCATGAAAAAAAAAATCTGCCATTTGCAAAAGTCAAACATCCAGTAACTTCCCTGTCCAGATCTACAGCAATGAAGGAAAGGAAAGATCTTTTACAGATTACACCCAGACCTATCTCTATCACTGGTATGAAGCCACCAAAGTCAAAAGAGTTGTCTCAAGGGTGCTCCTATTTATTCTTTGTAGACTAAATCATTCAACCAACCCAAATATATGCTTCTTAGAGAGGTTTACCTGTATCTATTTTGATGGTAAATCCGCATTGAATAACACTGACAGAACATAAGAATTCAGACTAAAAGTTGCAGGAAAACCTATTGGGGTACTTTTTACCAACTCATGTAACATATTGCTATTTCAGCAAAGTAAATTTTTTAAAGAAAGTTTTTCAAGTTTTATTCTGAGTTCCATCATAAAACATAACACGTCAGATTTTTTTGTGATGGCTTGTGGTATGGCTACAACACTGTTTTCTAAATGAAAAAGGAAAAAACATGATAGCACTGTATCCAAAACATTTTGAGAATATGGCTTAGCTGTTAACACTTTTGAAATAAGGCCAACTATTTGACTGCATCATGTCTGAAACATAAAATTGCAACATTATTCAGTATTACAGTGTAAAAGTTGGAAGATCAAAACACTGCTAACTTCTAACCTCCCACCTATTTCCATATTGCAAATCCACTAGGAAATGAGCATTCAGCAGACATCAGTACCCAAAAGTCATGAGCCGGCAGAGTTCAGTGTCATTGAGAATGCTAGTATATCCCTCTACAATATTTCACGGATAAGCTATTCTTTCAAGAAGTCAAGATTTTGTTCCTTCAGTATCCAACACTTTAATCCATTGCTCTGATACCAAAGGCTAAGGCAGTGTGTATGTTTACCAGAATATCACATTGGGGATGCAGGTGAGCAGCAGGGCTAAATGCTGTGGCTTGACTGCTTGTGACCATGGCTGGCTACCAAAAAAAATAGATGGTAGAGTAAGATTCTCTGCTTATCCCAGGCCTTTATCAACTGATTATAGACTGCTGAAAGACAGAACTTCATGACAGAACTAGAGTAACAACATGACCTTGGCCAGTATTATAGTGCTACCATTTCGGTAACAAAAATATTCTTTTCATTATTCCCAAAATCTATAGTTGTGTTCCCTGTGTTCAGCTGTGTTCAAAGAGATGCTACAGAAAGACAGTTTACAATGCCACAGTGGTAGCACTTGTCGCTGCCAAGTGGGAAGCTTTGATCAGATTTGGTCTGTACCTTAAGCTTCCAAAGATATTCTTTAAGCTTCCCAGAAGAGGCCCTTCAAATTAAAAAAATAAAAATAAATAAATATAAATAAACTGCGGGCTTTGGAAAGAGTTCTGCCTTACCTAGAAAGGCAACAGTTGTGGTAAGAAATCTCAAGGGCTAAAATGCCGGTAAATTATGACTGAGCCTCAGGGCTCCAGAACAGGAGGTGGAGAGCAGGAACCTTCCTTTTCCACAGCTTAAGAACAAAGAAGGATGCACTTTAGATCAAAGGATTAACAGATTGTTTTAGAAAAGGTGGATGGTGCTATCTACATTACTATATTTTTCCAGGCATGCAGAAAGATTGATACTTTTTTCTTTTCTTTATAATGACATACAAGTCTTTCCTGTTAAAAATCTACCTATTTCTGAGTTCTGCCAGAGTTAAGTTCTGATTTGCCATTATATGGTTGTAGCATCTGGATAGTTTTATTCACTGTCCTTTATCAAATCAGTTGTAAGAGAAAATTATCTTTTTCAAGCCCACATTTGTAGAAATCTGTATGAATGTGATCTATGGGAGAGGTGGTGATATAACTGGACTTATGTTACCACACTTAATCCCACAGTGTTTGCTAAACAAAATTCTTTCGGTAATAACAAACTGGCTTCAAAGTGATCTAAACAAGACACAAGTAATATTAAAACTCATAATTTTCATATCAGCCTCTATTTGCAGGATCTGCTGTGGGCACAAGGCTGGAATTGTGTATTACTCAACACCGTACTCAGTGATCAAGCCATTACCAGAAAATGCCCACCTTTAACCTGGCGGGAAATTCCTCTAACATAAGGCTGCTTCTATCACTATCCAGGCTGCAATTCTGCATCTTTACCTGATAACGAGGAAGAAGCCTTTCAGACACTGAGGGTGGACACAACCTGCAATAGTCTGCTGTATGGGTAAAGGACAGGCAGCACCTCTCTCTGGTATTTGGAGCTTTAAGAAGGTGGTCAAACACAGCAAACTCTGGCAGAGCTCACACAGGTCTCAGCCTTCAAGTGACCTGAAAGCATTTGCATATGCTTGACAACCTCCTGCCCCAGAACTTTATGTGCAAACTGTACTGGGCCCTTTTTATTGCTTCCCAGCAGGTGACTGAGCCCCCGCAGCTCCTGAGACAGTATCTCTTACTGTAAATACAAATAGTGAGAGTCTTGAGACTGTTCTAACTGTATTAAAACTTTCAGAGTGATAAAGTAGCTATTTCCTGTAAATTCCCAAACTGTAAAACAAATTGTAAGTCTTAAACACACATTCTACACCATATTGCAAAGTGCTGTAGTCAAAAGTAGCTTAGAAACTTCAAGTATGTTGAAAATCAACGGAGCTGAAGCTCCTAAGTCACTTTCAAAAATTTGGTTTAGATAGTTTCATGTAATGCTAAGTGGAGCAATGCCTTCTCTAATCTCACTGGGGTGAGACGTGACTATGACACTGGAAGGAATGGTGTCCTGACAGCTGATCCCGCAAAGAGGCTACAGTCAGCCGAGGCAAGGAGGAGTGATCCTGTTGCCTGGTTAAGAAAAACCTCATCAGAATATTGTATTCTATTGCTGCCTTCTGCTCTGCTTATAGAGAAAAGCCTAAGACAGTACATCTCCTTACAGTCAGTTGTTCTGAACTAGATTCACATAGCAGTTTGATCTCTACTGCTCCTCATTTCTTCCTAATTTAAGTGGAAGGTTTACTCTGAGTGAATGCATCTTAGCTTCCCTTTTTCAGTCTCACACAGGCACACAGGGATTATCCCTCCTGAAACATAGCTAGCCCTTGAGATAGTCTGAATTCAAGAGCCAGCAGCATGTGTTTATGTATCTACAGATAATCCATAATTCAATAGTTATAAATTATTTTGAACCTTCTTAATTGTTTTGCTTGTATTCCTGTGAACACATTTTCCTTTCACCATTTGTCAAGAGAAAGGAAGGTCAGTTTAGAAAAGGCATTTTAATTAAATGTTTTCTCCTGGCCTTGGCACATTCTCTTCTATAACCATAATCCTTGGGGTCATATTTCCTCTAGAGTCCTGGAAAACAATTTAGTGAAAGTGAGAGATCCATTGATTTACTATTCAAAATGGAATGTCAGCCTAAGTATGTTCAACTGTAATTTGCGAGTGACCACAACATAGAGATGAACAGTTCAGTTAAAGGCAGTATGTTTTCAAGTACTGTTATATTTCTGTGCACTTGTACTGTTGGGTTTGTTGGGGTTTTTTTTAGTTTTAGAATACTCATAATCAGTCTAACTGGTATTCTCTCTTAGTAACAGAAATAGCTCCAATAAACAAAGCTCGCTCTTTGTTTCCAGGGTCATATTCCTCTTTATCCATAGTACAGTAAGTATTTTAAATCATGCTGCAATAAACACTCCTGTTGAGAGCCCAGTTTCAGCCAAGCCACTTCAGCCCACTGAGTTCCTTTTAACCCAGATACATTTTCAACAGAGATCACACTGTCTTTGCCTGAAAAGTCTTTTAAATCCTAACAAAACCCTCTGAAATCCAGAAACACCTGTAATTTCATGTAACAAGTCTAACTATTAATGCTGCAGTTATTTTAAAATTACTACTATCTTTAGTTGGCCAACTATCTGCACCTGTAAACATCTAAAGGACAGTATTTTGCCTAACATCTTTTATACTGATGACAATTTGAATGTTCCTGTGCTAACAAACACTAATTGCATATAGGTGAGCAACCATGTTGCGGACTCCCTAGACTCCCCCTCAGCATTAGGTTATTACTGATTTATGTGCAGACCTTAGGTCACAAAACCTACATTGCTATTTAAAAGGTAAGTTTCACAATTGCAAAGAACACCTTGAAAATGATTCAAAGAAAACTAAACTAACAAGGGAGTTTTTGTGTGAGTTCGTGGACAGGCCAAACAACAGCTTGGACAAGACACTGTCCTATGATTATAAAAGGAGTGTTATCTTCAAGACACATAGTTTTTCTGATAAGCCCCATGCTTGCTCCCACACAATACTCCAGGTACGACAGAAAAACAGTAGTTTAGGGTTGACGTAGGAAACTGCATGGCTGTCAGTCACTCTGTTCACCAGTATAAGGGTAACAAGTGATCCAGGAAGGCAGAGGAAGAGGCAGAGTTTTAGCCTCAGCTGTAAGATGTTTAGCCACTACAAATAACTATCAGCAATTTCAAGTTTGGTCAAGCACGTTAGAGATCATTGTGATTAAGCATTTGAGTAATTTGCACAGTCATCTATTGATTACTTGTGACATGGGTCACAGAGCATAAAATCAGATTATGGTTTATCAGTTCATTCCCTTTGATCTCCTGTAGTAGCACAAACTAAAACATTGCTTTAGATTCTAGTTAAAGATTTTTTTTTATATACAAAAATATTGCTGGATATGATACTTTCCCTTTGTCTTGTGGTCTTTGCCACCAGTTCTGGATTTATGGGTATATACAACCATGGTGTGTATGTAGTATCTACAAGAAATGGGAAATGGTGTGGTGTTCCTGATTAAAGCCATATTAGGGAAATGCATTCTGCTTCTGCTTCACACCTTGAGATGTTCAGCATCACACATGAAATTACCTATGAGCAAAAAAAATCCTTCATGGGGCACACCCACACTGAAAGAGTTAATATAATAGCTGCTTTTATAACAGTAGCTAGAGCACGATTAGCCTGGTAAATGCTATAAATCAAGAAGCAGTATGAAATTGGACATTAAATGTATTGGATGTTATTATAAAAAGAGAAATTGGATAATTTCCTTTCATTTCTATCTGAAAATGAGAAATCATCCAGGTAATGAATCTCAGTGATCTCCTGAAATGCCTATCATTTATTTGCAAGGTGCTTTTCTGCTAAGATAAGGTGTGCATTTGACCTCTCAGAGTTATTCATAGCGTTTTGCCTGAATGATACTAAACATGGTTTATAAACATTTGTGCTGTAATAGTCCTTGATAACAAAATAAAAAGCCCAGAATACAGAGGACTTGGTCTTTCTGACTCCGACTGTGAAAGGCAGTCCTAGGCAGCTGTTGAATGGGAAATTCTGGATTGTAATTGTGACTTATGCATGACATATACCTGACTCCTGCCGTCAAGTCTGTTGGTCTTCATTGGTCAGAGGGGTCTAATTTTGGGCACAGTCTCCTAACATGGCAGACAGCTAAATCTCATCTCACATACCTTGTATTTCTAGCTCCACATGGCTATTGAAAACAGAAAAGGAAGAAAGAAATGAAAGATACACTTTTATTGCTAGAATATTTGGTACATGAGAGGGGCAAAATTACACAGCAATAAGAAAGATTCATGCCTTTCAGTTTGCTGTGAATAAATGATAGGATGAATTTTCCACATGCCAAAAACCCAGAATAGTTTATAGATATTTCCAGAAAATTATAAATAAATCTATAGCTTGGAATAGAATCCATCCAGTGGGATTTGTGTCAATTAAAATATTTCTTTTACTATCTTTTAAAATAGTCTTGCTTTGATATATCTGAGCATGCAAAAAAGTTTTCATCCATTTCATGCAATCATTTTTTTCTTCCATTAAAATGTGTGTCCCTGTCATACAAAAGGTAGCTGCTATGCAGCAGTCAACATGATGATGATGTTCAACTAAGGAATCAACAAAACCTATCTGTAAATACCCCTAGGGATTATCTTAATTATCTGGGACTTTAGAACAAAACTGATGATTTAATTCTTTCTACCAAAATATGCCAAATTAATTTAGATCTCTATCTCTAAAGAGTCCACCAAAATAAAATTGGTGCAAGCATAAACACAGTTGACTTCAAGCATGTGGCAAAACTGTGGTGTTTGAGGGTAAAGAGGAAGTACAGCAAAATAATTTGAGCCTTTAAAAGTTTGAGATAAATATGGGGTACGATATCCTGGCTCTAGAAAAAAATAATGATCACATTTACTGAGATGAATCTTAAATCCCTGCTTTGTAGGTATTGACCAAGACACCACTTAACTCTATTATTTATCAGATACTGTTGCTTTTTGGGAAAAAATTGCTCTGGAAACTCACTGAACTTTCATAGTTTAACTGTGTAATACTGTCAAGTTGGCCCAAAAGATAGAAGGGTATGAAACAAACATGTTCTTCACGTTTGTTAGTTTGCTTAATTTCCAGAGTAAGTTCATTCTTCTATTTTGCTTGACAAAAAATATTGGAATTTCTTCAGCAAGAGAATATGGAAGGAATGTTTCATTTTGAAGGGATGAAAGCTTTCATTTCATTTTGACTTAAAATATTATAGAATCATAGAATCATTTATGTTGGAAAAGACCTTTAAGATCATTGAGTCCGACCATAAACCTAACAACTGCTAAGTCCACCATTAAACCATGTCCCTAAGCACCACATCTACACAGCTTTTAAATTCCCTGGACAGCCTGTTCAAATGCTTGACAACCCTTTGGTGAAGAAATTTTTCCTAATATCTAATCTAAACCTCCCCAGCAACTTGAGGCCATTTCCTCCTGGCCTATCACTCGTTACTAGGGAGAAGAGACCAACACCCACCTCGCTACAACCTCCTTTCAGGTAGTTGTAGAGAGCAATAAGGTCTCCCCTCAGCCTCCTTTTCTCCAGGCTGAACAACCCCAGTTCCCTCAGTTGGTCCTCATGACTTGTGCTCTAGACCCTTCACCAGCTTTGTTGCTGCTCTTTGGACACATTACAGCACCTCAATATCTTTCTCGTAGTGAGGGGCCCAAAACTGAACACAATATCATTTCAGTCTGAAAAAAACATAATTTCTCAGTCTCTCTCATTTTTTTAAGCTTTCCTGTGGCTTTCCTTTCTGCTATCAAGTATTTAATGCAGTGAAGGAACATTTAATTCCATTTTTAAACTATACATGAAATATAGGAAAAAACATATCTTTTGTCTTCCAACAAGAAAAAAGGTGCTAACTGGGAAGAGAATTAGGCTTTAATGGTCTTATACAGTATATGGGCTGTGATAGAAGTCTTGTAAATCTAAACAAATAAAAGCATGTGCTGGTACATCTGGGTGTAACTGGGTTTGCAGAGGAGCTTAGTGACAGAACGGAACGGTGTGACTTCAACTTTCATGAAACTTTCAACTCTCGTCAAACATTCCTCTGGAAAATCTGAACTTTCTGTTCTTTTTTAAAATGTAATGTAGAGTGGAAGGAAAGCTCTGGCACCCTTAACAAACCTATCAAATTATTCCAGAATAAGTTAAATATGAAAGGTTAATTAAAGCAGATACTAAATAACCTAGGCTCTGTGTAGCAGTATGGGCTTTTAGCATTTAGTAAACAGCTAATTACACTACAATACAGGCTTTTTATAGTGAATTATCAGTGCAGAAACAGCCCAACAGTGATTTGCTAGTCAGTACGTCTATGAGATTTAAATGAGAAAATTACCTCTTATCTCAGCAAGAAATAATTGATTTCAATGCACTTAAAAATATATTATCAGTTTCTGCATTTTTTACTTCTTCAGAGAAATACACCATTTTGTTACATGAGGACAAATAATATATAAAGAAATCTTGAAATTGTACATAAAATTCTGGTTTTATAAATCCAAGATATTTTCTATGTAAATAAATATATAGGACAGCTGTTTATAAAAAAGTTTATATGTAAAGTGCTGTTTATGGAAAATACCTACCTAAAATACCTACCTTCAGCAAGCCTAAAAACTCATGCTTTGCTGAACTAATCTTACAAGTAGACAAGGTGTTGTACGCTGTGACCTTGAAACTTCCCAGTTGCATTTGCTATTCACTTATCTACGCACACTAAGCCTGGTCAGGAATCACAGTGTAGGTTCAGGAAGTCTGCCCAAATCTCCTGAGCCTTGATCAGTCCCTAAGCTTTTCTAATCTCCACCCAAAGGGATTCCCACAAATGCCATGGCAGCCTCTGTTTTCATTTTAGACACAGCAAAAGAGGCCCTGCTCACCCTCTTGCCTGCTGCGTCAACTTGTAGCATGGACTTGGTTTGCTTCCTCTGCTTCATTCAACTCACACACGCTTTTTCCACCTTTCTGGAGAACTTCTAGCTCAAATTTCACCAGTTCTGCACATGTATGCACGTGTATCCATAAGATGGGGAAAGCAGAGAAGGCAGAAAATAATTTTATTTAACTGAACCAGAAAATAAGATAAAATTATACTGGAGACTAGTGGTTAGTGTGTTTACTAGGCAGGTTTCAGCTCCTGTCCAAATAAGTGTTTGTTTCATGTAAAAGGAATCATCAACTAAAATACAGTCATCTTTCTGTATAGTAAAGATCAGAATCCAGGTCTTCCTGTACCCTATTTAGCAGTCTACAGAAAAATGATTGCTCACATGCTTTCTGACCCAGTGACCCATACAAATACACACATTTGAATTTAATTAAGATCACGTTTTTAAACAAAGATCGTTATTTCCCCCCCCTGAAATCAGTGGGACTACATTATCTCCCGTCGATCTGACCATTCTTTATTGATCTGAAGATCTCAGGCTTTGTGTGATTAGCTCCCATTTTAAATGGGCGGCACTTGGGCTCCTCAGTGCTTACATTCCTTTTGAAACTGATGCTTGGGCATGGTTTTACATTTCACTGATTCTGAAAGTTTTCTTGAAACTTCTCAGGCAATTAAATGAGTTGCCAAATCTGGTTCAATTGCCATATCTTAGTTCACTGGCCAAAAAAGTAGCATTATTTCCTTCTTTCACATCTTCAGAAATATCAGTGTGAAAGCATTAACATAGTAAGTAATAAAATCATTTATTTGCCAACTTAATTCCAAAAGACAGTCTGCAGCTACATCCTTACTTGTTTAGGCACAACGCAAGCCTGGAAAAAGTAATGTTGTATTGGATTCTCGATCAGAGCATTTCTTTGGATTGCCCTATCACTTTGAAATCAATGTCATAATAGCTGTGTGCTATTTTGCTATCACTTACATTGAAAATCTGAATTATAAACAAGTGACAAGTTCTTCAATTTAGATTAAGCAAATGTCACAGCTTTCAATCCAATTTATTATGTATACCTCAACTTGCACTACACTTACATAAGAGAAAGATGCATGTCCCAGAAAGGAGCAGTGATACATTTAAAATGTGAAATTAATCTTTTCTGAGTTTCACAGCATCTCGTGCCTTCTCAGTTTTGTCTTTTAGACAGCAAGCTTCCTGGGGCTTTTTCTACCACACTCTGAGTTTTACCAAGCTAAACAGACTATCAGCAATCTTCCTAACAAAAAACTACATAAAATCCTTTTTAAAAAAGCCTGATTTATTGACGATTTTGTCAATAAGTGCTCTCTCTCAACAAGAGGAAAAGTTATATTTTATAGGGCTTTTAAAAAATTAAAACCACTTTTGTGGTTTACAACTTAACCCTTGTATATGTGCTCTACCTGGATCCCAATGTTATACCTCAAACACAAGGTAAATCCTTTAGATTTTTTACTGAGTATTTACTGATTCATTAGGGTGCTGGGCATGTGGAATTTTAAGCATTAGACTTGCCTTTCAGCTATCAAGTTTTCTTGCTCTGTTCAGTAAGGTAGGAACCTGGAGCCAATGTCAAAGTATCACATATTTATGAATACACCGACAGAACTATCACATATGCCTGAAGTCACTAGCCACTGAGAATTACTTAGAGCCCCAGGGAAGCCGAGTGGCAATGGATAAATGGAGACAGATCCTCAGCTGGTGCAGGCTGTCATAATAATATTCATTTATTTTCTTGGCCTGTAGGCAGAAGTGTAATATGCTTTGGGGATCCCTGATTGAGGCAATTTCTCACTCTACTTTCTCACTTTGCCTCTTCATTATCTCATGCAAGCTATTGCTTTCATTGTCATCACTGCTTGAATTCAGATGTTGGCTCATAGTTGCTACATGCAGTAGTTTATTCTTATTTTTACAAGAATGCAAAACCACAATGGGAATGAAGTGGAGCCCTTTCTTAACCATAGAGCAGCAAATACCTTCCAACACGCTGCAGAGCAACACAAGAAGCATAAATAAACCTATGATTCTTTATAGCACACTCCCTATCTCTTCCTCCCAACACCTCTTTTCCACTGCACTCATTTTAAATGGCAGCCAACTTCAACTGGGTGCTTCAGGCTTTATGTTCAAGCTGTATAGAGCTGTAAGGAGAAGAAAAAATTTTTTTAAAAACCCTCAAAAACTAGAAGCTTTGAAGAGTGTCTCCAAATGCTCTTGTAAAAAGATAAAGGCTTTAATTAATTAAAATGAAAGTTTTATCAACCTTAACTACAGTGTCACAGTTAATAAGTACTATTCAGCAAGGGAGTGACTAACCCTCCTCCTGGGTGCTCATAAAAGGCTTGCAAGGTCTGCTGCAGGCAGCATAAAAATCTCCAAACAGCACATGTTTAGGAGAGAGCCCCCAGCAAACCAGACAAGAATATTCATTACAAAAAAAAAAAAAAAAAAGAATTATAAATTTTTTTACTTGAGATGGACAGAATTAGCAGAATCAAGAGGTTTGTAGCCACAGTTGAGTTGCTGACACAAAAGGAAAAAGCTAGCATTGACATTTGAAACCTCTGCTTTCCCAGAATAAGTAATCAAAATGCAAAATAAATGCCTGATATTTCCTAAATTCTTCTGAATATTACATGATAAAATGCAAATACATGTATAGAAGTTGAATTTCACCTATGTTAGGGCACCAGACCTGGGTTTCTGGATCATTTACATTCCACTTAAGCTCTTATTCTCTCCAGATGAATGACTTTATTACCAAGTCATGCATATTTAAAAATGTGAAACTACTAAATTCAAGAGTCAAAAACCAAGCCTAACATTTGTACTTACAGTACTTTCTGAACTCTAGAATGGGACTCTACATACTGTGAAATAAGGACAGTTCCTATAGTTCTGGATAATACAGCAACTAAGATAAAAGTTTCTACCTTTGTTGCTGCTGCTGTACAAGCAAAAACTCTCCTGCAAACAGAAAAGGGAAAAAACCCAAACCTGAATAACACTATCAAAGCTATATTCTTCTCCATGACCACTGTGTAACTAGCAGAACTTACACTATCATGGACGACATCTGGTCCAAATTTGCCAACTGCACTAGAAAATATTTTTTCTCTCTGGAACCTCTGTAGTACAGAGAGTTGAAGAGTCTGTCTGTAAACACACATGCACATTTATATCAATAATAGTTTTTGTGTTGTCTAGCATTGTCAATAGTATGACTACAGATCAGTATCTATTTTAAAGACAATAAGTTTTTATATAAACTATAACATTATTTGAAACAGCTGTGTGAGATCTAAATGTATTGCCTGAAACTGGTAAAGATGGCCAAGTTTCTGAAGGAAGGATTATATTGCAAAAGCAAATTTAAAATCAACAGAAATCTACATTGTCTAAACTCAACAGCACAATTATCAGACTGAGATTATAGTGGAATAAAACAATTCATTAATTAAAAACAACATGGAATGAGATAAACACTAGATGATGAAGGGGAGCATACTTTTGCAGCACTTCCATATAGCCACTCTCTGTCAAAAAGACTATTACGCTTTAATTGATATTTACTATATTAGGAGCGTATAATCTATGTAGGGTGGGTTTTTTAATGAGTAGCAAAATTAAATAAAATGGCTGTCGTTTTGAGCCTTTTTATATTCTTTGTTTTTGGAAGCAAAGTGTTGTAAAAGAAATGAAGAGTTACATTTTCCATTAAGCAGTGTTTTAGAACATCGTCTTCACAAATGACACTACTGTTTATCCTGCCGTATTTAAAGTGGCTTTAAAGCACGTTTCAACACAAATGTGCAGAGGTGTTTCTCTGCCATTAAAACGGAAAGGGTAATAATTGTTGACACTGCACACATCAGACAATGAAAATTCAGGCAAAACTCTTCCATTTTAGTATATAACATTTTACTCAATCTGAGACTTAGGTTCTTTCTTTATAAAGCTTGATTTGTAATTTCAGATATAAAAAGAAGGTGAATGCCCATAGTTGACAAAATTTAATGAGCATGCATCTGATACGAAAATAAAGAGATTTTTTTAATTTCACATCAGTTTTTCTTTTTTCTATATTTATATGACTAAATTACAGCTAACTGATCACTCTGTCCTACAATATTTATTTCTAGAGGAAGAAACATGAAGAAATCCTATAAATGCTTACTCAGATTACCAACTGCAATGTATCTGTTTATGAATGTAGTGATCTCAGCTCTAAAGGCCATTGAGCTGCACGGTTAGGACCATTTCAAGAATTCAGAAATGCCATTTTGATTTACCCTTTGATAAAACACTTGTACAGCATATCTTTGAAGGTATATTCTCCAATATACCATATATCTGTTTTGTACAGCCTTGGGTCAATCAATCCATGCAAGTCCTTACCATTATTTCCTGCTGTTCTGAGCATTTCAGACAGAACTTCAGTGAACATATTTCAAACTAGGAATTAAATATGAACTTAAGCAACACAGTTGATTTACAAACTGTTTATGAAAAAATCAGCCTAAATGGAAAGATCAGTGACAGCTTTCACATAAGGTACCTCGTCACCAGTTCTCAGCAGCAAAGCAAGTAGCATTTACTTGGTGTGTTTTGGTTGTAGCGTACATTTAGCTTGACCAGCACTACTCTTTACTTAAAATGGCTATACACAGAATTGCTCCCCTTACCAGCTCTGTATGATAAATTTCAAATGTCAATGCGAAAGATGAAGTACATTATATGTTTTTCCCCATGCTGTGAGCCCAGGGAACTTAGAGTTGGTCATCTCATTATTTAGACTAATGCCTCAGGAGCATTTAATGTTTTACTTCGGGTTAATCACATTAGCAATAATGTAATGCATTCTACAATGGCCTGGGCTTCCTTCCAAAGCTGTGCTGTTTATGTTCAAGGAAAATAAAGGAACAGACACCTAAAGTGATTCAGAGAACAAACCTTTTACTGCTTTAAAAATCATTGACATAATTCACTGGAGAGAACTGTTATTTCTGGGCCAAGAATTAACTAGCCTCATCTGTAGGAAATTGTCAAAATACATCTGAGCACAGTTTCTTTTCCTCATACAGATCTTTTGTAAAATCAGTTCTCATTTTTCCTGGCTGGCAAAGCTCATTAGTAGTCTTAGTAAGATGCCAACAAAATGGCCTAATTCCTGGCTTTTTTTTTTTTGAAAGCTGTATTCATCTCCATAGAGTTCATAAAAGTACCAATTAGGACATTTGCTATGTGCAAAAATGATACTTCTTGTAATGCAGTGGTGTTTCTGTCTTTTTGCATTAACTAAAAATGTATTTTTATTAATGTTCTTAGGGTGTTTATTAATACAGTTTCAGAATTGTGTACAGAGCATTTAATTTATAGACTTCCTCACAACGTGGAAAGAGGTATGGTAGTAATACTGAATTTCTTAAAGCATGTGGAGGCTGATGAATGTTGTGTTTTGTGTACTGCCTTTTATTGAAAGGATGGTACAGAGATGCATTCGTTAAAATTAAAACAAAAAAACAACCTGCCATCACCAGTAGCTCCTTCTCTCTGGGTGATCACTTGTCCTTAACACCTGGAGGCTGACATCAGTCCCAATAGGTGCTATTCAAAATACAAGATCATTTGGCTTAAAGTAAAGGCAATCAAAACGTACTTCCTCTCCCACCCCCAAAAACAGTTACAGGGTAAAGAGTTTGGATGGGAGGCATCACATTCACCTCATGACAGCCTTGCCAATCTGTGCTGTGATCCTGTAATATTTAAAAAGCTCAACTTTGTTGGGATTTACTGCGTTAGCACTCAAAACAAATAATCTCATTACTACCAAAAGAGGTACCAAATCCCATCCTGCACCAATGCTATAATATGATATCAAGGGATCCTCTTATTCTAGGAGTCTCACCTCTCATCTGAGATATAAAACTCAGGTGAAAACTAAATGACAAAATGTAGCCTTACTGAGAAAAAGAAAATTGCACTGTATATCCCAGCTACTATCATGCACATTCCTCATGTCTAAACTTCTCTTGCAGTTTTAGAAAATTATTCAAGTTACATTATTTTTCATGTGTTATTATTTTTCAGTTTCTCTAATCACAGTGTAGTATTCCTGAGTGATGTGACCTTGTAACCACATTTTTCTCCAGAGGTGTCTGCATCTCAAATGAGCCTGAACAGATTTTTTCCAATTCAGAACAAACCCAATTTTTAATAATTTTGTAACATTTTAATATTAAAGATTCTACTGTTAGCATGAGAGTTTAATTTTAAAAGGTTTCTGGTCGCAATGGAGTTATCCCAAATTTTAGATTTGCTGAGGGTTTGGGATTTTTCTGTAGCTGAGATTAAAGATAAAAATTTAGAAGGATTACAATCCTTTCAAGCTTTCCCATCTTTTGCCCATAAACCTATGTCTGGTCACCTACAAGTAATTGCATACCTGTTCAGTAAGTAAAGAGTTGTAACTGAGAAGGGCAGTGACTAACTATAGACATGTAGCCTTATGACACTGCTCTGGACTTTCTGCTCTTCTTGCTCTTCAAAACAAGAGGGACCTTATAGACAGAATTTAAATTCTTGGTTTATTATACAAATGAGCTCCATGAAACTATTTCTTTCACTGAGAAAACAGCAAATGACAGCAATACCAGGAAGGGCCGGTACAATAAGTGAAAAATTAAAATGACCACCACATCCCTGTACAGCTCAGGAATGCTGAGAGATAGCAAAAATGTCAAGGAAAGGCTCTTTGGAAACACTCACTGCTGGTATAACTTTGCTCCTTTTGAAGTTAATGACACCAGTGACACTGGCTTGAATGGGAGCAGTTAGGCCCATGCCCAGTGCCTGTGGAAACGTCCCCTCACACTGCAATGGAGTCTAACAAAAGCCATAGGGAACATTTTAGAAAAGGAAAGGATGAAGAAAAACTGCTCTTCTGGGGCAGGGAAATGGCTGACACACAAGCATATGACACACAGACCAGTCCTTACTAAGGAATGGGAACAGAACAAAGCTTTGCTAAAGTCCCAGAGGGATCTGGACATTGCCAAGTTCCTAGAAAGGCATCTGAGATAGACCTTTTCCAGATAAGGATACAAAAGAGGGGGAAGAGTGGTGAACTTTTCCATATACTTTAAAATAGAAAGTTTATTAATCTAAATTTGGACTACTAAAAATACTATTTTATGAAAGTCTTTTCTTGTCTCTAAGGAAGGAGTAGAAAAAAAAAAACAACCATGCAAGTGAATTGTTACTCAGCAAAGAGACAATTAGAGCTATAAGCAGCACTGGAGAAGATGATAGCTGAATCACATACTGGAGAGCAATGACAGCTACAAGAATAACATATGACTATAAGCATCTATAAACAGGAAAACCAAAAATAAAGGTGAAACCAAAAATTAAAGCATGGGAGAGTTTCACAGAAGAGATATCTGTACAGAAAAGAAGCAAAATAGTGCTATCAGCCAATGTCCTGAGTGGATGGTTAACATTGCTGCCAAGGGTCCCTAGGTTTCACTAGCTGTCTATGGGCTACACACTGAAGATATTTAATTGGGCAACTCTTGTGAAGTCCAAGAAAACAGTTCTAGAGAAAGCATAGAAATCCAATTTCTCATGGACTCGCTTAGTATCAGAGGCAGGAAGCAACTGTGAGTTTGGATTCACAGCTTGGTAGGAGTTGGAAGGGACCTCTGGAGATCATCTAGTCCAAGCCCCCTCCCACCACCACCAGAGCAGGATCACTTAGAGCATGTTGCACAGGATTGTGTCCAGGTGGGTTTTGAATATCTCCAGAGAAAGAGCGTCCACAATCTCTCTGGACAGCCTGTTCCACTGCTTGGTCACCAAAGTAGTTTCTTCTCATGTTCCAATGGAACTTCCTGTTTTCCAGTTTGTGCCCATTGTCCCTTGTCTTGTCACTGGACACCATAGAGAAGAGTCTGGCCCCTTCCTCTAGACATCTACCCTTTAGATATTTATAAGTGTTGATAAGATCCCCTCTCAGTCTTCTCTTCTCTAGACTAAACAGACCCAGGTCTCTGAGCCCTTTCTCATACAGGAGATGCTCCAGTCCCCTAATCATCTTTGTAGGGCTAAAGGATCCATCTTTGGATCCTTAAAGACTGCACACAGCTACATATATTCACATGAATATAAAATGGCCTTGCCCTACATTTTTCAGAATCAAGCTTTAAAATGGGGATCACATGCAGACCACTGCCTGAATATGAGAGTCATTAACTGACTTGCAGCAATGCGCTATGAGTTAGGTCTGCTTAATTAGCTATAAGTAGTACGCCATTAGGGCAAAGTAAGTGTGCAGAGGGGGTTTGGCAGAGTCAGTAGCTGCTACTTTTCCAATTTGTCATGGAATTCAATGTAATTTGTGCAATTACTGTGTCTGGACATAAACACACAACCTGCATTTCCCATCCAGTTAGATTTGGTAATCTTTGTCGTTACAAGCCTGTGTATCATAAAATAATGAACAATATAACAAATACCTCTTATTCTATACTGAGAATCTACTACAATGATCTTTCCTTAAATCTGAAAACAAGTTCCAGTTCTTACATAGTCGCCACACAGTTCACATTATTTTAGTTGCTGCCAACCTTCATGCTGATTTTATTCCAATTCTATTCACGTGCACTGATACTACTACAAATTATGATTTCTAAAAATTCTACAGAATTTAAATGATGCTCGTTTTAGTCAATTTTGGTTCATATTTTTAAGAGGCCTGATTCCTCACTCAATCTCATAATCCTCATTCATAATCTACTGTGTGTGCCAGAAGCATTATAGGGACATAAATCACTGCTTCTCACAACTCCTGAGCTGGAGTGCCATTCTGTCATGATTGTAAGGCATCCGATACTGCATTCTACCATACAGATGTACCTTGTTACTTCAAAGTGACCAAGCCATTTCAGTCCCTTCTCCTGATATCAAGATAAGATATGATTAACAGAAGAGAGAATCAGATACCAGATATCTGAAGATCCAGCTCATCATTCTAGTTACTATCTGCGTATGTGCATGATACAAATGTAAATGTAAGCCATCATCTATTTTTAAATTTTAGCATTTTACTTCACACAGCTGCACAGCTGTAAGGAAGTGATTGGTAAAATTTTATGCAGTGACATTATCCACAATTTTGCATTATCCATAATCTGATACTTAAGATCACATCTAGAGACTATAACTTGTGGATGTCAGAGCACTACACTTCCTTCTTCAACCTTACCTTCTATTTGCATTGACACATTATCTCCATGCATTGCAGCCCTTCTTTACTTGGAAGACATTTATATAGTTAGCATATTAATTTAACTGCCAAATCTACAACCAAGTAGTTCTCCATATGTCCACCAAAAATGGTCATAGCCCCTGACTGTAGGACTAATGGTTTGCAGTAGCATTTCCCAAAAAATTATTTTACCATTCTTATGAAATCACAAGTTCAAAAGTCAAACGACAGCACAGTTATCTCTTACTCACATGATTCTACAGGTTTAAAATCATACTCTTTTTTCTGTTTCAGCATATATTGTATACAAGATCAAAAGCATTAGCCACATGACAAACAGCTGTCATAACCACTTAGAAAGCATCATTTACCTGATAATTTGTTTTAATCTTTCTCAGCATGAAATTAAACTGATTTGTTCTTTCTGCTGTGAGACACAAGTGATTATTCTTGCCTTAAACCTAAAGTGTTTTCATATATTAACAAAATCAGCTTGATCTGAACTTTGAAGATCTATGCTCATGCCGTAATTCTCCATGAGGTTTATGTCAATCAAAACATCATACTATAAAAAAGCAGATGTTTTTGACAGCATCAGTCCACAGTAATAGCAATATGTAGCTGCAATACAGCAATCTAGAAGCAAAACCAGATTTTAGGTGTCAGTTTGTTAGAAATACACATCACACACCCATATGGACAAGAATAATGGCCCGAGCAATCATTATTTATCCTGACGGTTTTTTAATTTCAATTATAATGGTTTATTAGAGATGGTGAAACAATCTTTTTTGGATTTTGCTCATGTTTCTAGTCTTTACAGTTAATAATTCTGTACTGAATGCAATATGCTGATGATGGATAACTACAAGCTTCAGATTTATTCATGCAAAAATATTCAAGACTCCTGTTGCAAATGCTGTTTAATGGCCATCTTTGAAAACTTCCTGGTATGTGCAGTTTTTGAGATGTAAGCTGAGGCTTAAAGACTGTTTTACCTACAATGAGACAACCAGTGGAAGGCTGAGGCAATTGCACTGAGAAGGCGAATTCTTCCAGAAAACCTTTGACAAGTAAAGAAGCCAATATTGTTATTAATTATTTTACAGCAGCACTGCTAAGCTAGATTTTATACAAATGTAATGAAGGACATGCACTGACACGTTAAATACACAAAACAGATGAGCAATGGTGTGGAGGAAGTATTACCCCCATTGTATAGTATAAAGCCAGAAACAGAAAGAGATGCCAAACTTTTCACCTCTTGAATTACCTTTCTTTCCCCACTGATCTAGAAAAGGAAGTAGAGGAGACATGGCTAATTCTGACCTTTATCTGACAGCTGTTCCATCACGTACATATTCACCATCATACACCTAGATCAGGGAAGATTTTTACTCGCATTAGGAGACATTTATCTTGTAAGCTTTCCCATGCCTGATATTTTTGTTCATTAAATCGTTAGCTGCATGAAATAATACACCTATAAACACCTCTTTCTTGGGGCTTCATTGGTGCTGGAAGTTGAAAGATGTTTGGTACAACAGGACAACATTAGCAGGACAGTGGATAGTGCCACCATCCATATCATTCTCAGGCCAGTATTTTATGGCACTTTCGAGAAGCATGGTATGGAATCACCTCAGTTTGAGGTGACTGATGAAACCGGGCTTTCTAGTTCTTTGCAGGACACTCAAATTGATGAGTCATTAAGTAAAAAGAAGATGGGATCAACTACCTGCTGTCAGGACATGTTTTCAAACAAAAGCAGTCCTGGCTGCTTCATCTGGAGCACAGCTAATCAGTGTGAGTATATGGTAGGTGCAAACCACACCAGGAGTGACTGCAAGCAAGATTCAACTTGCATGAACCAGGCTCCATTCTGCAAATACGGAAAGCCTATATAGGCCTAGAAGTAGCATTTCAGTAATTAGAATTTAGATTTCAGAGAAACGTCTCTATTTACAGATTCCCTGGCACCTAAAGTGAGGGAGGGCTGAGAATCACACTTGTAAGTATAGACACAAAAAGTTCCACTCTGCATGCCTAGATCATCAAGAAGTCTATATGTTTTTCTGCAACTTCACTGTAGAAAGCAGAGATTTAATCCTACAGTGTTGACTTTGTGGTGATTTGAAGTGAGGGAATTAAAAGTTCGCAATGACTGAATAGTGATTTACTACTCGGTATTCCTGTGGATTGGTTTTGTCTTTCATACTGCTGGTTCCCCTGACAATTTGGGATTTATCTTTCTATCCATTTTCATTTCAAACCACATAAGAAAAGATGTTATCGACTGCTTTGTATTCAGTGACAAATTCCTCCTCTTATTACCAAACATATTCTGACTGTTGCTAAAAAAATGATGCACTTGATAGCACACAGGGATTTAAATACCGCCAACTGTAAAGGGTACTTCTGCAGACTAACGCACAGTTCCTAGCAATGCTTATGCCTAATTGCTAGAGATTGCTGAAGTCACAAGCTTCACTTCCAGATTTTGAATATAGCAACTTTGAACAATCTCTGAAGCCAGCTTTTGATCCAGACATTATTGAAAAAGAAAAACCACACCTCCCCCCCTTTCCCGCCCCCAAAAAAAAAGACCCAAAGAAAAAAGTAGCTTTCAGGATTCTGAATTCCTTCATATCTAGGGCTTTTCAATCTAAGACATTACTAAAGCCTACCTAAATACATAGGGTAGATAAACTCCACTGCAATATAGATCTGATTAAAAAGTCATTGTATTTCTTTTTACGGAAAAGACATCATCCTACATGTTTCCTGTATAGAATAAGAAGATGCAAAAATAGAAAGGCAGAAATAAAAGCATACAATATTTAGAAAGGCCAAGAAGAAATTAACAAGGAATAGAGAGCAACCAGGAAAGTGGGACAGAAGGATGGAAAAGGGAGACTGCAAGAAGTAAAACAAGATAACAGGAGAGAAGAGACAAAGTTGACAGCAAGAAAGGAGAAAAAAAATACTAAGAAAATATTTTTCTGACCATTCATTAAATCTTCTCACAGAAATGGAACACTGAGAAGGATAAAAGGAAAAAGATGTTTATACAAATACTAACAGTAGAGTATTTCTTAGAAGCCTTGATAGGAATTTATATGAATTTAAAGTTTGCAAATTCTAGTGGCAATAGCATTAGATACAGCAGGTCTGTTGAGGAAGTCAAGGATGTAAACTTGAAGTTCGCATCTATGCTTAATTTCAGTTGTCTTGACTGTCTCATATAATTTGTTATGCTTTGTTTTTTCAATATTTGCAATTTAAAAATAGCATTCTAGTTCGTGTCAAGTATATCAGAGTTAATTATAGCAGACCATGATTTTCAATGCTAGGTGCCTGATGTTAGGCTCCCAAGCCTATGTTTAGATACAAAATAATTAGCCTCAATTTCAGAACTGACTGAACTGAGTCTGCTTAGTGCATACTTAATAAAATTGCTAATGTTCAAATTATTACAAAAATAAATTGCAATTTTAATGCATTAAAAAACTCTCCCATAGAATGCAAAGAATGATCTGATCCTTTTCCCAAGGAACTTTAAATCAATAGGAAACATTTTGCTATCCACACTAATTTCCATCAGCAAGATACTATTCCATGAGAAAAACAACGACAGCATCTGACCCTGTGTTGTAAACCAGAGTCGAGACCAAAGGAAAGCATCAGCTGTGGCTCTGTGGCTTTCATGTGGCATAGAAGACTTCTTTTCTTTTTCATATATGAAACATCTAAGACAGAAGTGTGATTTCATTATATATATTTATTGCTGGGGTTTTTCTGGCTTTAAATGTTATACTCCTGTTGAGATTTCTCCTAAGTATCTTCATATGTGCCATATTGTAGTAACAAAACTGCTACTATAAGGATTAGAAATTAAACATGCAGGGAAGCTTAACCATGCCACAAATTCTGCAAAACTCTGTAAATCCAGATTTTTTTCCTATGCCAGTGGGTTCCTGTTGTCAATGCTTAGTTAGTAGTTCTATCACTGTTACTGAAATATCACAGCCAGAAACTCTGGTTCCTGTTGGCCCCATGGCCTCCCTACTCTTTTTCACATTTGCTATTACAGTCCTTTTAGTCCTGGGTGAAATGTTTTCTGTTGTCTTAGCTCATGCTATAATAAACACATCACAACCCAACACACACAATCAGTCAGAACTGGCAGTTTCTCAACTCCAGTAAGTTCAGAACTGCATGAAGGCTAAATTACTTCTGTCCCAGGAGACTGATTTTTTGAGGTCAAGTCAAGCTCATTAAGGAGAGGAGAGCGCGGGGAAGTTTGTGCTGTAGCCTTTCAGCTGCACCTATCATGCGTAAATGCTTTGAACTTTTTTATTTCCAGAACTGTGCAGACCCTTAACTATTGCACTGCTGGTGTATTTCTGTAGTGGCCAAGTAGCGTTGTCAGTGAACACATCTAGCAAATAAGTGTACTCTAATAAACATGTAACTGCGTTTAGGAGGATGGGAGTCTCTCTCTGATTCTGACCTGGTTTATGAGTTTGGGCCCATCACATCTCCATTTGTGCCATTGTTTCAGCCTTCACATCCCGCTGTAGTTACGCTGTACACTCTGCAGCATAGAGCTGTCTCACACTGCTTAGTTTTACAATGCCAAGAACAGATAAGGCCCTAGACACCACTGTTCTGTACATAACAATAACAAATCCAATGTCAGACAGATGGTTAAATTGCTATGTAATGGTTCTTTTTCTTTTCCCATGCAAATGTTTCCATTTGAATGAAACACAATACCTAACTTGCTTTACTCCAAACTAATGAATAGGTTAGTGCCATCAGAAGTTTTTTTCTAGCAATTTAAAGAACAGGACAAAAAAAAAGGGGAAAGAAACAGCTACTCATTCTGTCTCCTTGTTGAATGAGCACCAGGATCATTATTTTTAATAAAAAGATAGAAATATTTATGCCTGAAGGACTCAGATTTGTTTACACTCAAGAGCTATGATAGAAGCAAACGTCTTTTTTTTCCTGTTCTATTCAGTATTTACATATAAAAAGCATCTACTTTGCATATAGCTCTGTCATTGTCTCTGACTAGTGTGCATAATATTTACAAGAAAGAATGCTGAGGGATGTAATTGCTAATATTATATATTATTTTAAAATCAGTTTTGACGGGTTATTACCAAAAGCAAAAATATACTCAAGAAGGAAGACTGGCAGATAAAAAGTAAGTAGCCTTAAATTAATATCTAGTGAAAGAGTACATTTTCTTTGCACCAGTAAATTCTGTATTAGCTCGGATACTATGTGGGAGCTTGTGAGGCATTTGGGGTCTGTTGGTCACCCCTAGCTGTGGGCTTCAGATTCTGGTGATAAGAAGGTTTGTTATCCATCACCCCTCACTGCTCTCCTTCCTTTCTTGCTGCAAACATCAGCACAAGCCTCTGTCATTCACCTCATAACATTTCTCAGTTGCATTTCTCCTCAGTTCTGCATATCAGCTGTATTCAAAATTCTTCTACCACAATACTTTTAACAGCCAATTTTATTTTTTACCCATCCATATTAGTAAAATGCCACCCAGGTGCCCATCATCTTGCACATCACCCACCACAGTCTCCTCTCCCCTTTGGTTTGCTTCCCTATCCCTTGTGCGCCAAGTAACGCCCTTTCCAAATGCTACAAGCTATCCATAACACAGCACAGTCAAGAAATGCCAGAGTCCTGCAGCCCTGTCCTCCACGTACCTCTCTAACTCTAGCTCCTCCTCAACATTTGTCTTCTGCTAGTAATTAAGGATTTCATAGCACCATTTCATGACTTGATTGTCTCTCCCCAGCTATGGATCAGAGCCAGGGTAAAGATCCAATCTCAGGTGTCATAAGTGGCAGTTAAAAAGAATCTCAAGTTTCCCAAAAACTTATCAAGAACTTCCTTGATTAAAAAAAGTGATCTTAATGTTTTGCCAGCTCTTCTCTGCATTTCTTACCTAGTAGGAAATGAGTGGCACAAGAGAAACTTTTCTACCCTCAAAGCTCTCTAATAGATATCAGACCATTATCATGTATCTGCTTTGTGGTTTTTTGTTTTGTTTTTTTTTAACAGAGTTGGTGTAGATCCAGATGAAGATCTGAAAGCAGAAACTGCAAGCCAGGTATGTCAGGATTTTAGATATACACGCTGAATTAAAAACTGTTCAATTGTTGGCAGATCATGTTTGTCAAAAATAGTGTTATAGCTGAAAGTGTTTAAAACAGGCAGGTTGAAAATAAAAAGGAGCTGCAAAGTATCTATTGTTCAAGGTACAAACAGAGGAGACATTTTTCAATGTGCATACACTCATGAAAATTTTGTAACTAAAAATGTTATAGAGTTTTGAAGAAAATTATAAATAAATGCAAAGATATCCTGAGAGGTCTAAAACAAAATAGACGTATTGCCTTGATAAGTTCAAATATTTATCACCTTCTAAATGCTGCATTTATGAAATTAGACATCTCAGAACAATGCTTAATTCCCTGGAATAAAAAAGAAGAATGCCCAGTGTTCAATTCTAGTGGGTCAGGTTTCTGAAAATATTTTTCAGTTATTTTTCAAATGGCAACATAAGTATATCGTGAACTTGCAAATTTTAAACTATGAACTCGCAAACTTTAAACTAAAGGAGACTATTTAACAAGCTGCAGCTGTTCATCTGTCACCCTCCCTTTTTTGTCATACACGTATGGCATTTTTTTCAAATGCAGCACTCCCTGCAACAGTAGAAATCTAGAGTCAATGTACAGAGACATAAAGTGCTTCAGCACGTAAGTGGAACAGCAGTACAAGTAGGGAGAAGCAATGCTACAGTTCACAAGTTGTCAAAGCAAGACGTGAAGAAGTGTGTGATGCTGTGTTCCTGTTTTAGGTAGTACCATCCCCTGCATTCTTTCAGACTGCACAACTAGAACTGACATTGAAATCACCCAACAGTGATATAAATGTAGAAAATAAGTTAGGGCAAGACATGAATAAGACACTCTAGTCACTTGAAAATACATTAAATATATCATTAGGCAGAATTTTAATATATCTTATGTACTGAGTATTCTTAATGTTTACACATTTGCACATATCTGAAGGCATTTATGGTCTCAACTTTCATTGAAACTGAATGGCATTCAGGTGCCTGTCCTAACATTTCTTTGGAAAAAAAAAAAAAAAAAAAGAGGAAAATGTTATCCATATCAAACCACATTCCTTGTAGTTTTACAACTCAGCCACTATTAAAAGGGCTAGTAAAACACTCTATTGTACCATGCCAAGATACTGATTTATTCTGACTCTGAGGGGACTAATCACTAATATCACTCTCCTAAACATCTTGGTATGAATTCCTGCAATGCCTCTGCCCAAATTCTGATGAAGGCCAGGACACAGAACCTTAATCTTAAATCTATTCTTAATTAGATTTTAAAGATACATCATTTCAGAAATTTTCGACTTTGCAGCACTCAAACTACCAAAGATCTGCTGAATGCAGTATAAAATTGACTAAATGCATGTTTTGTGAAAAACTGATTTCTTCAGAAGTCAACAGGCATCTAATTTTCTCATCCTTTTATTAACAATGAAAATAATCATGTTTATGAATAACAATAACACATCCAGCATCCCGGTTGTGCCCTGTGAATTAACACCTACCTCTGTTGACAAAACTCAGTAATACAACACAGAAGGTGTAAATAAATACAACACCTTTCATGCCCTATCATGTCCAAGTCAGCATTCCTTATAGTACTAAATTTTAACTTGGAAGATAGTTTTGCTGCTCTGATTATTATTTTCCCCCCTGTGGTATTCTATTTTCATTTCTCTGACTTTTTTGTATTTGACATCTCAATCTTTTACTACTTCAGAACTCTGTTGCATTCTCTGTAGCCCTTTTTGGTTTAACTCAGTACCTATCACAGTTATTTCTTTTCATTTTCTCTTTCATCTCATCTCTCTCTCATTCTTCCTCTTCCCCTTTGTTCTTTCCCTTTACAGAGAATATGATGCTTTTATTTACCTACTTTTCATTTTCTTCCTATGTCTCAGTGAAAGGAGTTGTTTTTCTTGCATATATCCCTGGACAAATAACACATCAAGTGCCATTATTTCCCACTGCCAGTTAAAGCTCTCATCCAGCCCAGACAAACTTGAAACCACATGCCAAATCTCAGTGCCATTAATTGGAGCTTCAGGGAGATTGTACCAGAAATAAAGAACTGAATATCTTCTCAAGAATAAGATGTTTAAAAGACAGCAAAATTAGTGGAAAATAAGCCTCTAGGCTCCTCCCTTCTCAGCCAGAGTACTCATCAGAATAGGGAAGCCACAAGATCAGCTGCTGCTGAAATTTGAGTCTCTCCTCTATGACCACTCTAACTACCAGGACACAGAGTATCTTGCTGTGGGAACCTCTCAATCTATATCTCTAATGGGATCTGGATTTTATTTAGGGGCAGAAAAAGCCTTAAACACCTTCGACCTCACGAGTACTATGTCAGAGGCAATAGCAGCTATATGGCTGCATAACTCTCTTCCTTTCTTACCTCTTCATCTTGATCTCCCTTCTTTCCTGTGCTTCCACAAATTCCATTTTCTCTTCTCTGAAGGAGTTCAATTTATTTAGTCAAGACTTCCATCTACATGTTTTTTTCTAGATTTCAGATTATGCTCTATTCTGGACTGGCTCAATCAGTCATTTCAGCAGTCAGGTATCAGCAACTTCCAGTTCAAGTTGTAAGACCTGGAACTCAGGGTTCCTTCCCTAGCAAAGGTGTAGAGCCTTTTAATGTATAATTAGCATCTGGACTTCACCATGCCGTTACCTTATTCATGAAAAGCATTTCTCCATTTCTTTGTGTCAGTTCTGCCTTGCTTTGCCTTTCCTTAATTGTGTTTATCATCAAACCATTATCACAACATAAGCATAAACAGAAGATGTAGTAGTATCATATTCATATCCATTTATTTATTGATGCACTGTCATAACTCAGTTCTGAAAGAGCTGAATTACATAATACATACTACAGATAATATATATTATTGTACAGAAAATAATATATAAAAATAAACAAAAGCAGTTTGCTGCATATCACATACATTCAGAGTATAAACACCAAAAGTTGATTCTGATAAGCAGAATGCAGGATACATAATCACTAGACAGAGTTACAAAGCTGATCTATCAAAAAAAAGCAAAAGCTTTTATGGCAGTGGTCTTTTTAACTAATTTCCCATAAACAAAGGTAGTCAATAGCATATTTTATTTAGATATTTTATGTATCTTAGAAGTTCTGCTATGTTAATCTCTACTGAGAGTGTAAGAATATATTTTCTACAAGCGTTTTAGAAAAATGTTGTAGTTGTAGTATTGATCTCAGGAGAAAACTAAATAGCCTACAAAACACCTGTCAATATAATCTCTGGCAACCTGATAGTCATGGTTTATTTAACCATCTTGATTAGTATAATAAGGAAATAATTTATACTTTTCCCATCATTTTCATCTGCCAGCTGGTTGGTGAATTTATTGCAAGTAACTGTTGAGAATAATCTCCATATGGGAAATTACCAAGTAAGAGATGAGAAACATCAGCATTCTCACTTCCCAGAGAGAGAATTGTCCAGAAGAGGTGGTGGACTGTCTCCCCTATTTCTGCCCCCTCTATTTCTGCAGGGAAAGTGAAGTTACTATTTAAGATCATAGGATCCAAGGATCTGCAATAGCCATAAAGCATTCACAGCCAGATCTCCTGCTGTCCCTCAACTGTACCCTTTATGCAGGAGCTGCACTGCAGATAACTACCCAGATTCCCATTAAAACAAAAGCAGATAACACAGATTTCACATACACAACAAAGAAGGTGCAACGTGTCAAACTCACAGAGCTCAAATGAGCCAGAGGTTACAGGCCACCAGAGCAGGTGTGGAGCAAAGCAGCAATAAACATTAGTGCAAGAAATAATAGTCAGGACTAGTAAATTCTTAGAGAATTTTACTCTAGTGTAGACTTTGTTGTCCACTGCTTTCATATGGGAACATGAATGCAAGAGGAAGCTAGATACACGACGAGTTTGGAAACAGGATTAACCAACAACTTCCAATTGCTTCTGGAAACATTAGTAGCCAGACCAAGGACACATAGGACATTTACAGAGCTCTCTGTGCTTTTAACTAGCCTTCCTCTGTGTTGCACTCATTAGCTGCTTGCTGCAGCCCACTCCACAACGTGTCTATTTCTATGCCTGTCCTTCTCTTTCTCCTCTCTATCCCTGTCTACCCTAGTCCTTTACCTTCTTTCAGTTTTCTTATTGTTCTGACCTAACATAGACCTTACCTGCCATCACACTTTCTGCTTACAGATTAGGAATAGGGTTGAAATGTTTATCTAACTTGCCAAAATACACTATTAGATGTTAAGGGCTTCAAAGAGTGTTCTGCTGCTCGCCTAGGGATTAGTACCATCTTCTTCCCCCTTCAGCCTCCCCAGTTGCTACGGGAAGTTGCTGAAATACTCAATTCAGTAACAAGGAAACAGATCCCCAAAATAATATTTGGCCTATTTGGTACATTTGTAAGTTCACTGTGACCACCTTTGACATTAACAAAATCATAACAGCTACATTATGGTTTCTGTCTCCATATAATCTTTTTCAAAAGTTAGTGAAATCAATGTAAAAGTTCCCATGTACAGGTTGGCTTGGAACTAGACCTTACAGTTTTGAGGATGAGACCATTTACATTACTATCATCAGCCAATTTATATGTATGTTAATGTAAAATATATTATTACATTAAAGCATAAAACTTATCTAATAAATTCAGTGGATGAGGAATTGGTTTGACTGTTGCATCCAGAGGATAGTGGTCAATGGCTCAATGTCTGGATGGAAATTAGTGAAAAGTGGTATCCTTCAAGGGTCTGTATTTGGACTGTATTTGTTTAATATTTTCATCAACGACATACTGGGATCAAGTGTACCCTTAGCAAACTTGCTGACAACACCAAGCTGAGTGGTGCAGTTGACATGCCTGAGGGACAGGATGCCATCCAGAGGGACCTGGATAAGCTTGAGAAGTAGGCCCACATGAGCCTCATGAGGTTCAACAAGGCCAAGTGCAAGGTCTTTCATACGGGTTAAGGCAATCTCGAGTAGCAATACAGGCTGGGGGATGAAGGGATTGAAAGCAGCCCTGAGGATGAGGACTTGGGGGTACTAGTGGATGAAAGGCTGGACATGAGCCAATAATGTGCCCTCACAGCCCTGAAGGCCAACTGTATCCTGGGCTGCATCAAAAGAAGCAAGAACAGCAGGGCAAGGGAGGTGATTTTCCCCCTCTGCTCTCATGAGACCCCACTTGGAGTACTATATCTAGCTCTGGAGTCCTCAGCACAGGAAAGACATGGATCTGTTTGGAGCAGATCCAGAAGGCGGCCACAAAAATGATCATAGGGATGGAACACTTCTCTTATGAGGAAAGGCTGAGAGAGTTGGGGTTGTTCAGAAGAGAAGGCTCCAGGGGGACCTTGTTGCAGCCTTTCAGTACTTAAAGGAGGCTTATAATAGAGACAAACTTTTTAGCATGGCCTGTTGTGATAGGACAAAGAATAATGGGTTTAGACTAAAAGAGGGTAGATTTAAACTAGATAGAAGGGAGGGTTTTTTTGGTTGTTGTTTTGGTTTTGGTTTTTTTTGTTGTTGGTTTTTTGGGGTTTTTTTGTTTGTTTGTTTGTTTTTTTGTTTTTGTTTTATGCCCTATCCCTGGCAACGAAAAACTGGAGCAGGTTACCCAGAGAGGTGGTAGATGCCCTATCCCTGGCAACATTTAAAGTCAGGTTGGATGGGGCTCTGAGAAACCTGCTCTAGTTGAAGATATCTCCCCGCTCATTGAAGGGGAGTTGGACTAGATGACCTTTGAAGGTTCCTTTCAACTCCAAACTATTCTATGATTCCAGCTTATGACCCTGAGTAAAAGGACAGTCCATCTATCTACCTGTGCAGCACATCCCAGAATTAGCTTGCAGAATGGAAAGCAGAGTTTTGAGTCTTGTCAACTCAAGTTATGTTCTGCCTTCCTTGGAAAGAAGCACAGAAAGGAAAGTAGTGCCCTAATTATTAGAATATCATGATCCCTTTGGGAATGACATTTTGTTAGACATACACAAATAGCATCTGATCTTGTAGGAGTAAACTGAAGTAATCCCACAATGGCAATTAAATTGAAATATCATTTTATTGATCTCAGAATATAGTGCTTCTCAGTTGCTTAATAAAATTGGAATCATTAAAAGTAAATGCTGCACACTTCCAATGAGTATATAGCAATGAGAAATGTGCAATATGAGCCAATTTGCTCCTGAACTGATTCAGAGATGACATTTGTGCACCAAAGAAGCTTTTTATATTAAAAAAGTGCAGTTAATTGTAATTTGGCTTGACGTTATTTTTTAATATAGGAACTCTATGTTTTATTTATTTATAAAAATGCTTTTCACTTAATTTGTTTATTTTGCAGAGTGCGTCTAACTTGGATAAAAATACAACCAAAGCTGAGAGTGCATGGCTGTTCAGAATATGGTATGGCTTTGACCACAAGTATCCTTTTTCTAAGCCATGGATGATAGCTGCAATAGAGCTGGCACCTTCAAAATATTTAAGAATCAAAAAATGATGATACTATTAAAAACAAAAGCATAATTTATTGTAACACATTTAGTAAGGACAAGAAATATTTAAAGTTCAAAGAAACAAAATGTCTGGAGAAGCTGGGCAGTTCAGTGGTAGTATATTCCTGATTGAGGCTACGGGCAATGAGAACCACCTAAGCAGCTCTGCCCTACAGTAATATATAGACAATAGGTTTAAATAACCTTTTTAAATTCCAGGATAAAACTAATCCAATTATTAATCAAATCAGGTGTAAATTCAGTGTTTGTGAAACCAGGAGGTTGGAGACTGAAGCAGCCCAATGGCTGCTGCCCGCCCTCGTATTCAGAAAGTGGTAGTTACCCAAGAGAAAGTAAAAATAAAACACTGGTTTACCCACACCTCAAACAGAGAA
The DNA here is from genome assembly GCA_013400195.1 of Aramus guarauna. Lineage (NCBI taxonomy): Eukaryota > Metazoa > Chordata > Aves > Gruiformes > Aramidae > Aramus > Aramus guarauna. The sequence goes on from VXBL01005306.1 coordinate 1,343,794, forward strand.
ATATGTACCCATTGTGAAGATGTAGCTCCCAGGACTTCCTTAGAGCTCATAGTTCCTGTTCCCTAGATTCCTGAGCCTTTGTGCTTCTATTCACATCCCTAGCGAGGCAGGTATGGTAGAATTCTTGATTATGGATGTCTGATGCTTTATTCTAGAAAGTCTGGTTTCCATGTCTTTTGCATAGCAAGAAAGTATTTTAAGTGGTTTTTTTTTTTTATTTTCTTAAAAAGAACATCCTCCCAAAGCCAAGGTAGAACATTCACTTTTTGACACCCATGCTGTCACTCATGCCTTTGCAAAGATGGTAAAAGCTACCATTCTATTTTATTGTCATTTTAAACTGACCCTGTAAAGGCTTTGTATAGCTATCAATGAGATCCCACAATAACAATCATGCCGTAAGCCTTTAACAGAGATATACAATGACTATAAGAGAAGCCCATCTGCTAATTTCCATGTATACTGGCTCAGGAGCTACACATGCAAAACTCTACCAGGAGTCTCCATTATTCAGCAGCACATCTATTGGTCCATTACCCTGCACTACTAAGTAGAGATTAATGTTCAGACTACATGTATGTCTTTCTGATACCAGCTGCAGCAAACTAGGATGAAATATTTCATGTGATAAAGTGTAACACTCTAGGAATACAGGTTCCTTAGAGAGTTCAAGTGAAGTTATCACTCAAAGAGACTTTTGATGGGAAAAAACATCCTTCTAGTAAAAAATGAATGTATTGCCCTAATTCATCTACCAGTGCAGTTTTAAGGGCCAAAAAGCACTCAGTATTAAAATGTTTCCATAGGATACTTCTTCAGGAATACTTAGAAATAATAGGTGAATGCTGTATAAAGGGGGAACATTGTTTAAATTTTAATGCTGAGCACAAGCATAACTGGCTTTAACTACTACTACTACCCAGACTCACTTTTTCAGAAGAAATAGCCTGTGGTTGTGATATATATTAGAAACTATAGGTCAGAAAGAACAGATGAGCAGGGGGAAAAAAATTGCTCTGACCAAAAAAAAAAGGCTAAAAATTGTGGAAGGCAAGAACAGGACAGAGGCACAAGTTTAAAAAAAAAAGACATGAAAGAGACAACAAGGGTAGAACTAGAAAACAAGGGACAGAGGCAGAAGGGAAAAAGAAATCAATACGAAAAAGTTGGGCAACAGTACATGCAAAATGAAAGGACTGTAGAAAGCACCAGAAGCACCATTTCTCAGAAGTTATTTGTATGGTACAGATCTTGGACATGGGTGTCCAAAGCTTTATTCTGATTTCCATGTCTTGTGCATTTCAAGAAAACATTTTATGTGATTTTTTTTAAAAATATTCATGTCAATCTCTTACAGTCTTTAGAATTCAGATTTTTCAGAGATTATAGCCCTGATGTGATCCTAAAATATATTTTAATTACAAATAATACTTCTACATTTTACTAATCCTGAAAATGTATGCCCATATACCTGTACAGAATAATGGTTCAACCCACTAATGCTGTCACTCACAGCTCTGAGCATTTCTTTGGTATGACTATTTCTGAAAGACATTCTTTTCAGGGAGAGAGAAATTATCCACCCAAACTTTCTTTTGCCTTTCCCTGCCTAATGTTACAAAGCTGTGCTGCTAAATTTAGAAGAAACTGTCATGTAGCACAGTATTTGTGCCCAATACAAGATTCCATAGAGGATTATGACAAAGTTTTCAAAGAAAAGATACCACAGAATAATAATCTATCTGGTTATATACTTCGAAAGCATACAAGGCTGTGACATTTCTATAGTTTGACATTTACTCTTAGGCATTAACACAAATCTACCTACTCTTCCGGCAATAACATCTCTTATGCCTATTTATTTCACAGAGGAAAAGCAAGAAGTAGGAAATATCACTGAGGAAGTCAGGAAGTTGTGCTGTGCCTTACTGTCCTTCGGAATGATTTCCACCTAGTTCAGCAGTCATAGGCAATGGCAACGTGCCACACTAGGGTAGAACTATAAAAAAAATCTCTGCAATTCTGTTTGAGAATCAAATTTTATTTTTATTTTGAAAGAAACAGTAGGAGCCTGATCCAGAGCCAGCTGGGTTCAATAAAGGTTGTTTTCTTTAAGCAAGTATCTTTGAATCAGGTATTGACCCCTAAGAAAAACAGAGCATTCTCTAAAATCTAGGCTAAGAAATGTTAATATTGGAATAAGAAAAATGAAGAACAGAACATCTAAGTACTTAAAGGTATCCTCTTGGATTTTCATATCATCTTTAAACAAGAAAAATGCAAAATAAAATACTTGGCTTCTGACAGCAGGTAAATTCAAATGAATTTATTTCAACTTCTTTGTTTTTACAGCTTCCAATGCATTACCATTTGTAGCTGTAATATCCTACTTACAGCTAGTGGAAAAGTGAGGGAATAAACAAAGATATTTCAAGAGTTTATCAGGGGAAAGAACCAAGATCTACAATCCAACTTTATATATAAGGCTTTATATTATTGTTTGTGTTTTTTCCAAGGCAGATATAGCCAAGTTTAGCTATCAAATGAATGAGTAGGTGGAAATTTCGTCCTGCAAGCAAGCACCTGCGTACAAAAGGGCAGAGCTCAAATGGTGAGCAAAGCTGTCCCATTCCATAGCATCCCACAACAAAATTACAACTTTGCTCCTAGCTAGTAGCAATTTGCTTTTAACTCATCTCAGTCCTAAACCTCTAACTTGCTTACTCCAGCAAATATCACCAAGTTTTGCCTGCTTAGTCCCAAGACATTGGGTACCCAACTAGAGTTAGAATTCCTCCTCTATATAGGCCTGTATTGCCAGTTACAATCTATCACTAAAAATTAAGGTAAAATTAATGTAATAAGTTATCTTCACCTGTTTTTCCATCTACTTTAGACAAAACTCCTGCAATCCTTTCTAGTTTAACATCACCTTATACAAGGCTTTTTGTCACTAAGGCCTCTTTCTCTCTCTGTATTCATATAATTCTCACTTCTTCATGTGGGGACATTTTTGCTGTTGCTGGCTGTTCCGTAGCATCAGTCAGGAAGATGACTACACTGTTCTCCCAGCTTCTCATGCTATATACTGAAAGGAAAAGGAAGGATTTGGGATTGCTGCACTAAAACACAAAAGTGCAACAATAACTGAAACTGAAGATGAAAAAGAAGAGAGACAATAATGTATGTGTTAAGATGTTTCCATCCATAAAAGCTCACTGTCTTCATAAGGAGAAGCCTACATTATATTGCAGGATATGTACTTTAATAGTACACACTGAGACTTGCATTGAGAAAAAAGTTACTGCATAACAGGAAAAGATATGCAAGATTACAATAGAAGAAAGGAAGGAAGAAGGACAAAGACTTCAAATGCATGGTAAGTTTCTTTAAATACATAGTAAGTGTTAAATTGCAAGACACAAGCCTTGGGCCCACCTGCAGCCAAGTCTAATCATTCTTTTTTTCCTGGTAGTGAAATGAGGATGCAATTGCATGTGATATGGTCTTCCAAGACCAAACAACATGACCAGAGCACTGATGCTGCCTATCTCTGGCACACGCGACGGGTGAGAGGGAGGCAAGAGAGATGCAATTGTTGTTAGCTGGCTAATATGGGCATTATAAGTATTGCAATGACAGGCCTACTGCATCCTTGATACTGCTCCAAGCTACCAAATAGCAATGTAGCTGTCTAACTTGCACAAAGCTTTGCTTTTCAAGCTGCTCACATGCACGCTGCTGTGAATAGAGTAGTAGGAGAGCTTTCTCCTTCTTTACAGATTTCTTTTCAATGTGAGGAACTAACATTCAGTTACACTGAATAGAAGCAGGAGACTAGGACAGAGTGAGCCAATTCTCCATAAAGCAACTTCTAAAAGCATTTCTACTTGAACTGCAGTTATCTATCATTCAGATGCGTTCCTTTCAGTTTAAAAAAAAAAGTTTGTGTCCTTTGCACTTACCTGAAATCAATCAGCCAAAAGGAATTGCATTATTTGTAGACTTCAAAAGTTTATCCTCTTTAACTTATCAGGGCACCTATCATTTTATTTCTCCTGTGCTTTGTACGTGGATAAAACAGTCATAATGGGTGCCTCTAAAGTAAGATAAGTACTATTCTGTGCGTGTGAGAAAATGGAAAAGCCACTAAAAGCAAAAGTGCCTTCCAGGATGAACTGACAATCAAAGAAAATTTCAGCATTTTGTGGCCTTCAGCTGAATTTTCCTTATGGGATGACTTGCCACTCAGAGACAGAAATCTTCAGAAAAGACAAGAGGCTGTATGCATGCATGTGCACACTATTTTCTTTTACCTGCTAGAGAATGAATGGTTTCTTCATTACTAATATTCTGATTTAGTATTCTCTATCACTTCAGTGACAACCACAAAACAGCACACAGTGTCCGAGTTTTGGACTGGGACCTCATTTTGCTAGACAGTTTTCAAACAGAGAAAAGACAATCTTATCTCAGAGAGACTTCAGTCTATCTATGAATCAAAGAAGCATCAGATAATGCAATGTAAGCAAATTCAGGTACCACATAAACAGTAATATAGAATTGGCTAGCAGGAAAGGTAGACGTCATAGCATAGATATGCCAACAGGGCACAAGCATCAGTTTTGCAGGTGTTACAAGCAGATCATAAAAAAGCAAAGGAAAGCACAAATCCTAGTAAACAGATTATAGTGGATATCATAACATGAACGTGGCACAAGAGCAGCTGACTACATCATAACGCTTTCTCAAACAGCGCAAACTCAAGCAGCAGAGGGTTCCCACAAAGTATTTTATCATTAGCAATGACTGCCTGAACTTCATTCAAAACTCATTCCAACAACACATTTCCAAGCACGTGATCTAGGAAAAGTCATTGTTCTTTTTACAGCACAAATAATCAGTATATCTGATTTGGTGCTACTTTCTGACCTTTTCCAAGGACACAAGATTGTTGAAACTCTGCAAATTAACCTAATAAATAAACATGGCTAATGATTAACCAGAATAATAAGTGACCTCAGTTTGTCCTCTTCACAGAAAGAAACCTGGATAAATAATTCTTAAACAATTCCATACTGAATATGCAAGTAAAATCATTTATTTGTAAAGTTTCCCTCATGTCAATTCTTTGAAAATCTTGTTCATATCCAGGTATTTTTACAAGAAAAAAAAAATTACTAAACATGAGTTAAAAAGCAAGTATGAATGCAAACCTAAATAAAAAGGGTTAAATGGAAGAGTCTCTGGTCCTTTTACAGTATTTGTTAGATGATCCTTCTCACCCCTCCATTGCAGAGACACATACGAAAGGATCATTTGTAATAGTTTCTTGGTATTTTTATTGTAAAATACAAAGCTTTGAACCCACCCTTTAGCCACCATGATCCTGAAAGGAAGAAGGGAGCTGCAGGAATTTTGGTTCCACAAAACACAATCAAAAGGAGATAAAGTCTGAAATTTTTACTATTTAGATTTTTCATCCTGACACTAAGATTCAGTACATTACAAAAAGGTCTAATTACATGTTTAAAACAAACAAAAAAAATAATAAGCAAAAAAAAGTTAGGTGAAAAAAGGAACCGAAAAGAGAAGATGATAGAGAGATCAGATTCTTTTGTTTTGTCTAGTTTTATCTCTTATACAAAATAATATAAAATCTAAGTCATTCCTGAAGAGGACCTTTGTTTCCAAAGGTTTTAAAAAGTTATTATATAAAAGCTATTATATAAAAATTTTGATTTCTGTAAAGACTTCATAGTAGTAGGCAGTGCTTTTTTGCATTGAACAGATAAATAGACACATGGGGGAAAATTTATGAGCTTTTTAAAAAAATCAGTGTTCAAAATAATGGTTAAACAGTGCAGGCATGGGACAAGTGGAAAAGAATAGCATGTCATAGTTGCTATCCGAGAAAAGGGGAAGTGCTTTAATGTGGAAAGAGATTCACAGTAAAGTAAAAAAAAAAGTTTTGTAAGCTGTTATCAAATCCTTGTTGTCATCCATCAGAGACATGCTGGGCCAGTTTCTATTTTCTGTTCTTTACATCAAATAGTCATTGACTTTTGTAAGAGTTTTGCATGGTATGTAAGGCAGAACCTGGCCTACAGCTTATTCTAGACAACTCAGTGTAGAATCACCAGCTTTTCTATTTAACATCTTAGCTTATTTCACATAGCATACCTTTTGTTTGTGCTGCTCAAGGGGTTCTTTCAATTTCTGAAAACAAAGACCAAAACTGAATATAAAGACTGTTTCACAGATCCCAGTGGCCCCAGTATAAATGCATGGGTCTTTATGCAACTATTTCACTTTCTTCCATGTAAAAATATATTAAAATGCATTAAAAACTGCAATAGCTAGAAACTACAATCTTCATCCTACAAGGTGTTTGAAAATTTTAAACTAAAATTGCTCATAGAAGAAATACAACATTTCAATCTTTCCAGTACAAAACAACTCCAAAGTTTATTTTTTAAGTCAAAACTTTTTTTTTAATATATGTTTCTGAAATGTTTCTGAGGCTCATCAACTGCATAGGAGTCTGGCAGCTCAGCAAGTAGGTCAGAAAGTTGACAAAAGTGTAGAGAAGTGGAACCGGAGCCTCTGGAGCCCTAAGAAACCTGGCTTTTGCAGGGCGCTCAGCAGAGGCTGTTAATGTGCCTTCCACATGGCTTGCCAGAACCAGGGGAGCCAAGGGGAAGGAGGCAGGAAACAGGTAAAGCCGAAACTGACTATTTCACCAAACCGGGGCTTTAGATGCAGAGATAGCAGCTGAAAGATTTTGACTGGGTATGACTAATTCCTTCAGTATGTTTTAGCAGCTGGTATTAAAGAAGCCCTTTCCCTGCAAAGCACCACTATGTGCTTCATCCCTCCTTGTGGATGAGTAGTCAGTCCTCCTGACCTGAGGAACCTCTGCACTACGCCCAAGCGCTGAAATATCCAAGCCATTTCTCCCAGATTTACCAAGGGCCATTTCTGAAGCTATTCAGCAGACCAGTGCATGCCTACAAGTCCCACCAAGAGCATGTAGCGCTTCATACAACCCAGGCCTCAGGCAGACAATCCAGCTTACAGAACTGTTTTCATCTTTTGTCTTAATGTTATTTTCAACTGTATGAAGCTATCATATACAGCTGTTTCATATTAAAACTAGACAGCATCAAGATTTACACTTTAGCATAAGAAATTCAGTACATACACTACCAAGACAGAACTAAGTACAGAGGATTCCTCTAATAGACATATTTTATACAGAGGTGCTATATTAATAGCTATTGACCAAAGGCCAAACATTCTCACACAGAGAAAAGACACAACTAGAAAAACTGCTGCATTTAAAAAAAAACACCATCCTGTTCTGTAGTTTACTTCTACATGCACAGCTCTGTTACAGTACCTGTGAAATCAAAACACAGAACTTGGAGTCCATCTAAAGTGAAGTAAATGGACTCACAGTCTATTAACCTCAACAAATTATAGGTCAACGCCACCTTAGTATCTGATTTTACTGATAACTATTTATTATTATTCTGTATGACAATTTTTTATTTTGCTTTATTTTTTTCCTCCCCTTCTCACTTTATTATTACAGCATACTATAGCCTGAATGTAGAAAGAAGCAGTAGCCTAGGCTTGTATTAGTCCACTCAAGCATGAAATTATAGTTTGTTGGCTGACAATGCTTAACAGCACCCAGGAGACCTAAGTATGATATCAGAGTACCGGAAGCTTATAACACAGATTTAATCAAGCATAACTTAAAACCTTCTTTCATGTCTCTTATTTACAGCCCTGTGTGTGCAAAAAGTTACTTTGCATTACACCTAAAATGTTTTTAAATGTTCTGCATGTATATCTTTCACTGTTGCCTTTCCAGTCACTTAGCACATATCAGAATGCTTGGATGTGCGTGCAGCACATGCTGCATACATACTACCATCTATAAATGGCACTTCTTTTACAGTGGCAATTGTCACAGCAAGAAATTGCCGATTATACCATCACGTAAGCAAGAAATTGGTAATACTTCCTAGTAAGGGTCTGTTATTAGTGTTAAATTACAGTGATATTCCTGTAAAAGCTATGAGACTAAAGGAATTCAGTGTGATTAAGGTTATTACTAGGAATGCCAAAGGGCACATTAATGATTTTTCATTAGAAAGTATTCTCGAATTGAACTCTTCTATGGAAAGCTAATATCTGCATGCAAACCCCTTAAAGTCACTAACATGACATGTTCCAGTGCCTTCAGTGGCTGTGGATGAGGCCCTCAATACAGGCCTGATTTGGAAGCTTAGTCTGTATATTGGCATTCTTCCCCTTTTAGCTGGTTGTTCTGGAAAAAGCACTGTTGGTATCTGTGTTGGCTATGATAGTTTTGAGTTGAATTAAACTACTTTAGCCCACTCTAACACAGAGCTACCGATAAGGCTGAGGCAAACGTGCAAACATCTGAGTAAAAACAAAATTGTTTTCTTCTAATTTTAAGAACGCTCTGGCAATCAGTGATTCAAAATAATGTAATTCTTGGCAGCAGAGAACTCAAGAGCCATTTTCTATTTTCTGATACTGAAATAGGTGCCGGATTCACTAGAACATGTGCATCATCACACATTCAAATACATTGTGAATCAACAAATCTTAGTACCAGTTCTTGATTCAGCACTTCTTCTCAAGGGGATGCTAAGGGAAGATGGAGAGCATTATCAGAAGAATGAAAATACTGATTTAAGGGTAACTACAAGTTTGCATGAGGTATTGCAGCAGATCATCAGATCTTATGAGCTCACTTCAACTATTGTTAGAGAATGCAAAAGTCCTGAACAGGGGAGACAAAGGCTGGCCTTATATTACAAGCTTCAAGTACAATGGAAGACAGATTATAGTGCCTATAGGAACAGTCTCTTAATTTAGATGCCAAAAAAAAAAAAATCAGCAGATCACTTCTGAAAAATCAAGGCTGTGGTCTTTAATTTTTCATAAATATAGACCTAGAACTCAGGAACCTCTTGATTTCTGCAGATTTGAGACATCCTAGCAGAGTTTTTTTTATGTAAAGCTAGCATGATTGCTTCCATTTGAAGATGTTTGTGGGCTTCTCAATGAAGCCTATTTGACAGAATTTATCCTTTCTTTTCACAGTGTGATATACCTAGTTACTCATACTAAATACAGCATTCAGATTCATATAATTCTCCTACAGGCCCAGAAAATTAGAAAATTTTGGTGATGGTATTTAGAACTTTATCAGTATGCATCTAGTTGTCATAAACAGAGTCCAGTTTGGTGTACAGATAAAGAAAACACGCTGTAGTTCCAGTCACGGCACCAGTTCTACTACTCTGATACCAACATCATAACCATAAAACTGTTACTCTCCATTCTTAGCAACAGAGGGGCATAGGAAGATGTTATGACTTAGAGGTTTTGGTCTGTGACAGAACAGGACAGCAGAATTATTTTATTAACTCCTACTTTTAGAAAAAGGACCCAGTCTTAAAGGTGAATAGTAGAGGAATATGTAGCAGCACCGAACATTTTTGGATGCTTCCTTTGTGGCTTGGTCACAATTGGTCACATAGGTGCACAGAGGGAGAGGAATAATGATAGATTGTAAAATAACGACTTTGACAAAGCGCATATATCTTACCTAAAAGATCATGAAAATACCACCAAAATTTTGTTGGTTCGATGTCTAGGAACTGCTATTTCAAAAAGCAAGAAATACTGCTACAGAAGGTTAAGAAATGCGGACTTAATAACATGAAGGAATGGAATAAGTATTTTGATCTGATTATTTTGGTTAATTTTTTTTTTACTTGTGCTATTATACCTGATGAAAAAAGTTTTAGTCTGTTAAATATTTGAAATTATTGCAAAGGATGTATTATTTATGTAGACAATTTTTACTGACTTTTCGTCTTCCATGTAATTATATACTGAGAACACAGTTGTGCTATGAATGGTAAAAATCTCACTCAAATTCTATAAAGTTCCTAGCCACTGCTGGTGGACTTTGAATGTTTTGCATCTGTTCATTAGAATTTGTGGATGCAGAAATAGGGAAAAAAACATTTGAAAGAGTGAAGCATTTCTGTACACTTTTTGAAATATGGAATTTCTTAAAATAACCCACTGACATCAATCATAATCTTGAAATTCTAAACAGTAAATTGCTATTTATTATATTCTCATTAGCCAAACTTCTGCTCAGTACTACCTGTTTTAAAGAATAGACAGCCCCAGCTTTGCAACATCTAGAAGTAGTTCAAGAAGAGGTTCCTTCCTTGTTTCATCTTGTGTTTGGTACACCACTAAGGACCTGTGGTCGAAACTCAGAGATGCCTTGAACTATGATTGTTGCACTTCATGTAATAACATTAACTTAAGCATAGTCCAGTAATCTTAATTTACACCAGCACAAGAGAAGCTGTCAGTGCATACAACCTTCAAGCCTTTCATTAGTCTTTGGCTTCAGTGTCTTAAGAGTCTCAGTTACAGTAGGTAAAACAAAGCATCTTTATTCATGTCCACTCTTTCCCCAAACCAGTGGGAAAGAAATTCCCTCCACTCTACATCAATTTAAGTTGGATTCCTTGAGAAGAATATATGGAGAAAGTGGATTATTCCTTCAGCTATTGCACTATCCTACATAGCCTTGGTCATGAAACTGCTTATACTTTCTCCTTCTCCAGCAATCAGCCATCAAGTGGGAAGGGGGAGCGCAGCCTTGAGTACAGAAAACTGATTTATACTTCAACTGTTGACAGAACATCTAAAACCAGTTTGAGAAATTTTGAACAGTAGTGATAAGCCCTAATATTTTCGATGTGATTCAGACAAGAAGTGAAAGACCATTCTTTAATAGGGAAGCACAGAAATGGTTTTTACTCATAAAATGCCCAGCATGATTTATTCAAAGGTTGAGTCCTCATTAAAGATACAGAATAGTGCATGTCACAAATGGTTAAGGCTTCGAAATTCTTTGCGGATTATTCACTGAAATTTGCATTGCTACACAGCACAAACTATTTTTGGATTCTGCATAAATAGAATATCTAATATAGAATTACATTATAATGAAATATGCAATAATGCAAGTATCCATAGAGTGCTTTTCACATACTGGAGGCATCCAAAAGTTTCAAATGCATAAAATACAATTACACTTGCTGCACAAATGACTGCATATCATTCACTCACATTTAATTAAAACTCACGTAAAAAATACATATTTACAGTCTGCTAAGACATAGTTAAACTGCTATTGATACTTTGTATCATGGCCAATATCAGTGGGAACTGGAGTGAATAAAGATGTGATTGGTCTTTAGGGCTTGGTTCTTTCAGCTAAACTAGAGACTTATACTTTGTGCTATGCAGAAAATGTTATTTTTTAGTGATCCATGAAAATGCAGATAAAGCAACTCTGGATCTGATTGTTCCACAGGTTGCTACACTAAATTTAAAGAGGTAATACAAAGATACACTTTTTATGTTTATCTGAGATACTCAATAATAATTTAAATCCTGAAGAAAAAAACAATATGAAAAAATACATGTATACATACATATGTCATCCATATGACACACTTGCAATGTTTTCCTAACATTAGATACATCTGATCAAAATAAACACCTCACCACACTCAGCCCAGACACAGCAGATCATCTGAGAGTGCACAATACCCCTTCATCACACAGTGGGCTTTACAGTAATATCCCTACTGAATTGGTCCGATCAAACCTGACACAAGGCATGAAGAAAGTTTGGGGTGCCATTTCATGCACAGAGTGGCAGGTCCAATCAATGAGCAAAAAAGGATACACATTCACTAGCAAGCAGGCATATACTTGCTTTGCCTCCACGTGCAAGGTAACTGCAATCTCAAAGCTACACTGCACAAGAGAGCCATGCCAAGCCAGAGCTACTATGTCCTGAGTGCACGTTGCAGGAAAAGGCCAAGCATGCTATGAAATACAGCTAGCAAGCTGTAACAAATAGCCAAGGATCAGATCAGGTTGGAAGCTCAGAGTACATACACCACAAATGCTTTCTTCAGGAGTTCCTCATAAAATACATCTGGGACCTGCTTCCATAACCCTTCCCTCAAAGGTGTGCAGTCTTTTGGGGTGGGGAGGGGAGTTCCTGCAGCAGAAGCCTCAGCAGGACCTTGCCCCCAACTGCTCTGTAGAGCAGTTCATCAGCTGCAAAGCAAATACTATGACTCAGTTTATCACAAACAATAACAGAACAGGAATTAACAGTAACAAGCTAATGCTTCATCTGATTGTGAGGGGTTTTTTTAATCTTGTTTCTAATTAATTTTGACAGATTGAATTAAAATCCTCATTTGCTTTGCATTCAATGTGCATGAGGCCCTTCCTGACTTCCTCTCATAAGATTATATTGCTGTCAGCACCAGCTTTGTAAACCTTGGTTTTCTTTTGAACATGGGAGAAGAGGACTAAGTCCTGCTTTCCAATTGTTAAGCAATTTTGATCTATTAAGAGCCTTCTGTTTTTCAGCAAGGTTTTCCTGCTTTTTATTGTTGTGCTTTTATTTTTTCAGATGTAGAAAGTTTTACTTTAACTTGGATATTAATGCATAAGCTGCCATTTTGACTCTGGAGCCCCCTCACTATATTCTTTTTTAAAAGCCTTCCTGTGTTAGTTCCAGATGAAGTACCAGAGGAATAGGCCTCTTATCTGTCTCTCTACTTTCTGTCAAAACACTTGCAAGAAACATTTTTGAGGCATTTCAGCTGGAATTAACAACAGAAGACTGATTTCTTAAGGTATGCCTTCCTTCTTCTGACAGAGTCAGGGAGACAGGCTGCTTCAGGAGAGAAATGACTTTTCTTGCATTCTTTTCTCCTTCTGATGTATGAACAAATCATCATTAATTTGGATTCTAGTTGCTTACACAGGTGGGTGTAAGCTCCTCAGAAATGAACATTTTTTTAGAGCTGAGTGCAAAACTGTAACTATCAAACAATGCTCAAGACTAATTCTAAAGAGCTATGATCTGTCACACACATTCGGGAGATTATTGGATTCTTATGTTTTTGTGCCCTATGTCTTAATACCTGCGGTTTTGATCACTGCGGCTAGAACGCACACATTTCAGGGAAATGAAAGCAAGAGAGGAGAGAAAAAAATCTAGCAACAAATTTCACAGTAAATGATAGAGAGCTTGGAAGGTCAGGGGTATAATGATTCTGCACAGAATTTCAGCTAGTCCCCTTAGACTATGCATTAATTACATTTGTGAAAGTTGTGTTATCTGAGCATAGAGGTGACTTTGTTCTGTGTTTATGCTGCCTATTTTGTGTTTTAAGACTACAGTTACACAAATTGTCATGAAAATAGCATACAGGAAAAGTATACAGATGAATTACATGCAGAAATAGCACACATTCACTGCCACCTTGTATTAGTGTCAATGAAACAACAAGCAACCCAATGAAAAAGTAAATCCAAAATAAGCCCCTTGGAATGAATGGAATTGATATGACTCCTGACATAACTTAGCTCTCGCTCCAAGTGCTAAATCCAGCACAGATAGGGTCAATTATTCTCATTAGCACAGCTGTAACTGAGGGCAGACCTTTCCTCAGTGACTCCTTCCTGTTTCACTGGGTTGTGAAGACCAATGTAATGGTGGTACGAGGCAAGAACAGCCAGTCTTGAAGGGTGCATACTTCTAGTGTTTATCAATAACCATCACTAACTGGGAACAATAGCTAAGGTTACATGTACCTCATGCGCTGACAAGTGAAGGGGTAGATACCTGAACTGTCTGGCATGCAAGACCTTGCTCCTCCTTCACATACAGGTGCTGAAAAAACTACTTCTAATCCCTTTTGCCCCAGGACACAATAGAAATCATAGAAACTAAGCTTAAGTGAGCCCTTCTGACACTGAAATGACTAAGAATAGTCTTTGCAGTCCATTCCTACTGAAGGCTGAGATGCTTTTTGACTGTCTGCCATGAAAGCCAGAGTACACCCAAACTGAGCACAAAGAATCTGAAAGCATCAGTGCACCTGGCATACACTACCATCCTTCCCTACAGAACCATGCAGAGTAGGGGCACAGCCTTCACATGTGTCCTTCCACAGTGGAAGGATCATCTTCCAGATCTGTAATCTAAGCAAAGAGCTACATTATGCTTATGAGAGCATCTTACATATGCAAACCATTTAACCTAGTATACATACACTATTTGTAAGCTGTAGGAACAAGCAGAATAGAGAGCAAACAATACAAGGGGATCAGGCATATACTAAGGAGCAAGACATTTAAATGTGCATTTATAACACCTGTAGTCAATGAGAATACAAGTAAAAATTTCACCCAGCTTCAGCATTCTCTTAGAATTCCTACATTATTAAATAACATAGCACAACAAAATCTAAGGCAAATTATTACTGATATATTGGGGAGGGAGAAAAAGCAGCCTACTTTTAAAGCTGTATTTGTTCATTTATATTTGCTCTATTCACAATCCTGATGGCATTTTAAAATAATATATGAGCCAACTCTCTGAAATGCCAGACCATGCTAATTTACAGCAATTGGAAAGTTGAGGACACTTATGGCTTCAAACTTAACCTGAAAATTATAAGTCAAGACCAACCAATTGAACAATACAAAGACAAGGTGATACATTAACTGTGTGAAATGAGCACAGCCATCTTTCAGCAGGAAGTGAATTCTAGAGCCTTCCTATTGCAGTTTCCAGAGGAAGAAGACATTGATCAGTTGGAACTAAACAGCTGATGATTTCTAGATTTGTGTAAGTCTCATGAATGACAGATCAAGCTTTGATAAAATCACTGACCATCATTTCACTTTTTTTATCCTTCCCATGTTGGCATTTACAGAATCGAAGCTAACATCTTTCAGTACTGTCTCTGGTGCTGAGAGGACAGGGTTGCTCTCCTGCTAAGGAATATATTTAACATTTCTCTTTAGCATGTTTATTTCCTCACACTGATTGATTTAAGATTAATCATCTAATGAGTTTGAGTAGCCAAAATACATGCACCTTATTGTGTTCAAAGTTTCCTTCAGTTCTAAGTCTGGTCAATGATATTTCTGTATTCATCATGCCACTAGCCTTTTCACTGGATAGCCCAATTCTTTCCAAGACATTTGCTTGAAAAAATGTAACTGCTTTCCTCCCTTATGATCTAATAAATCTTCAGCTCTAATCACCATATGTTACTATACCAGCACTGCAATTTCATTGAAATTAAGTGTTGCTCTGCACAGGGGTTTTGTGTTAGGGTGTGTTTAAGTCAGTATTTAGGTTTTCCTTTCAAGCTCTTTCATCCTTGGTGAAGCACTGCATCACTTCAGTTCTCCAGTTCTTTCTCTGCTTATGTGAGTATCCAGTTGTGATTGTATAGTTTCCCTACCTATTTTTTTCTATCTTTCATTTTCATCTGATTTTGAAAGGCCCTTAAATCTGTAGCTCAGCTCAAGTTGAAGTTTCCAATAGACCCTGATGTTTTCATGTTAGAACTATTATTTTCCTCATTGCTTTTTGATTTTTTTTTTTCCTAAATCTTATTTTTAGGTGTTGGGTGGGTTGTTCTGGTTTGTTTTATTAATTTGGGGTTGGGGGGTTGCTTGGTTTTTGTTTTTTTTTTTCCCCAAAGAAACAAAGACTATGATTACTGGTAAGACAGTCTGCTCAATATGCTATTGCATTCAGGACAGATGACCTGTTCAGCTAAATTCAGCAAAAAATACAGTAGCAAAAGATCACATAAAAGCTTGATCACTTGTTTTACTATCTCATAAGATCTAGGTTTCTTTGTGCACATTTTAGTGAGGATGTGATCTCAATGTTATAGGATGCATATGGCATTCTGAGAACTTTTCTTTATCGGAAGTATCAAAAGACACAGCATGGAAAACAAAAAAAATTCAGACTATATCTCAATATTTGGTAAGATGTACTTGTGGCCTACATGAAAGAACAAGGGGAAGCTGTAGTAAATCTATGAAGGGAGATTACATGCTCTCCATGTGATAAAACTCTGGTCAATCATAGTAGCTGTAAAGGAATTTGGAAATTGAAATGAGGCTATACTAGGAAGAGACAAGAAGAGATGTTAAAAAAATCATCGCACACACTAAAGGTCAGAAAAGTCAATAAGGCACAAAGTACTGGGCCATTTAAATCTCCCTATATCTGTAGAAAAAAAAAAGAAATAGGCTTTGTTGTAAATAGATGGTTTTTAGCTGCCATTCTACCATCTTTAAGCTCTTGTCTAGTTATAGTAGGCTTCCAATAAATACTAATCCTCTAGGAGCATGCTTGTAAAACCCATCATCTTTTCAGAATCCTTTGGGCCTAGAATATCTGACCATAGGCTAATTAATAAATTGCTGCTAAAACTGACTGAGATGGCAGCACAACTACTTGATACCATATCTAATGTTTTCAGCCTCTGTAAGACTCTTTCAACTACTGTCTATGGGCAATATTTTTTCTCTGAAAAGGCTAAAGGGAGTCTAATAAAACCTGAAGAGTTGAAACTTTGATAAACACCGTAAGTTATGCTTCCTTAGTAGATCAGTTAAAAATATCTGTAAGATCCTTTCCTTCTGATGATCCTACAGGGTTGTTTTGATTTGTCTAAATCGTTGCATGACAACCATTATTTAATAATACCACCTGCATAGAAGAAACAGTATCTTGATGACCTCCAATCTGTAAGTTAAAAGATCTCCATGGATCAACACGTATTATTTCCACAGATTCATTGCTTTTATTGGAATTATCCATTTTCTCAGTCAAGCCATTAGCATGGCTAATGATAATGTCCAGTTAATGAAACAACTTTTTACTCCTGACAGACGAGAGCATGTTCTGTATCTTACTAAATCTGACTAATGACCTATGACAACTCTTGCCTGGTTTGTTTCTAGCAGTGCAGTGCCAGTCCTGAAACTGAGCAAATTCCCTAACAACCAGCCCACACTAAGCCACACTGCTCCTGCTACTGCATTGCAACCAGAGTCCGAGCTAGCTAATGCAACAGCTAGCAGGAGAAGCCTGCAGAAGCTCCAGTTGCACCTCTGACAGCAGTACTAAGTATATCATTGAACCTAGAGGATAAGTGACAAGTCAGAAGAATTAACATTGGCATTTCATAAGCAAAACAGTGTCCTGGCTCACAGAGCTGACAGCTGTTCAGATGAGGTAAGCTATGTCTCTGGTCTTGGGAGGCAAGAATGGGCAAGATACGTGATTTTTAAGATGCATAGTAAGATCTTTCACTGCTGAGGGCACAGAGGAACATCTAGGGAAGTATCTATGAAGAAAGGGGCAGAATAGAGCTATGGCTCACCCAATCCCTTTTCCACCCTTTCCCAGCACCTGCAGCTGTGTGTCCCCATAGGCAGCACCACACCCTCCCCAAAGCAGGACTTTAGTAACACACACCTACTCCAGCTGTCAGGAAACAAGTGAGCACTTACAGTGCTCAGACCAGATCACTCCTATGATAACTGTTGCTCTTCATTCTCCAGCACCACTGTGTGAGCATGGATTGGGCGAGAGGGACTCTTATTTTTAAGAAGATTAAAAACATGGATACCTAGATTTATCCTTTTTCCTTCAGTAATTTCTTACTTTACTTCAGTGTTCCCCTAAAAGCAGCTCTTCCTTTTCTGTGCTTACAACAGGGTAAAAGTACAATTCTTTGTGGGAGACCTATTTTAAAAACTGAAATCTCTCCCAAATACTTTAAATACTGGTCATGACTGGTTCCCACACCATTGATTCTATGCCATGTGGCATCATTGGATGTCATTCACTCCTGAGAATGAATCACTTTCTGTAATGATTGGCATTTTCATCAATTAGCAATCCTTCCATGAGATTCACATGTCAAAACAGTATGCAAGTTTGCTTTCATGCTGCTGCTATGTGTCTTAATTTTGTTAATACTGCTTGGACATAAACCCCAAAGATTTCGTACAACTTATTATTTTTTTCCTTAAAAATGGCTCTAATTTTAGGAGGTAGATTTCACAAAATATGAAAAATATTCAAGAACTTCTGAATTAGAAATCCCCTGAAATTTTAAGAAGAATCTTAAGGAAGCATCTACTTTATCACCTATTTGAGCATATGACAGATTTGCAAGCTAAAGGGTGTTAGGCTTCCATTCCCAGGTTCACAGCAGTTTCACAGTGTAACTTATAGAAGTTGCATGGTCCATGTTCAGCACCATTGAAGTCATGGGGAGATTTTTCCATCCATTTTCATACATGCAGATTTGGGCTTTTTCTTTTTTTTTTGTTTTGGCCCAATTTTCAAACCAAAGGTCTGTAACACACAGTAGAGTCTGTCAACATATGTCTCAAAGCACCTTACAATATTTATTCTTTCAAAATCACCTATGATATAAATATCCCTGTTCCCTTTTTGTAGCTGAATAAGTCACAATACACAGTAGTTAAGGTACCAATTGTTGACCCATATGTCCACTTCTACAGATGCAGTAACACTAAATTGTGCCTGTAACTTCACATTCAAATATGATTCACACTTTGAGGATATTTTTTTTTTCTGTTCACAAGTTGTGAATATCACAGTACTTGCCAAGAGATAGGAAAAATGCTTGTGTTGTGGTAGTATGGAAAGAAAAAGTGGAGTGTTTGAAATGGTGGAAAGAAAGAAAGGAGTAACTTGATAGATCCTTATTTTGCTATTGTTCCAGCTCTTATCAAAACTTTCTCATCAGATTTGGTGTCATGAGAGAAATAAGCTACAAAATTGGCTAGTGAGCATTTCTTATGCTATCAGTGTGATGTCTGCAGGCAGGGTCACCTTTCTTGCCTCAAAAAAATAGGTTGATATTTAGAAGAAATAACAGAAGCAGCAGCAGGTTTAAGAATTCTGCTTTTGTGCAGATGTTATGCAATTGAAGAGTAGCAACAAAATTACCATTTCTTCCACAAAGATGCGAGTGATGAAAACATGAAAACACCACAGTTACGCAAATGTAACTGTCATTGCATAAATGCAGAACTGAATGTTTCTATATATAGAAACACATATGCTGGTCTGTCAAAAGAAAGCTTTTTTTGTAATCCAGAGGAAAAATGGAGGGGGGGAAATTAATGAAAGCAATTGATATAACGAAGTAGGTGGAAGTATATCCTAGTGCCATCAGAATAAGTGGAAAACTCAGTGAAGTCAGGATTCCACTGTGCCTCTATACTGGACTGAAAGCTCTTCTGTTTGAATACTGACTAATGCTGACAGTGAGATATATTTTAAGTGACAACAAAAGGCAATTTTATAGCAGAAGGGATTCTAAATAAAGGTCAAGCAAAACTGTACATAAGCTTGAGGTCAGGTTTAATATGGCCTTTTGGACATGAAAATGAAGAATACTTTCCTATTTGCAGCTAGAAGTACAAATTTTGGAAGAAATCTTCCTTGACCTACTTATTTGCAGAAGCCTGATAGTTTCAGAGGACTTCCTACTGAGAAGAAATCTAATAGCATCTGTCCTTTCCAAAATGGACACACTTGCCAACATTTGAAGATCTATATTCTTATTTTCCTATCTACCACAAATACAAAATACATTTTAATATTATGCAAAGAAACAGTTTACAGTAACTAAAAATATATAGATTCCCCAAAATTGACATAGCCATTTGATTTACTGTTTGAAAATTCACATGTTGGACTTTTTCCCTTTCCATAGATTATTATTATTACATTTTTCTCTTCTCCCCCTGTAAGGGAGAAAAATTGATGTATGTGTCTTCTGAGGAGAATGATTCACTGGTTTCTACAGCTGGAGTGCCAACCTTGGCTATTCTTGGAAAACCCAGATGAGCACATATGGTTGCTTGAGAGGTGCCATGCATTTCTTTCACTTCAGCTCTTATCACGTGATATTATTTACCTTTGCGGTTATCTAATTTAGGGAAAATAGTTCTCAAGTGCCACAGGTGGTAAAAATTGGACTAAAATGCACCTTCTTGCATTGTTCAAATGATCAAAAATATTAAATATATTTTGTCTTTACTAGTTGACAACTTTTTAAACAGATTGAAGCTTATGCAGAATGCTGCTCTTTGAGAATCTCACCTATCAAGCTGCCACATAGAGAAGTCATAAATTAACTGAATAGATCTCAGCCCTGGTTCTTAACTAACATACTTAGACTTAAAAGAAATTCTAAAGAGCATGGCATAGCCCTATATTTTGCTCCTGTTAATCTACATTTTATGATATTTTCTCTATTTTGCTATCTTTGAATCTTGTCTCAAAAAAATGTATGCTTACCAGTAGGGCGATATACCTATAATGTGTAACCTTCAGGTATCTTTATTGTAGGCTAGATTTAGTTCTCTTATTTTGAAGTTTCTGGTGTGGCTCTGAATTTCACCAAAGATCACAATAAGAATCTCAGAATAAGTGATGTCATCTTCCTCATCTGCCCTTTTGTCATATTTCTGTGAAGTAGATAATACTGTCTACCAATCTAAAACATACCACCAGCAATGATGTTCTAGAAACATTTACCAACCAGATTAAAAAGACTTACTTGAAGACAAGCTTGTTTTTCTTTTAAATTGCACCATAACATGACAGCATGTCTGTAGCTGGAGTAATATCTGCCATGTACAGAGGAACAAGCTTCTGTTACTTTGATAGGTGTGAAAGACACTCATCTCATGAACTTCAGAGGGATAAGTAGTATCATTCCACACAAAACATCAAGCAATCATTGTCAATTTTAAAACCTTTTAAGTAAACTACTGTACTAATTTAATCTCTCTACTGAGTAGAAGTGTTTAAATGTTCCTTATAGGAGAACCAGAATGTGTCTTAAATACCATCAAATTACATGGTAAATGCATAATACTAGACAAAAATTTTATACTGGCTAATGCATGAAATATTCAGTCCTTAACATTAAATGCAATGCCTGATAAGAAACCCAAGCTAGAATTAAAAATAAAATAGATCTTCATGCTTTACTCATTGTAGTAACTGTCAAACAACATTAAGGAACATTTTCTCAATGGAGAGTGTGCTTTCAGCAGAGCAGTAGATGAGTAAACAAGTTTCAGGTCACAACTAAAGAGTATGTTTAAATTCAAGAGTAGAGAACTTGAACGTTTCCTGCTGTTCTTTGGACAGATATCAAGCAGTGCCATCAGTTCTTGCTTTTCTAAAAGCTAGAGTAAATTATAACTAATCCACAAAAACAACTTGCATTCAGTACTTCACAAGAAATTTACAGTGTAATCCACAAACCTAATTCAATCATAATGTGTAGTTGACATGGAAAAGCATAGAGCAAAAATGTCAAAATCAAATTTCAGGCTTAGTAATCACAGAGGTCAAACATTATAGTTATTTTTAAAGTATTTGCAGCTTTAGATACAAAGAAAAGTGAAAAAACACTAAGACAGCTGTCACTGATGCTGACTTGCAACATAGTATATTAAATACAGAGATTTTGAATATAATTCTGAATATGGAAAAAAAGAGATGAGCTATTATCTGTATATTAAAGAATGAGTCATGGGAAAGAAAAATACCAGGAACAGAAGTTATAAAAAGGCAAAAGTCTAGCGGGGAGGAGATTCACTTGAGATTACAGGATGTTTGTTTTATCTGTGGCTGACTAAAATGGTGACTTGACAACACACAAATTGCCTTACCTCAATATCTAACAGAGGTACCACGGAAGAAAATTAGCCAGTTGTATAGTGCTCCCCCTCCTCTGAGTGCTCCCACTGAAAGCCTCCTATCCTACCACCTGTCTCCTTTCCTGCTTTTCCCAGTGGCTTGATCCACTTAGGATGATCGTCCTTCCATAGCCCTGGCTGCTGGGGAGCAGGACCTGAGCAGACAACATTTAGCTGGTGAAGGAATGCTCCAAAAAGACTTATAGAGAAAAAAATATTTTGAGAGGACAGGTACATCTGATATGTTTTTGATTAATTAGCAGAGCACTATTCTACATGTTTAATGAGATACCAAGTAAGGCATGATTATTTAGTCTAATGCTTTAAAGCAACATTAAGACTACACAAAAATAGTCCTATAGCAAACCTGCCTAATGTGGACAAAACCTAGTGTTGCTAATTTCCACCCCCCCCCCCAAAAAATACTCATTTAGCTACATTTCTTTTCTGAGTTTGCTATGAACACCTTTTTTACTGACTCCACCAGCCTCTTATTTTAGTGTCCAGCTTCACAGAATCATAGAACTTTAAGGTTGGAAAAGACCTCTAAGATCAATTCCAACCATCAACCCAACACTGCCATGTCTCCTAAACCATGTCACAAAGTGCCACGTCTAGACATTTTTTGAACACCTCCAGGGATTATGACTCCACCACCTCTCTGGGCAGCCAGTTCCAGTGCCTGACCACTCTTTTGGTGAAGAAATTTTTCCTAATATCTAATCTAAATCTCCCAATGCAACTTGAGGCCATTTCCTCTTGTTCTTTCCCTAGTTACTTGGGAGAAGAGATAGACACCTACCTCACTACAACCTCCTTTCAGGTAGTTGTAGAGAGTGAGAAAGTTTCCCCTCAGCCTCTTCCCCAGGCTAAACAACCCCAGTTCCCTCAGCTGCTCCACATAATACTTGAGCTTCAGTCCCTTTACCAGCTTCATTGCCCTTCTCTGGACCTGCTCCAGCACCTCAATGTTGTTCTTGTACTAAAGAGCCCAGAACTGAACACAGTATTTGAGGTGTGGCCTCACCAGAGCCACATAAAGGGGCACGATCACTTCCCTACTCCTGCTGGCCACACTATTCCTGATGCAAGCCAGGATGCTGTTGGCCTTCTTGGCCACCTGGGCACACTGCTGGTGGTCAACCAGCACACCCAGGTCCTTTCCACCAGACAGCTTTCCAGCCACTCTTCCCCAAGCCTGTAGCATTGTTTGGGGTTATTGTGACCAAAAGTGCAGGACCCAGCACTTGGCCTTGTTAAACCTCATACAATTGGCCCCAGCCCATCAATCCAGACTGTTCAGATTCCTCTGCAGAACCTTCCTACCCTCAAGCAGATCAACACTCCTGCCCAATTTGGTGTCATCTGCAAACTTACTGAGGGTGCATTTGATCCCCTCATCCAGATCATTAAGATAGTAAACAAGACTAGCCCCAAGACTGAGCCCTGGGGATCACTACTTGTGACCAGGCACCAACTGGATTTAACACCATTCACCATTCTACTCTCTGAGCTCGGCCTTCCAGCCAGTTTTTCACCCAGCAAAGAGCATACCTGTCTAAGCCATGAGCTGCCAGTTTCTCTAGGAGAATGCTGTGGGAGACAGTACTAAAGGCTTTACTAAAGTCTAGGTAGATAACATCCACAGCCTTTCCCTCATCCACTAGGCGGGTCACCTGGTCATAGAAGTAGATCAGGTTGGTCAAGCAGGACCTGCCTTTCATAAACCTGTGCTGGCTGGGCCTGATCCTGTGGTTGTCCTGTACCTGCCTGGTGAGCACACTCAAGATGTTTCAAACACACAGAAGATGTGCCTATCTGGATACTAAAGCAAAAGCAGTTATAACCTTGGAAAAGGGCCCCACTTTATTAGAAAATAATATTATGACACACACATCTGGCTTTTTCAGTACAGGAAATCCTCAGCATGACTAGACAATAATCTTCTAGATAAGCATCTAAGCCTGCAAAAAGCAGGGCATTTCTCAGCATTGGACTGTGCTGCATTTGGAAGCAGAGAAGACCAACTCAAAGTTAAAGAGTAGCTGGCATTCTCCATAGTAAATAGTCTTCTTAGCTAACTATTGTAAATGAAATTCCATAAGTTATTCCTCCACTTTGTAGGCAGATCTAAGACAGACTTTAATTCTAATAATTTTTAGATTTGGTACAATATTTCTCACTTTTCTATTTCCTCTTTAGGCTGTCACCCAAGGATATCAATTACTTGTTGCTTTTTAGTATATGCTGACATGATTTGCATAGATGTCTCACATGAGTTACTTCTCTTATTGTGTTCCTCTGTGTAAATAATTTTCTCAAACGGTTGCAGTGCTGAGCTAAGATAAAATATATATTATGCTCCTGATTTATTTAAGGCTCTAATCTTGTTTCATATAGCTACAGCATAATTTATAGGATAAACACAAAGGAAAAAAACATTGAATTCAAGGACACGTGTTCACAGTATACTCAACTAAAAGTACAAGGGCATGAGAAGCAGCATACCAGAGTCTCCTATAATTGGCAAAAAAGCATCCAAAACAAGTTAGAAGCTTCCAAGCTTTTTCATATGCTGATGCTTAGCATCTTAAGAAGCAGACATTATTTTACTCTTCATTTGTGAGCTATCCCCAGAAGCATCTATATTTTGTGGTGGCTAAATTTCTGCCCCAGATGTCTGTATTTCCACCAGTGGGCATAGCATGCAACCTAACTATAACTGCTGCTGTCATCCTAAAGTGCAACTCACAAAACTGGCATGCCCTCCCTATGTTGCGAGTCTGCTCCTATTCTTTATGCTTGCTCAGAAGATGACAAGACCATTTGAGTGGAGCTTTTTGCCATTCCAGCAGAGCTCACCGGCTATGTAAGATATAGTGTGCCACATATTTACATCAGACACCAAATCTCAGTTTTTAAAAAATTTTGGAAATTCCTTCAGGTGCAGATCACTCAGTTTCTCCCATTATAGCTACTTTATCTTGTCTAAGTAATTAAATACTCCATGAGGCAGAGAGAAAATGGACTCAAGCCTGTCTGTGCCTCCTGTGAGGAAAACTGAGGCTCTAGGCCATGTCCAAAGGGGTAAATATTGCTATTAATAGCTGGAATGCATTGAGAGATCCACCACAGAATACCACATAGTCCTGGTTGTGGTTCAGCTTGCAATTCTGGATCAGGCAGAGTAAATCTGACCCAAGTTTTTGAATGTGCTCTAACTCCCAGGCCATTAGGTGTGTGGAGTTATGGGGAGGAGGCATTGTTTTCACAGAGGAAGTCTAACACCAGATTCCGGTTCAAGATCCCAAGAAGAGAGAGAGATCCACTGATGGGAGTGCCTGCCAGAGCAGAGCACTAAACAGGGAGAGGTACTTGTGATCCCCACTCTCGTTCGGCATCTCATTCCTCTGCAGCCTCAGAGGATTACTCACTCATCTGGACTCTAAAGTCTCTTTATGCCTAAGTCTTGTTATTATAGAGCCCAAATATCATGATTCCAGCAGGCACTTTGGGATCCTGGAGTTACGTCATGCAGTGCTGAGTGTTACAACACTCAAGTACCCCAAAGAATCAGTTTCAGAAACAGTTTTGATAAGGTCTCTACAGAACCTCAGCAGAAGCAGTTCTGTAACTCCTATGCACACTATGTGGCACCTACACAAGTGAGTAGCGTCAGGGAATTTGGTGAGAAAATGGATTATCAGTGAGGGCTACAGAACTGAATCTCTTGACCTATTATAACAAAACAATATCATAACTACATGTAAGTCTTCATTAACATTATTTTAAAAATTTTTATGTACCTACTACATTTGGTTTACAACTTATTACAAAAATTACTTACTTCCTTTTCTGTTCTCAAACAAGACATTTCCAGCCCAGGCAGTGGCACAGGGTATTCCTGCTTCAGAACAGAAAGTCCTGCCCAATCACACTGGCTAGACAGGATAAGAGAAAAGGGAAGCAATCCATCTTTGGAGGACTGTGTTGCATAAGCTTGCTAACTATTTTCAGCTGGCAGTTTGTTTTACATGACTGCTGGTCTGCTAGTGTTACTTAGGATGAATCTCTCTTTCCCTGTTCTCAGCACTAACCACTGAGGTTGGAGAACTTACACCCAATCTTTATTCAAAGTCATGCTGGCTCAATGGTGAAATTTTAAAACTGACTTAAAGTGGTGCAAAACCTTGAGTGGACCCCTTTAGTGCACTAGACACTCAACATACCTAATTTATGATTGAATTGCCTGATTTAAGTTTCAGTGGTACAGGTCTGAATATAAATGTGCCCTAAACTAAGAAATTAAGTAGCAAAACACAGCAAAAGTCTTAGCATTCTAGTAGTTCTTTGAAGAGATACCAAAATGTAATAACACAAACAGAATAGACTTTATGAACAAATCTATTTTTCAAAGATAACATCTGTTTTGCACCAGCTCCTGGTGTGAATAGATTCATCTGCACATACAAGTAGGCTAATAGGGATTCTGTTATTCAAATACCTATCAGCATGCTATGCCTTCATGAACAACTCTAATGTGAACAGGACTCAAAGTTTTTCTGAAACAAACTGAACAAAGTCTCAGACCTGTTTCACAAACTGTTTGGTATGAAGAGTTATATTAAGTCCTTAGAATCAAAACCCAAGAATATTCCTCTGTTTTCAGTAATATTTTTGCAATCTTTTCACGCTTATAAACAAAGCTACTTCATTAATCCTTTAATCATATAAATGAAGTTTAATTACCCAGATTGAGAATGCTTTTAAAGGCTTCTGACACTAGGTGCCATTTGGTCATGTTGGTTGCAAATAAGGCATTTACTCCATTTTAAAAAATTATTTCAAAGAAACAGAAATCAGTGCTCCAAAGGCGGAAATAGAGTGAACTCTGCCTGTAACACTAAGGTATTCTCCCTTCACAGAGGCTGTTAGACAGGTGTTTATCAATAACCATCTTCTGTCTTTAGACCACAACAGACAGTTGCCAAGACCCTTTATGTGCTAGGCATGTCTCAGGTGTGTCCAGCACAAGCCTACAGTCTCATGAGAGACTCTTACCATGCTCAGCTGTGCTAGTGTGTTAGCACACTTTCATTAACACACAGAGGTTCTTTGCTTACTTATTTTCCCAAGATGTTTTATTTTCTCAGAAATGCAAACAGGGAAGGGAGTCTGGAAAAAAAAATAAATCTATCCAAGGGAGGCTATTTCCCCATGGTTACAATTTTTTGGATCATGCCTTTTTGTTAACTCCCTGAGACTTCCTAACACCAAGACTCTGCTGCACTAGAAGACATATGACTGCTTTGGCTTATGCTGTTTTATCAATTTGAACCAAATTTTTGACAAAGTATGACACAACCTACTTAAATATACAACAGAAGGTGTATGAAAACTTGGAAAAAGATTTTTTATCTTTGCTTTGAGTTCTCTGAAGAAGCAGACATCAATACTTTAGCTGGACAGAAATTAGACTAATATGCTATGCACA
Organism: Aramus guarauna; assembly: GCA_013400195.1. Lineage (NCBI taxonomy): Eukaryota > Metazoa > Chordata > Aves > Gruiformes > Aramidae > Aramus > Aramus guarauna. The sequence goes on from VXBL01005306.1 coordinate 1,371,041, forward strand.
AACAGATTAAATAAAAAATTAATACTGCCTTTACTCAGCTGTCATATAGATAAGGAAAATAGTGGATTTAGTGTGTTGAGTTCTTTTTCCATACTTCACAATCGCATTTTGTTTTAGTTTCTTTTCTACAAACTAATTTCCTACCATCACTTTTTAAAACCTTTATGCTTTCTTCTGGTCTTTCCCACTACAGTTTTCATTAAATTTTGCTCACAATTTAAAGTTATAGTGCCCCTACAAACACAGCCCTTACTAACAAACAAAATTATGAATTATTAATAGAGTTGTTAGTTTGGGGACAGATATCTGAACATTATATTATTCTAACATCTCTGGGGAGTTGGGCAGGTAGAGGAGAAGAAAGCAGTATCCTGCAAAGCCTCAGAGAGCTAGGCTGCGTGCACTGGGTCAGAATCTTCCTTCATGAATTATAGGGCAGCAATAGCTTCACCTTTCAGCAACTGCTGCACCAACAGTGTTGCTGCAGTGCTTAAGAACAGCTGACGAACTCAGCTAGTTCCCAGCCTCAGCTAACTCCCCCTTCCTCACATTTCACAAGGAAAACGTGCAGAGGTTTACCCTAATGCTTTGCATGAGACTATAACTACTGCAGCTGGTCACGGACATGATGCATGCAGAGGGGCAAAGAGGAGAGGAACAGCATCTGGCCCTTATGAGAAAATACTTAAGCTCCAACATCACACTATTAAAAAATATTAAATTTCAGCCTAAATAAAAATCAAACAGTTGTGATTGACAGGAACATTCTATAATTCATTGTAGCCAGTTTCAGGATCAGATAGTATTCAGTAGCAGAAAGAAAAATCAGTGCATTAATGCCCAAAAGCCAAAGGGAAACTAATTTTGAAGAAATCACTCTTACATTGGGTAAAGAACTACTGAATAAAGAGCAAGCTGAAAGACAACAAAATGAAAAGCAATGAAGACATATTGTTTCTTTATTATTTCTTAGGGGTTCGGGGTTTCTTTCTTTTTTAATTTTTCTAATTTTAATTTTGATCTTTAATTGAACAAACTAAAATCATATGAACAGGCATCATTTTAATTTAAAAATCTCCTTTCTATACCTAAAATTCAGGGGTGGGGCCTGAAGGAGAGTATAAACATGACAGATCATAATCATGATAGAAAACTCCTGTACAATATAAGTGCAAAATCATGTGTTTATATTTTTATTGTTATTTCCACATTATTTGTTCTCAGAACCTTCAGTAACAAACTAGACGCTCCACTGTGCTCAAGAGCGCACAGAAACCAAACAGAAAGCTCACACACACAGGGACAACAACCTGCAAGATATAATACCATATGGAGATACAGATAGAGAAAAATATAGAAGGAAATTATCAGACAATATATGACAGCAGAATAGATTGGGGTATTGAAACATTGATATTAACAATCATTGCATCTTATTTGGGCATTCAGTGATAGGATTTGTTTGATTTTGGAGAGAGCACAGTAGAGACAGGTGTCTGACAACAGCAGCAGAGTTTTAAGAATATTTTAAGGAACTTTAAACAGTTAAAACTTAAGTGTTTTTCTAAGAAAACTCAATGGAAGTTTGAGAGGCAGCACAAAATAAATAACATGCTTTCTGGAAAATTTAATAGGTAGATAGTGAGAGCTAGCAGAACTCTTAATCCTGAGAGAGGTGAATGATGGGGTGAGGCATATCCATGAAAATTATGTCAATCAGAAAATCTGAGGAAACAAAAAAGAAAGAGTCCAAAAGGAACAGAAAAAAGGGAGGTCAGACTATGTACATTAACACCCCAGTGATTTAGCATGACTAATCATCACCAAGCCTGAAGTCTAGTGGGTAAGTCAGCAACCCCTTAAGCAGGATCTCACTCTTAACAACAGTACACCAAAACACTTTGCTCTTCCTTTAAAGCGGCAGTGTTACAGCTTCTAAAGTTAAAAAATATCTCTGCTATTGTCATTCAGCTCTGTGTATGCAGTGTGCACTATGATACAAACTAGTATTTTTCCATGCAACCCTTTTTTTTTTCCCTCCTCAAACCTCTTTTGTTCATATTTCAGTGATCAGTGTGCACATTAATCCTTTTTGCAGCCACCTTCCCATTGCAGGACTTTGCTCACCTCCTGATTCTCCATCCAAATATCAGGAGTGAGTGTAAGACAATGACTAAGTTGATGAGCCTCCTCTCCCAAGCATCTAGCTTGCCTGACAGACACCCAAATGCATCCTATATTCCTCATCTTTCATTACTACCTCCCAAACCCTCCAAGATCCCATTAATTTTTATGGTGTAAGCCCAATGCACATGTACAATAGTTTGTCTTGGCATCTGAGAGATGAAGATCATTAGGGCAGGTCCAGAAATGGAGGAGAGCAGAAACTGAATCACAGATCTTCCCTAAAACAATCATCACTTGGTTACTGAAAAAGTGTTCAGAATGGAAGCATGAGTTCTCTAATTTAGCTACTTTCCTATTGTCACAGGAGTACTATGAAGTAAAACTTAGTAGCACTTGTAATGAGTACTATAGAGCCCATTTTTTACTATTGCATAGACATTTAATTTCTTTAAAATAGTGTTTCATTTGATCATGAAGCATTTTATAACACATACTATTTAGATTACAACACTGTCTAGTCTGAGTGGGTTGCTTTTATGTAGCACTATATTGTCAATAAGAAAAATCAAAATAATATTAGTATTGGTATTATGTATTTGAATTTTTCCGTCCTTTGTTAGGCCATCCCATAATGCTATCTCACATACACACACAGAGGGACCTGCTGCTAGACCTTAACTGAAAGTCAAACTCTGTGGGTAAAGACCATGCACTACAGAGTAAGACAGAATCACTTCATACAGCAGAGCCACAAATGCTACCTGGGAGTTAGGACCTGTCAGCCCTAATTTCTCAAGGAAACTGAAGAATATTTTCTGTACGTTGTTGATGCTAGGGACAGAACCTGAAGTTGATGTAGCTCAGCAGGGTATGGCTAAAGACTGAGTTGTCTGTTTCCTCAGTGACAGAGCTGAGAAGCAGGCAAATAAAACTACCTGACATACAGCATCTCAGAACAATGTTAGGTCTGTTCAGAGTTCTGTCTCATCCTTAAACAAACACAGGAGCCTGATTCACCCATTCAGACAGTGTTACTGCAGCCATAAAAGATAATCTGCTGTCATCTTTCAGGAAAAAACCACCTTCTGCTTGCCTCTCAAGATAAGATAATGTTCTAAGAGTTTCTTTGTCAAAATGGTGAGGTCAAAAGAAGGTTCTGCTATTAAACCTTTCTGTGCCTTAAGTTCTCTCTACTTCACATGTCACAGGCTCCTTTCAGTTTGCTCACACCTGACAAGATTCACAGGAGAATACTTCAGTGTCCCAGAGTGACAGGAGTAGAAACATGCACTTCTCAGGCACCTTTCTCACACTGACAGAGTGCTTTACTGTAAGTGACAATCAGCCTGATACTATGAAAGAAATAAGTAGAAGTAAAAAAAATTAAGGAGGGAAGTATACAGGGAGTGTGTAACATTTTTATAGTAAGCGGCATTCACAAACACATGAAAGTGCAGCTGTACATTGCTACAGTACGTCACTACCACTCCACCTTCCTATGCCCAGCTCTGGGTGGGAACAAACATGTTTGGCACCAAGAGTGGCTCAATTCACCCTCTCCCCAGTTCAGCCCTTTAACTCCTCCATGATTACCTTTCCAAAAGGATACCTATGAATCATATATGACAAATTTTTTACCAATAGATTTCTAAGTGCTTGATGAAGTGACCATCTTTACTACTAGTATCAGACACAAAAAAAAGGAAAATAGGTAGAGTGGCATGTCATATCAGAAACAAAGTCATTAGAAGACTAGGAAGAATGTAGATCTTTTAGTTTGTGTCATACACTTTACACACTTCGCTGCCTTATGAACTATATAAAAGTCAGATTGAGTTTTCTTTTTAATGTGGCGGACCTGTCATCTTGGAAATCATGCAAGTTCAAACTGATAACCACAGAACACCAAAATATCATCATGTCTCGTATAACCCTGTGCTGATACTATTACTCCAGTAACTGCCTCCAAGACTTTAACAGTTTATTTCCACATTTTCTAGTATCATTCCAGTATTGTTTTCATTACCTTACTAGCAAAAATGGTGAAAACCATCAACTTATGATTATTGAGCATAGTCTACAGATTTTTAGGAAATCAATTTCCTGCTAGACAGCCTCACTGAACAGTAACTTGGCTGGAGGAAGTTTGAATTTTAAGAGTCAGCCCTTTCCTTTTAAATTATTTTTAAACACCCTTTTCTGGAATTTGTTATTTACAATTGCTGATCAATGATTAGCTTTCCCTTTTTTATCTTTTCCTGGAGAAGCAAAATCATTTGCAACATATAAAAAAAAAGATAACACAACTGGTAAATCTTTGTTTGAGCATGCTGTAAAAGTATTTGCAAGTTAAAGGTAAAATAAGGCAGGCAGTATAGCACTTTGGCAGTCTTAGTCTGAGCATTTGAAAAGAAAATATGTTTAGATGACAGATTCATATGCTGTGTGTAATAATTTGTGTCTACTCATCTGCAATAATACCATTAGCCTAAACAAACTTGCATGAATTAATTCAGGAGTCAGCAAGAAAAGAGGATCAAATCAAGTGTTTTACAGCAACTCGGGACTTTGTTCTTTAGGATACAAAAGTTGAGGAATCTTACAGAGTTTCTAGTAGGTCCAAAAGAGTATCTTGTACACAACCCTACAAAGAGGATCAATTAGGAAAGTTCAGACATTTGAAATAAAATTGCTGCATAAAACCAAGGTGATATATACATAAACCCACATTAACCAAGATTAATGAGTCTTTTCCACGATCCATAAAAAATTCCAGAAGCCTGTAAATTCCTCATATTGTGGATCCATTCTTACAGAAGAGAGAGGGGAAAAAAAAAAAGAGACAATAAAACAGTTCAGAAGGATAACTTCTAGGATATTCTAAATGCTATATGTTGGAGATCTAGCTAGCTGCTCTTATCTTCATTGCTATATGGTGCATGAAAGATGCTTCTTTTTGTCCACTGCATAAGCACATAAACACAAATACTAGGAAACAAAATACCACATGGACATTTACAAACAGGCCAAAAGATTCAAAGCTAAAGATGTCTAGCTTTTACTGATGGCTCAGATTGTTTCCCAATTCCAAAACAGACTCTGTATCAGATACCATTTCCTCAGTGCGTATGCACAACCTGTTGTCAACACTGGATGAAACATTAAAACAATGGTATAGGTAGCCAAGTACCATTTAGATCAATTAACAAGCAGGCTCAATGGCCACAATGGATGACAATAAGGAAGCTGCAGTAAATAATTATTCAAAACTGGAGTTCAAATTGCAGTACGACTCCTTCCCCATTCTTCCCATTTAGGTACCTATCTACTACTGCGGATTTCAAACCTCTGGTACTGTTCCATTTCTTTTATACCATCACACAAATACAGAAGACCATGCAATTGAAAAGGAGGGAGGATTTTCTTTTTTAAATGATAATGTAATCTTATGACATGTAGCTTAATTTGCTATCAGAGTTGACTTCACCAAAAATATCTAATCAGATAACACTTACTTGTGCCAATAACATTTTTGGAGGTTTTAATAGAAAGTGCCTCTTGCCATCTTCTCAATAGATTGGTTTAGGATTAAGCTATTTGAGACCCATGATTACAAAAGTCAGATGAGTAAGGAAAGATGAGTAGATTTCAAGTTTATTTAGGTTGATGGCATTACCACAGATAAAGACACAAATCATTATACTCTGCATACAAATCTGTCATCTAAACACATTTTCATTTAAATTGCTGCCTGAGATTAAGACTGCCAAAATGTTTTATTACCTACCTTATTTTACCTCTGTCTACTTTGTAAATCAGCATAACTGATGGTGATACTAGAAACTTGGCATTCAAACTGGAACAAAGTCACTCCAAGTAATAGAGTACCTTATGTTTTTTATAAAAGTCACACTATTTTAATTTCTTTTGATCTTAATTCCTTCAAGTTTCAAGTCTCAGTCTCAAAAATAACTAATACCAAGGTTTCAAAAACAGAGCCCCTTAAAAATCATTTGTTGAACAATCACAGTGTAAATTAAAAATAGTTAACATTACAGGACACAATACTCAGTAAGAAATGTTGTGTTCTTTTGAAAATATGTCTACTTATCTAGAGGTTGAACTATGGGCAAAAAAAAAGTATCTGCTTGTCAAATGTTAACTCTTTTGGAAGATTTTAAAGATGCTTTAAATTACAACCAGAGAGCTGCATTAATAATTTCTCAGAAACAGAGCAGATTACAACATACCTGTCAAGTAGGTCAAACATCACATTAGTAATCCTGTTTTACAGAATGATAAACTGAAAAATGCATTTACAAGGCAAATCATTGTCTCAGCTAGAATTCCTGTCTCCTGAATTCAGGAAAAGGTATATTTTTGTTAAGTTCAAGTAATATTTGTGAAGCACTGAATTATGGTGCCTGACAGAAGTGTAAACTATGATTATACCTTATGAGTATAGTTTCTAGTGAAAAGTATGCGAAGAACAGCTAGTAATTAAACACTTGGCAAATTTGTCAGAATAAAATAAGGTTAAAGCCAAATATTTAAGCAAGAATCAAAACTCAAAACATAGGAAAATATTGTTACCAAATGCTTTTAAGCAAACTGACCCATTTTTTTACATGCCTTTGCTTTTAAAAATATGTTACAAGCCTAATGGATCAAATTAATTCCATTTCTCCACTCTAATAGATGATGGCCCCCACTGAAAAGAAGGGAATTTGTGAATATATTTGCACACACATCTACAGGGTTGCAAACAATGATAAGTCCATGTTATTCAAGTGGCATCTTCACATAATCAAATCTATAAGTTACAAGAAACATCCTGAAAAGTTGTTCTTGAGTTATGACAAATCTTCTTCTGCCTAAGTAATTTATCTAAGCAATTCTTGAGCAAGTTGCATCTGTTTACTGACACTCAAAGCCATGCTGCTTTTGCACTGCAACTACTAAGAAGCTCTCCTTGCCTCTTAAGATGATACTATCAGTTATATAAAAATAAGGACTTGCCAGCTAAGAAAGTGTATTAAACAAGAACATTTTGCAGTGTGTTTCCATTTTATTAGTCAATAGGCACTTGACTATTTTATACTATTAAATTTCTTCCCTTTTTGTTATTGCTGTCCTCAAGATTATCTCTTTGGCTCAAATAATCTAATCCCCCTCAGTACTGGTGACACTATCCTGGTTTTGTTTTGCACCTGTTTATGAAATCTGCTTATAAACCCTACTTCATGCAGCATCCTCACTTATGTGTAACAGGACTGTTCCCAAGACTAGAGCCTGAGGCACATGTCATACAGCCTCTCTCCATTCTTAAATGCCCTTTGTAAGTGACCCAAGCTGGCTAAATGGGAAATTAATTTCTTATCTTCTAATGCATACTGTTTCCTTTTGTCTCTCTTGAATAATATTTTCCCATGAGGCAGTGTACCTTATATGCTTTACTTAAAGCTACATATTTGAACTGATTTACTAGACAAGGTGGAAATAACAGATATCTTATCAAAGGTAGATACTGGTCTAGTCTGACACAATCAGCTTTTGTTAAAAAACACATTGCATTTTATCCAATTTTCCATGTAACTTCATATGTCCTTGGATTACCCTTTTCCTTCAAAAGGTGTTCAAAGACTGCTTTAGTACTGAGGTCAGACTTACATAGCCATCCTCAACCCAAAATACTTTTAATCCTCTGTCCTTGACTACTATCCTAGGACAGACAAAGCTGTATTTGTGTATATAGTTGGGCCTTAAGTGTGCTGGTCAAATATTTTCCCTCAAAACTGTTTCAACAGAAAAAGCAGCTTTCGACTGAATGAAAATGCCTTTGGAAAATTCTGACTTTTCATTGAAGGGTCAGGCATCTAAACCCAGAAACATTTTCATCTGAGAAATCAAAGATATTTCTATTATAATGTTAATTTAGCATCTCACAGAAATTGTAGTTTGAGTTCCTCACTCTGATCAAAAAGAGCTTTCCTGAAAGTGCAATATCAAGAACTACTGTGACAGAATCCAGAATAACACCCACCATCATGCTCAGATACAGAAAATCATGATTTAGGAAGGAGCAGACAGAGTGCTCATCTGCAGTCTAGAGGTTTGCCAAAAATAACAGGGAGTTTCTAGTGGTGGTCTGGAAGAAAATTGTTATCTACAGAGGCAATTTTTTTTTTCCCCCCCTCAGTAAAGGTGTCATAACTGCCTTTCATCCATTTGGATCATTGGCATTGCCATGATCCAGATGAGGGATTGTTCCCTCAGGCTACTGAAGTGAAACTGAGGAGAGGTAACCTCATTTAAGTCTCTCACGATACTGATACCCACAAATCATCACACACTAGCTACCAGCTACTGCCACACTATTAAACCTTCTGGATAAGGAGCTAATTAGGTTTTGGGAGACCACACCTACTATCTCTCTTGCACACCTCACTAAATCCCTAGAACATGAGCATCTGTCCCTGGGAGAGAAAGTGTCATGGGCAGAGGCATTGGAAACACCCTGCCCCAACACAGCTTCCTCCTTTACTGCTGTTCTCCTAGGTCCAGACATCTCCAGCCAAGGCCACGCACAAGTTTGGTCTGGCTCTTTGGGGAGCAGAGGAAGTAGCACCACTGGCCAGGCAAAAGGAGGGAAAAAGCAGCCCTTCTGCAGGAGAAGCAGAGGCTGTGCAAAACACTAGGACAGGAACTGGATAGCACAGGAGTGAAGACACACACGGCATGTGGAGAGGATGGTCCTAGTTATTTAGGGTGACATAGGGCCATGCACAAAATGAGTATTGTAGATACTGCCACAACCTAATCTCACTATGTTCGCCAGTCACAGACATTTGTCACCATGATGTTTGTGAAGATTGAGTCTAGTTAACACACCTTTAAGTCAGCTTTTGTGACAGTACTGAAGGTATCCATTGCCTGGGACACCTATAGTTGTGACATCTGTAGCAAAGTAAACATCTGACCCTCTGAAAGCTGTCCATCACTAATCATATCCTAACTGGGATAGCATTTTCCCTATGCATCATCAAATGCCTTACCACAACATACTAACAGTAACAATTCTGCAGAGATAGACAAGTCTTTGAATTTATGTCAATTTCCATGAGAACTTCAAAGTGATTTGGAGATAGTTTTCCAGAATGAGAGACTAGTCCATCACTGTAATTGTGTTCATACATGTTGGAGACTGGAGTTTAAAAAAAAAAAAATCAGAATTACTTCAAATCTAAATACCTGGCACATAGCAATTTTCTCAAAATGCTAAATGAGTTTGTCATCTGCAGTCTGTTGTTGACAAACTTGAAGCTAGTGATTATAATTGACTACAAAGCCAATACATATTGTAAAACTCCTTCAAGAACTACACGTTCACACACAAAGATAATGAAATACTTATTCTACTGGTAGAGAACAAAGAGGAGCTTAGATGATGTGCTTCCATGGAATGCTAGCAAGCAAAATGAAGCAGAGCTCAGTAACCAGAAAGACAGGGTTTAGCAAGTGTACTCACACAGACATAACCTGAGACAACTAGGCACATAAGAAATTAAGAAAATACCAAAAAAAAAAGATGCTTAAAGAATAAATATTTCTCAGATACTAAACCAACTATCTTTCCAAGGGGAATTAACTTGAGTGAACACTTTGACTTTTGTTGTGTCAAAGCATTTCTAAGGTGTTAAGAAATTAAATTCATAAAGCTTAAATTCTAGGCTGCACAGGGTATTTTATATTATCAAGTCTGAACTCCTGGACATCAGACTCTTAAATTTCATCCTGCATTGATTTCAGAAACTTGTGTGAACTAAAAGATACCAGGTATCAGGAAGGTATCCATTCTTGATCAGAAAAATATCAGGAATTGAGTGTTCATTACTTCCCTTCAGGAATATTTTCCACTGGTTAGTCACTGTTAAAACATCTGGTTTGTGTCTTTTAGCACAGAGTTAGCTTATTGCCTGCATTAATTTATTTAAAAAAAATATTCCAGTATCATATTTTTCATGAAGAGGTACTTGAGTTCATTAAGTTGCTATTTTACCTTTTCCCTTATTTTTGTATTTTGGGGGAAAAATGAGGATGGTCTTTCTTTTTTAAATCCTTCCCAGCTTTTTGAAAATCACTTTAAAACCTGGACCACTCCATTGGGCATGGTATTTCAGCACTGGTATCAGTAGTATCTAATACAGAAGCATTGTTACACTAGTTCTATGCTCTACTCACTGTTTGCATGCATTGCTTTGCTCAGAGCTTGTGAAAAGTCTTGGCACTACAACCCACAAGCACTGCAGGGAATTTTGCCCCTCCTTGCTTATTTGTTTTCAGGAATGCAATTAAAGGAAGCATATTTGAATGAGACCAGCTTACCAGGCAATCAAGGTATGTCTACACAACTGCTCTGTCCTTATCATGATTTAGTCTGCATCATCCACGTTTTATCATCAGCAACTTCAGTGGTGAAATTATTGAATATCAAATTTCCTATTGACCCTTCTAAAACCCACATTGAACACTCACCAGTTCCTCAAAGTTCTCCACTGGCAATTACTATTTCAGGTTTATCAACCAGCCAATTCTTAATCCATGTAATGCATGTTTATTGATACTGTAGAGAGCTAATTTTTTATCATAATGCCATTCCAAATGCCTTAAACAAGCTTATTAAATGCAGGTCATTTTTATCAAACTTGTAATTTCATCCAAGGATAAAATAAGATTTGTCTGACAAGATCTATTTTCTACAAAAACATTCTCAACAGCCTTATATGTAGGTTAAATAGATGTTATTGTCACTGTGTTAACATTTCTTTTCCTCCTTGAAAGACACAAGAAAAAAGTTCCAAATACAGTCTAAAATGGTCTATCCCCAAGGGCTATGTTAGAGAAGGTTTCTAGTACCAAACACCTTAAGAGTTTATTTTTAAAATTTGTATTATATTATTTTAAATTAATAATGATTCACTAATGCTGGGCTGTTTGGGGGTTTTTATAATTTTTGACAATTTGCAATATTAAGCCTACTTGATACTTAGTTCTTAGATTCCACAGTAAACAGGGTGAAGATAAGCATAGTCTAGTTTTCAATTTCTTGAAAATTTAAATAATATCTAGTGTAACATGGTAATCATTTCCAATTTTGGCAAAACCAAAACATTTAGTTGACCCTTTTTTCTTCCCTATTTCTTTTTCTTTTGTTCTAGAAGAATTTGACTTTAACCATTCAGGCAGCTCACTTCCTGGTACAGCACTGCAAGCTCTGTATCTTCTAAGAGAGTACTTTGATGCCAGCCATCTCTGTATTGCCATGTTACAGAAAATTCATTAAGTACTCAAAAATATGACTGCTACTGCTAAGATAACCAGTGAGCTAAGCAATGTGGTTTAAGTTTCCAACTTTCTACAGGTTTTTGGGAAGGTTTTGGGGAACATGTTTTTTTGCGTGTTGGGGTTTTATGGTTTTGGGTTTTTTTGTTTGTTTTTGTTTGTTTGGGGTTTTTTTGCTTTTGGGGGAGTTATTGGGTGGGTTGTTTGTTTTTTAGGTACCATCACAGATTTTGATTCAAAAAACTATTAGAGGTCATCATCCTCCTAACAAATAATAGGTGACCTTCAATTTGGATTATTAATTAACATAGCAGAAATCTAGATGTAGTGTCCATACCAGAGTACTGGAAAGGCTTGCTGACTCAGGTACCTGTGGCAGTATTGCATGCCTCTGTTTGCCAAGAGCTTGGAGGACTGTGTGACCTCAGTCACTGGTTGACATGCAAAGGGATGCCTTGCCTTAGCAGTCTTAATGGTGAAGCTCTAGACTTACTGTAGTCTATTATAGAGTTTATTATAGTTCAGGATGAACAATTCAGCCCTTAGACCACACAGAACTGATGCCACCTCAGAAGGGCAAATCTAACCAACCTATATTGTATTCAGATTTTCACTTCCAAACACCTTACAGGACTCTTGCAGTTCACACACAGTGAGTCTGGTCCATTGCCTTAACTCATATGGAAAGCAGGAGGCATGTCATACCTGCTGCTGCTCAAAGCTCTTCAGCACTTTGAGGAACATGGGTCCAGACAAGATTTCAGTTCTTTGCTTGATCTTCTGTCCTCTACACTAGAGTGCTCCAGTTGTTACTGAATTAGCTCTAGCCATCCCATTGCAGATCCGTTATTTGTAGTGCCAGGCTATCCATGCTCCTCTCACAGGCTTAGGAGTCATTTTGATAACTGCTAAGTCTTATAAGCATTCCTGCAAACCAAAGCAAACAAGGCAGCTAACAAAAATCCTGAAGGCTGAAACCCCAGAGAAAAGAGGACCATGCTTCACCTCCCTTCCACAGCAGACTGCAGAGCTATGTAAACATGCTGGAAGGAATTAACTGCACTGCTGAAAACAGGTCCCCTCTCTACATGCAACAAAATTTTGGAAGAACTTGAAGTCAAGTGCCTTCAAGTGACCAAATTCCTTCTTATGCTCTCTCACAGGGGTAAAAGATCAATGGGCTTAGCTATCCACATGCTGTCATCCAACCAAGCTGTCAACAGCCAAGCAATAATTTTAAGTTCACTGAATGAGAACAGGCCATATTAAAAAAAAAAAAAAACAACCACACCAAAACCCCACACACCACCAAAAAACAAACCACCCTAAAAAAAGATGAGCAAGTGACTACATCAGTTTTATGTGGGGGGGGAAAATAACTGAAAAAAATGAAATAAACAGAACATAAGTTTGCACAGAGTTAGGCTTTTGAATATAAATCTATGTCTAAATCAATTAAAATGTGAAGGTATTTAGAAACAAGCCATTAGAGTGAAATCCAAGTGGCAAATGGTTTTGAAATCAATCTGGATTAGGAGTTGAGTGCAAGAGATGGGAAAGGAAAAGAAAAGCAGTGATCTATATGAATGCATTTCTTAACCAAATCACATTCTCAGAACAACTACACTTGCTTATGCATGGTATAGCTAGCTTTTGTGTTATGAGCAACTCATGACTGAAACCCCAATAGCTGACCTCTCCATCTGTAATGAAACACTGAGAATGAGAAAAACTCATGCTCATTCATGCTGTGCTGTACTTTTCCCCCACCTCTATTATCGCCTGTATTTGGGTCAATGCCAGCATTGGTACACGTGCACAGTGTATTGCACCAATAAATAGAAGGGAATGATGCCAAATTAGAACAAAAGTTTTTTCATAATCTGTTTCCAGAATCTTTTTCTGGAAACATAATGAAGTAGCAGACATAAGGTAGGCAAGCTTTAAGAGACTGGCTTAACCTCTCTGAAATTGATGCCTGACTAATACCTGCAACATCTCTAATAACATGTCAAAATAATCCATTAAAAAGAATTACAAAAGCATTTTATACTTTAGCCGAACATAGTAACGACAACATTACAAGGGCACCAATTTCCTCATACTGTGGCAGATTCATTATTTACCATCAATGCTGATGATCCAGAAGCAGATAGAAGAAATAAAACTGTAAGTACATCTTGTGGGTTGGACAGACAAAAGTGGGGGAATTCCCTCACCCTTAGGTTCCCACCCCCTGTTGCCTTGGCTTGCACAGCTGTAATTGTGTTACAATAGGAGATTACACTTCCCTTTATCACAGGCCCCGTGATTTCTTCAGGCAACGATTGCCACACCTTGAATACCTGCTGTAAAAACATACAGCTTTCTCTTTGCCTGAAAGTGAGTGCCCTTCAATTTCATTGAAGTTCTCACATTCCTTTAAAAACATAGTAAAACAGAAGAAAGGCTTTAAAAATTCTCATTGCAGCTTCTCATCTGGAATGCCACAGCTTTGCAAAAATATAACCCCTTCATATCTTCACTCTAGCAAAAATAATCTTATTTTTCTACCTTTGCCCAACTATATTTCTAACCAAACTGTAAAAGTTACTTGTCACACTTGCAAAAATCTACCTCGTTCCCACCCACCCCATGTCTCAAACTTTCTCCATCGCAGCACACTGTCCTCACTCAACATACTTTTCTCTAGCATTTACAGACTTGCAGGAAAGGCTTTGGTGCAAACACAGATATTAAGAGTTTGGCTATCCCATTCCAGACTAGTATGGTGATGGGAGCAGTGAGATGAAATATGCCTCCTGGAAATCCAATGCTAGTTTTTCCTATTTCTATTTTATATTTGATAAGCTTCACTGCTGATCAAAAGGCAGTTTGATCTCTTAATATATATCCTCCGTACTGTTGTTTTAATCTGCCACTGTTCCTAAACAACGTGTTGTGGTTTACCTATTTAAAAATTCTAAACTGTAATATTAGGATAAATACCTCACATCTTGTTCACTCCTACTGATATAAAAGCTGCTATTATCCTTTTTCAGGTTGTTTGTTTTGGGGTTTTTGTTTGTGGTTTTTGTTGTTTTTTTTTGCTAGGATATCTGCCATAATTCATTATCCTCAATTGTTCTTTGTGCTGAAACTTGCACAGTTCTTAGGCAAACGTTGTATCATGAGAGTCTTCCAACTGGTCTTTCTCTGTTTTAAAATATCTTTACAAAAGCAAGGATCTAGCTTGCCAGAAGGCTGCTTTCTTTAGCTTATGGGGGAATCTTTCTGTGCAATACATCTTCCTTCCCTCAACACTGAGTACTTGCTTCTTAATGTGTTTTCTCCCACAAACCTGTTAGGGACTTCCAACTTTATCCAGCTGCTAATTATGCATTTAACATGGGTTACACATTGGAAAAAGCTGCTGGAGAATCTGAAGACTTAATCTTTGGACCAATCTGCTCACAAGATCAGAGATTTGCAGAGGATATATTAAACTAAACAAGCTTTCTATTAACAAGGCTTTACAATGCTATCCTGCTCTTAGCAACTCAGGTCAGCATAGGCTGCTTTTTTTAAGTCACTTCCAGCACTTCTTACTCATTACTTAACTAGCCAGAAGTACAACACATTACTGAGTAAAACTCTTCCACAAAAGTGCTAAACCACATCCTGATCTTGCCACACAGGTTTTGAATCTACTTCCATATCTGGAATGAGTATGGTTTCTCACATCTGTACAAATAAGCAATAATATAATTTCATTAATACACTGTATGTTACCCTGTTGCTGTCAGCTTTGTTGTAGGCTTCACCTGGCACAGGGCACCTTGGTGCCCTGCTTTTATGTTCTATAGGGATACACACATCCCTGATCACAGTTCTGTTCATACACTCACGTTGGGCCAAGAGGCTAGCTCTCTGATCTGTCTTCCCTACTGTACCAGCCAGTCCTCCAAAAACTTTTTCAGAATTTTCACTCTGGAGTTCTCTTCCCCTTCTGGCATGACACCCATCTCATTTTACTCTCTATTCCACAGTCTTCTGATAGAGGAAGAGAGATTTGTTATTTTTATACAGATCACCCTATTTTTTCTTCCTAAAAGATACAGTGAATTATCATATTTGTTTCTCTGTAATTGTTAGCATTGTTACAAACACAAGCAAGCATCAGAATAAGAGACATTGTTCCTCCAAGCCTTCCTCCATATTCATAGCTCATCCTTCAACAAAATTGTGCAAGAGAAGTTCTTTACAGGATTTTCCCATAGTAGATCATGTTTCACTTTCAAGTTGTGTCTTTGTAACTGTGAGAGCATCCTCTGAATCTCAGCAATGCATAAGCCGGAGATCTGTCAAAAAGAGTCTCCAAGGACCTGTTAAATATTTTAACTGCTGTTGTGCAGCTATGATTTCATCATGATGATGAAATATCTGAATTCCTGAAAAAATACCAAATAACTATTTTCCTATTTGAGTATAATTTTTGTGGACTGGCTTAGCTGTCAATCCATGTCACCAGAGGGCCATAGCAAGAACATTACTCCAACTGTTGCTTATGAAGTTCTAGCAGCCATCTAATTGCCTTAATTTCACTGTAGTATTTTAGTTTTAACAGAATGATGCCCATCTTGTTTGGAAAGTCTTGTTCACATTACTCTCTTGCTACCCACTCCTTCCACCACCTTCCTGGTCTCCAAGTTCTCCTCTCCCAGGGCAGAGGCACTACAACCATTGCTATCTTCAATACCTGTCTTAGTAGGTGCAAGTTCATTGTACCTGATAACTTATTGATGAGAGGTTTTTAAAAAGCTTTATAGCTTTCACTTAATTTGGATCAGACCTTTTCTCTCTTCCTATGTGATGCAATTGAAGTAATTAGTTTGATCAAAACCAATTTGTACTTCAACTTCACTGCATTTAATCTTTAAGGTTTACTCTCCCTGCATCTTGCAAATGATTAGATCTGTGGTACCACTGGTATTAGACTGTCATTAGCAAGGCGTGTAACCCTGCCAGTCCTCATTCTTCACACATCTGTTTTCTGGAATACTTCTTGGGCAGGTGGTGATGCCAAGGACATTCTCATGAAACAAGCTTCCACACAGAGTGCAGAAATCCCTGCTAACTTGCTTGTTCTTCTATATCCGTTCCCCTCTGCCAGTACCCATGCTGTAGCATTTTGGACAATGAATGCGCTTCATGTGAAGAGCTTGAAAGTGATCTCATCTGAGGCAGCTGGCAGAGTCTTTTTAAGGCCTTAAGGGTCTTATCCACAGCCAGGTCACACCAGTGTTCATCCTTTCTAATGCAATAATTTAGCTTACTCATGCCAATGGTATCTCTCGTTTTGTAATCATGCTAAAGATGTACCATATGCAGAAGTTCCTTTTCTGCAGAAAAAGAAACCCTATTGCCAAGCCACAGGCAGACCAGTTTTGCAATGTTCTGAGATATTTTCTACACCATCAAACATGCCAGGAATCTTAGAGTTTTCTGAGATGAAACTTCTTTTTAAGAATTCCATGGTCATTCAGGTTTTCACAAGCTTAATTTTAAATTTTTTGTTTCTACCACTGGCTTTGATGTCATTTTTTACACAGAAACTTTTTTTTTTTTCTTCCAAATACATTAATATAGTATAACCCAATGGATGCCTTTCATACACTCCTAGTTTCCTTGGTATGGAGAGCCTTGTGTTTGGTGTTTTATATTTTGCCTTAGGGATTCTATTTTCTTATGTCCTGAAGTGAGATTTATTTCACCAAACTTGAGATAGTTAATTATTAGCCATTTTAGTCTAATCTAGTTGTTCAGACTCTTTTATAGTCACTAAAGTGAAAGAAAGTCATCCTATTTTCAATTCATTCCAATTAGCTCCAGGACTGCAGGATGAGACTAACTGCCTTGGGATTTGGCCATTTCTCTATTGATGAAAAATTAAGATTGGTAGATTAGATTTCTTTCATATATCCTACTATAAGGCATCTGAAGATAGGGGAGATGAATGCTACCAATGATGTCAACTTTGAATCGCACACGTCTTTCTGAAAATTCCCACGCATGTCATCAATACCAATGTCAATAATGCAAGACAGTCTTTTCATTGCATGTGTAGCTGACTCCTATGCATCCCTGTTGATGTATTTTATTTTTTTTAGTTGGTTACATTTTGGAGAGGTTTTTTGTTAGATGGAGGATCATTTCCTGATTATTATACAACTGATGTCAGGGAGGTTTTCTTCTCTAGCTGCCTCACATAGTCTGCATGTCCCAAAGCTCTTTCTAATGTTAATTTGTCTGACATTAATACCTGTTCATATACTCGTTTTGAATCTTATGAGTATTCTTCTATCCTTCTGCATGCCCCATTCTTCTAATTGCAAGACTAGCTGCATTGCCCACTTATCAATTATACAAGCAAGTTTCCATTTATGCCTTGGATTTTTTCTTTGCATGGAAGTGCTATATTTGAGCACTATATATAATAGGTTTCAAATAACTTGAGTAAGATGTCTCAATTTTCCTCTCTGTTTCAAGTGAGCTCACAACTAGAAGCCCATGATCTGCAAGTATCCCAGATGTTTTACTCCGTGCCTACCAGAGAACAAGCCACTTCTCAGTCTGCAGCTACTTATGTATAAAAAAAGACCTAAATAAGATCAATTCTATTAACTCTTTCCATTTTGCCCACATCTCTGCAATGCTTTCAGTTTCAAAGTTGAAAGCAGCATATTTTTAACCATACTCTGCATAAAAGCCAGAGTTAATTCTTTGGGCCTGACACTACATCTGGCTTTAGAATCTGACAGTCAGACACACTTTCCTGTAAGAATGTACTAAACTAGTTTTTGTTACCACTGATTTTTATCCACCCTTCCTGCTCTCAGACAGGAGACAGACAGAATTAATCTTAAAAAAATATTATTTGACTTTGCAGGACTACAATATGATTCCATTTATCCTCAGTTACTTAGTATTCCAAGTTACAACAGTAGTCGGAATTTTTTACTTGATAAAAAGAGAAGAAAAAGTCAAATAACTAGAGCAGAATTCACTAGTAAGAACTGTAACAAAGTATCATTTATAACAGATTTAATGATGCCTTCTCAGCTTTCTCCACAGTGCAGATTAGGTTACATTTACATGTAAAGTCGCTGTAGATCTCATGGCCTTTAAAAAAAACAAAGCCACACACATCACCAAGCCTGTTACTCTAACAATTAAATTTAAGATGATCTGCGCTTTTCAGTCTACACAGATAACTCCCCATCCTCTGAAGAAAGTTCTGTGGTACACAAGAAAACACTATCCTCTATTGCAAGAGTCAGGAGGAGAAACCCCTCTAAAAACCTCTCCCTCTTTGGGTGATTTTAATCTGCTGTGCATGCACGTAAAACCTGGAGATGTCTCTGTGCCTCACCAGCTCAGTCATGCACGCAAGCTGTTGGATAAAGTAACTAAATAATCTCAAGTCAGCTGTTAGCAGGGGTCAACCATGTGCAGAATTTAGCAAGATCAAAGTTTTAATGTTTGCCTGCTCCTACTCAAACACTGCTAAAATGGAAATGTTTGCTCTTTAGGCTATCACATAACTCATATCAAAATAATTCTTTTTTAAAAAACCCAAACTCTACCAAGGAACAGAACATCTGTAATTACTACAGGAAATAGACTGAACAAGCAGAAGTGACTTTTCTTTGATACCTTTCTTATGTATGTTTCTTCATAAATACTAAAAGTAATACTAAACTCATAACTAGTTTACAAACTCAGATTTAAATAAAAATATTCATGAAAGGAACACTAAGATAAAATGCTGCAAACCTTGAGAAATCTTAAAAAACATTGCACAAAGAATGGATTCTAGGAGTGGTGACATTTACCTCTAGAGACTTAGGCCTACAGCAGAAATATAGCAGCTAGCAATAGAATATTAAATAACATTCTTTTAACAAGTGTATATTTATAGCACAGTTTGATATAGGCAAATAGCCTCTGGAAAAATCATGATATGTAGTATTGACTAGTATCACAAGAATTCCTGTAGTTTGAGGCTTTTTAATAGTAAATACTATAGCGTGAGCATATTTGCCTTTGAGGATGGGAGTACCTTGAGTTACAGAGCCCCCATTATGTGATGAAGCAAAAGGCAAAACACCTTCTGGGCCAAATACAGGGCTTCACAGAGCTGAAACAGAGGTGCCATATGTATTTAACTGTGGCCACATCATCTACTTTGGGGAGGTGGTTTGGGATTTTGGGGGGTTTTTCATTGTTGGTTTGTCAGTGGGTTTTGCTCCCCATCCCCTCACCCCAAACAAGTTATTTCTCTCACTTTTCAGCAGAGCCACTGTTGGACTAGCACTCTGTTCCTCCAACAAGAGAGGAGTGAACCTCCTTTAAGTGCAAGTGAAAACAAATTTCTGCCAGAATATTTTCCCTATTTGAACATTATAATGCCATTTTATCAAAAAGACAGTGATTTTTACCAACACTCATAATTTGGAGAGAACACGTCAATTTAACAAAATGTGGTCATTTGATGCTTATTGCATGAAAGAAATTCAGATTGATTTTTCATCCTGCTATGATGCAAAACCTATTTCGAAATCTCAGAATTTTCTGCATAATGGGAATATTAAATATTCTGCAATATGGCTAGTGGCAATAGTATTTCTCATCAAGATTACCTGAGTCTTCTCCCTGGAAGAGTCTGGTTCAGGTTACTTGTATTTTTGTGAAGCAGTAGCTATACAGGAGGAAAATTTCCATCCTAGATGTTTGTTTCAGGCATAATGTTTTGGGGAAAAAATAAAAGTGATGCAATTCCATGGTTTTGTTCCTGATAAATCCTCATGAGATTATTTTTAGATGCATTGTACTTGGAGCAAGAGCCATTTATATTCCACCCTAGGGAAGCCTTTTGCCATTCATTTCTTTGAAACTCCAGCCCAAACTAGATCACATTGTGAAACTTTGAAAAATTGGATATTTGTACACTTTCTAAAAAAACCCACACCAAACCTGTTTAATTTCAAGACCGAAATTCTGAATGTCCTATTGCTATTGAGTATGCTGTCATCCCCCCCGCAGCCCCCCACAGCCCCTGTCTGAATTGCTCAGCTTCATCAGCCCCAGAGAACAACCTGCATGTGGTTCAACTTCAGGCTACTTTGTTCAGACACTTGCTGACTGATATCTGGAATAGCATTGCCTTCTTCCCTTTTTGCTGGGCAGTACAGAAAAGGACATCAAGTGAATCAAATTCAGAAGAGACAGAAGCTGAACCAGGAAGGGGTAAACAGATTTAGATGTTGAGTCTGGTATTAGTAAGACAGGAAGGAAGAGGAACTGTGCCCGGCTAGTGGCGAGGGAAGACTAGAACTGCCTGGGCAAATGGGTGTTCAAATAGTAATGAGGTGACCCAGGGTAAACATTTCTGGGCATGTGAAATGAGAGTGGAAGCCTAGAGTTGAGGGGAATCAATTGAAAAATTGATATTTGATTCTGAAAGTAAGGCATGCTAATGTACCAGCACTGTATACGGATTAAATTCTATGTGTGCATGTACAGGCATCCTGAATTCAGTTTCTCAACTTAGAAGTTACCACCTTTACAATATGAATAATGTTCTTTAACACAGTATATCGTATGGTGTAGAATCAGAGACATGCAGGTGGGCTGTTCTGCCCTTAGAGGGCAAAAGGGCAAATTGAGAAGTGGGTTGATTGACAGTGTTTTCCTGCTATCTTTTCCTATTCCTGAATTAGACAGGCATGAATTTGGTTCAGCAGTAATTTGAGTTATGCTAAGAGGCTTACACTTAGTTTCTTCCAATTTTTTAAACAGTCTTAGTGTAATAGAAAAAAGTAGATTTTGCACTATTTAAATTATTTCTCCCTAGAGATGCTGGGAGATGCAACCAGAGCAGCTGGAGTGTGATAAAACTTCTCACCAGCCTTAAAATGCTGTAGACCCATGTCTGATATACTCTTGAAATGCCAGCACTGCACATGGATCAGAATTCCTCTTTCATGCTGCACCAAACAATGCGATTATGTCTGTAATTCTATAAAGCAACTATGTCAACAATAAAGAGGAAACATTCATGGCATAGGTTATTAAAACAATGAAAAATAGGCCAGTGCAATTTAAGTTCCTTTAGTGGGCTGAATAATAACTAGTTAAATAAGGAACAGAGATAAATAATTTGTTATAGAATCAGAAGCATCACAACAAGCACAAGAAAATTGTCTTCACTTTAAACTGCATATCAAGAGGCTTCAAAGCAGAAACATGGACAATACGCAATGAACCTGTTAGAGCAAAAGCAAAAGGAAGGGGATGCAGAGGACCTGTTGCAGCCCCAAATGAAGCCATCACTCCACTTAAAAACAGCAGTGTACACACATAGCAAATAATTAAACACACAAACACAAACGTTTATGCTAAAAGTGGTAGTGGTTCAAAAGGCCGAAGGCTACTGTGGTGTCCAAGTAGATTGCCTGTTTCAGTGTGCACCCCCTATTCCTATCTGATGGGCTGGGCTTCATGCAAGCATGCGAGGAAAACAGGACTAATTTTTACTGAGATATACACAAGTTCATTATAAAGTTATAAGGCTGCTTAGAAGTAAGGCCGAGCTCAGAGATCGTCAGATTAAGGAGGCAATGTAGAGTAATAGTCATCTTTAGTTATTTATTCTGAAAGAGAATAGAAGAACAGAGCAGACAGAACTCAGTATAAATCAAATGCAACTTCCATTGCAAGCTTGTATTTTTCATGCTAGGTCTGACAACTCTGTTCAACCAATTCAAATTGTTTGTACTGACAAAACCAGTATTTCCAAAGATTAAAATCCTAGAATTAGGCTTAGTTCCATTTTTGGTCTTTTGGTTAGGTTTTTCTGAAGTGCTAAAAACAAAACAACTCTAATTGATGGCTTTCATACATTGCTTAATAATAGCTCTTAACTGCTTGGCACTTTGGAGGCTTCAAGTAAGATTGGAGTGGATCAGAAAAGAATTGTTTGTTTTGATTTTAGTCTTACAGAAGCAAAAGGATCTAAAAACTTCCCCTACACAATTTGATCTCATGAAATTCCCACTTTGATCATGGTCCTGATAAGTATTTTATTAAAATCTTACAATCTTTTTTGAAGTAGGCTCAATTAACTTTTCACACTAACTCAAGATATATTATGACCTTGGGTGAAGGAATCACACAATCTTCCAACAGATGCAATTTAATTTTAAAAAAATATATATATATACTAACACACACAAAACCCAGATACTATAGTACAACTTCCATAGCTGTAGTATAGAGGACTGTAGAGCAAGTTACTTAGCCTTTCAAACTGCAACTGAGATAAGGATGTTTTACATAAGTTTCTTCAGGATATAGAATTTGTACTTTGTATGTAAATAGGTGATACCATAACAAGCAATAATGAAAGAAAAGGAGGCACTGGAATGGTTAGGTTTAAGACCTACTGTTACTTACTCAGTATTTCTACAATATCACTGCAGAGCTCAAATCACTACTCAGCTTTACATTTGTTCTTCTCTTCTTTAAGGAGGTAGAGGGAAATAGGGAGGGAGAGAGCACAAGCAAGAAAGCAAGAGAAAGGAGCAGGGGGAAGAAAATTGGATGACAATCACTAAAGCAAATTTTCCCTAGCAGTAAAAATAGCTTACAGACCTGCTTTCTAAAGAACATTGAAAATTACTTTGCAAGTAAAAGTAGCACTGAAGGTAAGTCAACTTGAGGGACTCATGGGAGAGCTGTTATTGACAGATACAAAGATGATATAATTGCTCAAGATGAGCAGGTTTTTCTTTTATCTCAGTAAAGCACTTTTTGATGAAAAGATTGGAAAGACAGGTGTGAGACAATCGCATAAAGCATGTTCATAACTTATTTACATAATTTTATATAAAGGAGCATTGATGTATGAAGTGTAAAACAAATGGGCTGAATGCTCAAAATAAAGTATTAGAGAACTTATGTACGCTTACTCCCAGCAATAAACTTAATATTTGATGAAATATACTTTGTCTATTGAAGAAATGCACAAATTCAACAAAAGGCTGAGTATATATGTTTAAGAAAGTGTTCACTACTGTTCTTACATAAAGTAGCTGATACAGTTGCATCTTAAATTGTTTCCTGGTAAAATTGCATAAGAGATCACACAGCAAATAGCAGATGAGAATAGCAAGCAGGATCATCTGGTACACATTTCCTCTCTTCCAGCTCCTACTGGATTTATGTATCCCACAACAGATTCCCCAGTCAGCCATTCTGGTACCCTTCAAGATAGATTTTAAGCATCAAGTGTTTGGGGTTCTGTTTTGGGGGGGGTTTAGGGTTGTTTTGGTTTTAGTTTTGTCATTACTGAAAAACATTATACAAGACTGATGACAGGTGAATGTTTGCAGTAATGGATGGGTAAAGAAATGGTATTTTCCACATTTCCATTCAGTTAGATGATTCCCTCATGCTTTAAAATGTTAGTATCAATTTCTGTATGGGAAGTATTCTTTAACAAACTTTACAGATACCTAAAACCTATCTTAACCCACACTGGTCCACCTCTCACAACAACATTACCTGAATGGTGCAATCCTGTTGCCAGACTTCTGACCAGCCCCAGTGCATATGGTGTAAGTACCTAGCTTAGTTAATTGTATTTAACATGTAATCCAAAACCAGCCATGCTCAATGAAACACTTTGGTAAAGTCCTTCTTCTAAAGCTTATTATTTTTAAGGCTAAGAATTATACAGTTTCTCCAGGGTTGTGGAGAAGAGGTCTCAGAAGGAGCAGTGCCACATTTTCAAGAATGGCCACTAATACTGTGAGCTCCAAATATGAGTAACACATTCTAAATAATTCAGTGAGACGCTGAAAGTATTGGCTACCCATCAGTGATATTTAAGCACTGAAATTATCTTAAACATCTGAAGGGTAGGTTATGTATCTCAACACTGTTCAAGAGCAGAACATGGTAAGCAACTCTTTGCTTTAAGTCAACATCAAGACAGTAAATTAACACAGAGAAAAGCAAATAATGAAATAAAATGAAAGTGGAATTGCATCAGACTTGTTCTTCATTTAAGCTTTAACAAAAATCCTCCTCAAGAGTCTCCCTTCCACTGATCATTTTTCTTTGTATACAGGATCAACTGAAGGATGGTGACACAGATTATATCATAAATAATGATGAATTGACTGAAAGTTATGAATCGTCTGCTCACATACGAGTGCCAGCACAAGACCAAACAGGCTCCACCCAGGCTACAGGCAAGGAAGATATTCACGAAGGAGACCTAGGATTAGGAGGGTACAAACTCCAGCTTGGACACACTGCAGGTCAAACCCAGATGACTTCATTGGCATGAACAGTGTAATGGTAATCACAAGAAATAAGACTAAAACAAAGAAATAAGAGATATATGTGAACAAGAGGCTAGAAAGTGTACTAAGCACACAAAAATTAAATATAACTTAGATTTTTACCAACTAAATGCCTGTTAACCCCAGGAAAAGAGTTTACCATCATCCATATACCTACAACAACAACATGCAGGTTTGACTGCAGCAGTTTTTATTAAAGAGATATAGGGCACTGCCAGCCCACTGTAAATCCATTACACATGTGTTGTCTCAGATAACGCTTGACCGTACCATGCCCCTGACATGTACACAGGCATTTGCATGTTGCTTATAGTCTTTCGTCAGCTGGAATGGAGAGAAATATCTTCCTAACATACTCATGCTCATATCATGGCACTTTTTATACAGCTGGTCCTGAACATATCCACAGATAGCTACTACTCCAGTAGCTATTACATTTATAAGGAAGCAGCAGCAGATTTTGTCCAAGGAGCACGTGATCTAAAAAGTACTTAAAAACACACGTTGCAGCATCTCACTCTTCACAGTTCAAGCTCCTTCATGCTCACAGTATAGACTTTTCCTGACAAGTAGCCCAATGTTTGCTTTCTAAATGCACCCTTATAAGGTTGCACCAGGCTGCCACAAACTGAACATTGATAGTAGGAGACAGAGTCCCTGAAATCAGCAACAAATCCCGGTTTACTGCTGCACTGAACAGGCATGACCACTATTTAAACAGCAGTTACCCCAACAAGGCATTTGTCATTACACCTTTGAAGCACACAAAGCTTACATGCTGGGAAAAGTTTTGTTGTTTTGCAAGATCATTCTAAATGTATGTTTTGATTTAGGAAGTTGACTGTTTTTTTGTTGTTGTTCAAGGAAAGTTTTGTTGTTTCTCAGCTAATGTTTCTGCAAAACATCTGTATCAAGATTGGCAGCTCTGGTGATAAATTTGTCCGTATATTTATGCTGGGCACTCAATATCACACTAGTGATGAGGACAGTGGTGGTTAAATATAAAAACACAAGAGACTTTAGGTATGAAAGTATTGATTTGTCTGCATAAACGCAGTAACTGGATAAACAATCAGTCAACCACACATACAGCTAGCGGCCTATACTATTATCAAGCATTAACACAGCTCAGCTTTTGCACGTATCAGCTAAGTAGTGCAAATACAGGAATAGAGCCAGGCTTTTGTTGTTAGAGCACATGCTTTTTTTTCTACCACAGAAGGTTCAACTAACAGCACATGATAATGTTCCTACTAAGTTAAATCACAAGGAGTTTTTAACTAAGGTCATTCTTAATATACAAAGACAAGGAGCAAGCAAGAAATTTGTAATCTAAGAGTAAAAATCAAGTCATCTCCATGAATTATCATAAAGCTGAATAGGTCTTGATTTCACTACAGATGGAAGCTGAAATACAAACTTAAGTATAATCAAGTTTTAGTCATTCTAAGCTAATTAATTTCTGGTTAAAAGTGACTCTAGAACACCTGTTTTAAGCACAAATTTGAACACTGGAGTTCTATACGCTGTTACAAAAGACCAGAAGCTTAAACTGGCATTTTATTTTCCCCTAAGTACTAACCAAGGAACTTCAAAGGATCTTAATCCCCATGGGGTTTAAAACAAATCATATTTAGGCATGATAAGTTCTGAGAAGAACTAGTTAATTTCCAACTCCCTGCTTTGCCTTGTTTAGCTGCATGAGGTGGGAAGAGATGCACCGCAGGTTGCAAGAAGGGATGGAGAATGGATGAAGAGGTTAGGTTTTATGGCCTACTACTGTGGACCCTACAGCATGCAGTGGAAGAGCGCAAAGATAACAGGAGGCAGGACAAGCAGGTAGAGACACACTGCAGTGAGGTGAATATGTGGCAACACAGTAAGAAGGTATTATCATGGATGGGTGCCAACACAGTTCTGATTTCAGTAACCAGAGTTTCCAATTTCAATCTTCAGAAGTATTGAGTACATGTCACCAGGCTTCCTAAGCTCCTCGGGAAGCATGGATCCCAGTCCTTAGATTACACTGCAAATCAATAAACTGCTGCAGTATTATGAAGATGCAAAGCTGTTTTTCACAACTGCTACATGAACTGGAAATTACAAGCTCTTCAACAGCTCTGCTCTCAGATTCTACTCTGAAATGCATCCTGCAGCATACTCTGCAGGGTTTTTACTGATTTATTTATTGTGCCTACGTCCAAATTTCTCACACTTGTGCAGTGTGATAAGTTGAGAGCTCTGGGGTCTGAAATTCTCTGTTTATCAAAAAAAGTCTGTAGTGAACACACTCCACACTGTTCTGCCTGGGTGCCTTAAGGGGCTACTTTACTTGGTAAAGAAAGTCATTCCTTGCAACAGAAGAGTGCATACTTCACATCTTCATAGATCAGATTTTTATGTTCAGACTATCAAGAGGATGAATCAGTGGTCCCAGCAGGATGGGTATTTATCCTCTGGGACCACGCTCAGCAACCGAAGTATCAGTAGATTTTAGGAAAATTAGTAATTCGATCTGCAAGCAAACCTGAAGCTTCTACTAAATGGCAATAAAAGTCTCAATTATCCATTACACTATTCAGTCTTGCCATTTCATAATTTTAAGACATTCTTTTCATGGCATGCAGATCAAGAGAGTTAAAACATTAGAACAGATGATATATTTGTATTCAAGGAGAAATTACTGGCAACTAGTAATTCTGCATGACTGTTAACAGAGTAATAGATGTTAAGAGAGGCCTTTAATGTTAATTTACAGTTCATACGCTGGAGATTTAAACTTCTCAATATCGCACGGTGTTTGCCTGAACATGCAAGTCACTTATGACGAATGTGAAGCTGTTCTTCCTAGCTCAGTTAATCTAATAAAACACTGCTTGGAAAATGAAGTGTAAAATATATTGTCAAAATGTAGCGACTGCATAACTCCGTATGAAGGCCAAAATGTTAGGAAAGATGGAAATCTGCAATATTGTGAAACCTTTCAGGTCTCAGAAGAAATAACTGAAATTTTATACTGAATTGCAGAGAGCGTTCGGCTAAGGTTGGAAGCAGTAGAATGAATACTGGCTATGCAGCGGAACCAGTCCAAAAAAAGACACCATACTAAAACTATCAGGTCACCATGATAACTTTCACAGAGAAATGCAACATTTGGTAACCTCACCAAAAGCAGAGGCCATTAGAAGAAAACATTTACATCGCTGTGTTGAAAGCTCAAACTTTTCCATAGTAACCACATTAGGGATATCTTCAGCAAACTGATTGACCTTCTGCATAACTTAAGCTGCTAAACTAATTGCACTGAAGCCATGAAAGCAGTTCACACCCTTTCCACCTAGCAACTTATTTATGTGCCTTGCTGAGGATAGTCTGTACAACAGGTCTTTGTGTTTCCTTTTGAAAGCTGGTCTGTATTTTGCCATCAGCCATTGAGGAATGCTGAGCCTGTAACATCCCTATTGCTGTGTACATTTGAGTACAAATGCAGCAATATACATAAGTATTGCAGATGCACATGAGCATTACACACGTGCTTTCAAAATTCTTTATTTTCACAGACATTAATACTTGTATCCCAGGAATTCTTAATTATGGACTTCAGAGAACAAAAAAAAATATCTTAAATACTCACTTGAGAGACTGGAAGCTACTTCTAAAGACAAAGTTGTTTTTCCCCTACTTCCTTCTAGTGAAATGGAAAATAGCCCTTTTCAACATCTTAAAGCAAACCAGTTCTGAGCACTTTAAATAACTTAACACAAGCAAGCTCATCTCTGGCAATATAATCCCAACAGACATGAGCTCTGCTCAGTGAACTGTAGAAGACTTGTCAACATTTTTATTTTATAAACAGTCTTTCAGAACTTGAAAATTCTCCAGTTGATCCAAATTTCCTAAGCAAATGTTAGTTCAACCCACAGCCTTGGTCCCAATACAAGTCAAGTTTCAGATCATAAAATCCCCTCCTTTCTTTAGCTCAATTAGTTTTCATGATAGATATTACTGTTCAGGAGAGACAACACAGCAGAACATGTTTTTCCTTCAATACCAGTTTGTTTGTTGGTGGGGGGTTTTGTTTGGGGTTTGTTTTTTGTTTTTTACATATACTTTTTTTTCACATCATAATCATACTGGAGCACAAGTTTATGAACAGTATGAAAGAAATCTTTGTCCGCCAATGCAGTACTTGTCTATTTGTCCCTTTCAAGTGATTAAAGGGACAGGACAGCCTAGTGCAGTGATAGGTATCAGCCAAGCAAATACCTCTCTTCAACAGCCTGGTGGTGCAAGTCAAACTTCCAAATTTAAAACAACCTACTGGACATCCTGTGGTGTGTTAAACACAGACAAATTCTTCAAAAAGACAAACATAATTTCTGTCAGCTCCATGGTGCCAGTCAATGGCCCAGGTTTGTCTTTCCCATACGAAAGGCACAGTTAACCCAAGGTGTGTCAAGTCTCTTGGCTCTGTTCCTAACAGCCCCTTGGCATCATCAGCATGGGCCCACTGCACTGCTAGAAAAACCACAAGCCAAGTCTGTCTCATATTTGCATGGAATTCTGCACGAAAACCCCACAGTCTTCATGTTTCCAATTATACCCTTCCAGCTTTCCCACTGTTAGCAACAACACTGGCTTCCTCCCACACTGGCCCACCCTGGCTCTGGGCAGCCTTCCCTCTGCACATCGGAGGCAGCAATGAGTGCTGCACAAGCTCTGCTGTGCAGTATGTGTTACAGGAATGATTCTGCTCACAAATAAACCTTTTTTCACCAGCGTCAGAGGCAGCATTTTCCCCACCTAATTCAGTGTCACAGGTCAACATTATTCCCCTATAAAATCAGATCTGAGGTACAGAACAACAAATATAATTTAAGGCCTCAGAGGATCCCAAACCTGAGCAAGTCCAATTAACAGCATTCTGGTACCAGAAGCAGTAGATAATACCTAGGAGTGTTTTCCAGCTACTGTTCTACACCATTCTTTACCACATAGTTGTCGTCATCTGGTGTGCTACAGCAAAGGCAAATGGACAAAGAAAATACTGGTACTTCATTCAATAGGGATTTGAAACTAGAGAGAGCACTACACCTAACAATCTAAACACTGAAAGAAATAACCTTATGCCATGATATTAGGCATTATGCAGGCCTAGGACAAGTTATACACAAGTGAGTTTAAATAGGATAATATCCCATAAGCATAATGAGATTTCTTATTCCCGAGGTACAGTAACTTCTAAATATAACCCAGTACTTCAGAATACATGTCCTGACTGGAAATGAAAATATAAGAGAGAAAAGGAAATGAATAAATGAATGATTAAGGAAGGAAGGGGGAGCAAAGGGGGGGAAGAACCAGTGCCAAAGATACTCATATTGAAAAAGATCAGAAAGATATTCAGAGCAACTGCAGACTAAAACCCAAATTAAGTATTTGCCAGTAGTGTGAGAAACTAAAAATTAGCTTGAAGAACACTCCTAAAAACTTTGCTAGAGCCCTATCCCTGACATTACTACTGCACTGTGAAAACGAAGGCATTCCACAGGCCTAAGGGGAGCCACCACTGCCAGGTGAAGGTTGACCAAATTTAAAGAAAATGAAGAAAAAGAACCCAAGGTGAAAGGCTAATCCCTCAACAGCACTGTTAGCAAAGCAATAAAAGCAACACAAACCTGATATTTACAGAAGTGTGGGAAACCAACTGAAGATATAAGTTCTTCAGTCTTCCTTATTTCATCTCTCCCTCCTTCACCAGCTATTCAATTTTTTCACCAAGTTGTCTTTCACCTTCTCTTGTTTATCTTTATTTTAAGATGAAAACTTTACTTTCCCTACCCTTGGGCTAGCAAAATTTTATGAAGTCCTTTTCCCCCACTGCATGATCTTCACACCCAACACAGTTTTAATAGTTCTCCAAAAAGAAACCAATACAATGCAAGAGTGCATGAACTATATAACTTCTACCCCAAGTAGAGATCACACCCAAAGACAGGTGGGTCAAACACATTGCAATATCCTTTAGGCTCTATGGCTAGTAAAGTTAAAAGCAAGTGCTCATATATTTTAACTACCAGAGCCAACAGGAGCAAAAGCCCTTAAGAAAGGATACAGAAACAATTCTCAGAGAAGCAGACATGACATGGTTTCAGAGCCAGTCAGCAACATTAGGCGAGCAATCTGCCTGCATGTTCTCTTCTTATAGTAAGGACAAGAGCTTAACCTTCAAGAGCTAGGGCACACTAGCTTACGCCCACTGCTAGGGGGGTGCCAACGCACAGACAATAGCTGCAGACCATCAATACACACCCTAAATCCAAACCCATTTTTTCCTCCTTTGTACATACTCCCACAGCCTGGGACAGCTCAAGGAAGGAAAGCTCCCTCATCTATGGGAGAGCTCACATTGATCTGCAACAAAGCAGAGGTTTCCAGCTGGCAGAGTAGAGAAAGTAGTGTTGCTCTCTTAGCATTTTGTGGTCCATGCACATTTGCCTCCTGGTACTGAGAGCCATGCTACTGCTGTTGATTGGAGAAGTGATTGGTGCACCTTTTCTGACAGAAGCTAATGTGAAGTGGGTGCTTGAGACAAGTACTCTAGTTTCTCCTGAATGAACCATCAGGCCTATATTAAAAAAAATGCACTGTTCTGTTTAACTGTTTTGTTTACTGCAAGGATTTGCTGCAAACACTGAGACCCTGATATTTACAGGTCTGAACACCAATAATGGAGAATCTGCCACAGACCCTCAAATTCCCTAAGTTTGGCTCAGAACAAACATCCTCCCCCTCTACTCAAGTCCCCCATATGCCAGCATCTGGCAGGATTTCACACTGACCTGGTTCATTGGAGAATGCAACAGTCTGTCCCTAAACTGATACTTTAAAGCACTAGAAGAGGATTTCAGTATACAGGCAGGAACATGGATGCAGATTCCTGACTCCTAGTAGGTTCAGGTGCTCTGGGAGGATAACTGCAGACCACCTTTGCCAAAAATTAACTTTCACTTCACAAAAAAAAAAAAACCACCAACCCACACAGAAGGAACACTATTTGCATATGTTTGTAGCCAGAGACAGGTATTCCAGCTAAACTTCCCAAGAAATAATACTATTATGGCCATCTTACAGAAGTTTTCCCCCCCTGTACATATAAGGTCATTTGGAATTTGCAAATCCAAAATGCAACATCCACAGTGAACAAATGGTGACACACTAAGTGTATACCATTATTATACCACCCAAAACACAGTTTGAATACATTTACATGAACAAAGTAGTAATAATAATATACTTTTAAGCTGGTTTTATGTCCCACCTTAATCAGAAGTCTGAGGAAGACTGGTTTATTCCATAGACACTTGGCACCATTTTTTGAATCCTGGTTAACATGTTTTATCAGAGAAAAATCAAAACAGATTCATTGGTGCCCTTAAAAATAGCCACAGCTCATCACTGATTTAGAAATGGTTGTACCATGAGTATTACCTGAGTGACATCAAAGACTTTCACTAGGTGTTTTTCTAAAAAAAAAAAATTAACAATCAGCACAGTATGCAATGGGAGTAGGGAAGACTACACCAAAATCAATACTGTCCTTACAGCCTCTCATCCTCCCAGCCAAGGCAATGTGGAGCAGTCTGCATGACTTCTGTATGATTTGGTCTCTTGCTCATAACCACTTTAACTGATGCAGATTTTCTCAAAACTGTCCTGAAGTGATACCTTTCCATTGAGGAACAGTAGTGCAAGGCTAGAGACATGGTGGTTAGAGCTAAGCAATACCTGAAGCTGTTGGATTCTTTGTGGTTTTAACATCCAGGATTTACTCATGTTGAGAGCCCTGGTTGGGATTCAGTTTATTTAGAGTAAGCTTTTACCATCTGTTCTTCCAAATTCTGAAAACATGAAGAGAATATGCTCCACAAGCAGCTACAAACACAGATGAGGCTCTGCAATTTATCTTGGGATATATTGCATAGAGGGAAAACAGTTCATAAGATCTATGAGATATCTCCTTGAGGCATAAATTGTGGATTGAAGCTCTAATGCTTTAATTTTTGCACCACAGTAAAACAATTCTCTGGTTTACATGAATTTGCTGTCACACAGCTCCACAGTACTAAGTGGAGGCCAAAACTCTTTGAAACTTAAGAAGGATTATAAGATTTTCTAATTATAGATAAACTGGCCAACTTCAGTAGTACATTACCTACCTTCACATAGTCCTTAAAGAGATTTTGTATTATCTAGAAATTAATATCTCCAAATAATTAGCAAGTTAAGCTACAGTACAATTTAAACAGTTTCAAGATACAGCCACATGAAAAAAATACGTGAGCATCTACCTCCTCAAAAGTATAGCTCCCAGCCCTCATTCCTGACTTTTTGACCCATTTCCACGACTTGAAAAGTCATGCCTCAGCAAACTCTGCCTCAGTTTCCCAGATATTATAGGTACCAGTTGCCTGTAACTGTGCTGGGGATAAGGCAATGGAGCCTCCCTAGAGCAGGCTTCTGTGAAGGCTTCCTCCAAAGGATGATCTGCTCCACCAGCTCCAAGGGTGCAGGAGCCTGGCCAGAACCTGTCCACACCTACATGGACAACAGCCCTCACGGGCAACCAAGAAGTACACTCTTCCCACACTCCTCCTGCAGGGACTCATATTTCCTGTTTTCCCCCCAAGGTAAACTAGTTTGACAAGAAGTCACCACACCTGAAGACTGGAGAAACAAATCACTTATTCCCAGCACTGTCACAGTGTTATGCTGAGTCTTCCCTGCAGATGGCAAACTGTCCTCCTGCACTGGCCCACTCTCCTTCCTAGTGTCTTCACAAGGGGTAGATCTGCCTCAAAACCTTTGAAAAAAAAAAAAGCTGTATGCCTATGAAGGTGAAGGTCAACAAGCATCCCCTTCAAACGTAGACCTAGACCCTCTCTTGCCCTTAGAATCAGTTGTGTCCTTTTTTCCCCCCCTCTCTACATAAAATATTCTTGCATCAACAACGCAGGTAACTGGCAAAGCCAGTGCAACAGTTCACAGGACAGTGTCCTCTGGTCTGACATTCATTGACAGTCTATTTTCTGCACCTTTTTTCATTTCCCCTTGGACAGTCTTTATCTTTGCTGTTCCACTGCAATGCTGTCCATAAGCTACAGAATTCAGGACAACTCAGGCATAGTTAAATTAGCTCTCACTGTTGTAGGGCACTTGCTGTAGAACTAAAAAGATGCTACTGGTTTTAGAATTAAAAAAGCACCTTCACATCAAAATCAAACATTGTGCAATATTGTACTGATTTCACCAAAAGCTCCATGGAACAGAAGTCAATATTAATCATTTTGATCATTGCTATGTTTTGGTTAAAGTTTTGCACATTTATATCCTTACTGCATTAAAAATTAGTGTAGAGGGATATTATTTGACATTGCATACTATACCCAAATTCAAGAGTAAAGGTTAAAAAAAAAAGAAAATTATGAAACAACACTGGTTCATGTCCCCAGAGGAATGTCAGGTTTTCATACTAATTCAGAAGGGGGAAAAGATTTCAGATACAAGGATTTTCTATACCTCTCAGGATTAGCCATTATAAAAACACCAACATGTCTCCTTGAACCTTGGCTAACAACATTTTTTAGACTGCTTCCAGGCCCAGAGCCTAACCACTGGGCAACAGCCCCACTGGGGAAGCAGGACATGCACAGGGCTTCCAAGATAACAAAGGAGAAGTATCTCTCTGCTCCAGCAGTGACAGAGTAGTAAAGAATGTTATTTATCACATGAACTCCAGCGCTCTCAAACCAGCTCACTTCCTCTCTTTGCTGGCTCCCTGTCGGCTTCACCCAAATAAACTCTGTCCCACAACAATAATCTTTTTCCATGACAAGGCCTCAAAACCCCCAGAGGTTTAAATGGGAACATGATGACAAAGCCAGGAAACTCACATGAGTTAAAAGAAGGACAACTGTCTATTAATATGTTCATGGGCAAAAGCATCTGTTAAACTGGAGTTAAGCCTGAAATTAAGATTATGTTAAAAAAGAATTTATGAATAGAAAAAAGAAATTTCTTGCATAAATTATTCAGTATGAATTAAACACCCAGCTGCACATAGCTGGCAGATTTCTGTTGAGAAATAAAAATCATAAGTCATTCATATAAGCTATCCATTTGGCAAACATTCATTTTATCCCCTTACAGAGAAAATGGAGACATTTTCAAGTATCACATCTCTATGTCAAAAGGAAACTCATACAACAAGAATCATACATTTTGGAGAACTTGGCAAGTTCCCCAGGTTTGCAAAATTGGGTTGTGGGGTTTTTTTTGTTAAGGTGGTGGCTTTTTGGTGTGTGTTTTGTTTAACTAAAGTTCCAGGGAAAAAAGAGTGCATATAACAATTTTATACAGAAAGGGAAAACTACTTTTTTTTTTTTTTTTAAGAGACACAGTATACAAATCTTTTCCCCAGTAAAATCACTTCTGTTAATATAAAATCTGGACTTCTAAATGTAGAAGATGCTTTAATTTTCTTCAGAGTTTTTCCCCTTCGACTTTTCTTAGTTTGATAATGTAATTTCAAACTAAAAAAATTTAGTTGCAAACCAAACAGTGGAATAATTGCCTTTTTCCATAAAACCTAATTCTGCTATTGCTTGAGAGAAAGCTGAGAGAGTAACTGAGGAGTATTCATTTTCCATTTTTCTGCTGGTATTGTTTTCCATTTTAAATTAGAGCAATTAGGAAATTTTAAAACTTTAAACGGCATTCAGTTTCAAGGAGGTAAGAGGAGCTAACACAGACATTTCTAACACTCAGAAGAGAGGAGGCCCTGGTCAAGGAGGTGCTCCCACCCACACTGCATCCCGGTACCAGAGGAGAGGAAGGAGCAGCAGCACTTGCCAAGTGGAGCTCTGCCCACCCAGCACATCACCAGTGGGAAACCCACCCATCTGCCACCACAGCTGGGCCACCCAGAACCAATGTGGCTATCTCCCACATGCCTCCCAGCTTTATTTCCAGTGTTGACAAAACAGATGTTGCTGGCAACATTCACAATAGCCCTAGTGATACATAAGTTTTAATCATCTTGTTTCTCAGATGCAAAGTGGGAATGGTCCCCTTAGGAGAGAAGGTTATGCAGACCCAGTGTGATCTTAATTTCAGATCTACCTGCTGAAATCTTGATCTGTGCATGCGTCCAGTTGCAGATGTGTGAAAATCCTAATTAAGAAGTGAGTCAGTGAGTCCTAGCAGTGTTCTTGTGCTAAGGGCCATGCCACATGCAGTGGCAATTGCCCTGTAAATGCTTCCCTCTTTGTGGGTCTGCTTTTACCTGTCTTGCATCAGTGACTTGAATTCAAGTACCTAAAGTAGGTTTTACAACAATCTAAAGAGCTGAACAGAGCATATGTCTGAGCAGTGCAGCCAATTTCTCTAATTCTCTGCCAGGACAGACCTAGACAATAAATCCTTCTGGGTAGGAACTTGGTTTACATTTTTTTAATTTTAACTTTTTTTTTTTT
>VXBL01005306.1:1416372-1450849 GCA_013400195.1 Aramus guarauna
GGAGGGGGGGGGGGGGGGGGGGGGCGAAGCATCATTTGCCAAAGTGTTTACTTGTTTACCACTTTGTTGAAAAGTACATGCACAAAGTTTGTCTAATCTATGTAGTAGTGGGTTTACCTTTCAATTTTTCAATTTGATTTTTATTCCAAAATTCCAGGTTCTAGCAACTCTTTCTAACATTAGTCTATAAACCACTCTGGCCTCTGACTCCTAAAAGCTCTTCATAACTGTAGAACTACTAAGGTAAACACATTTTTGCAAAAGCTGAGCCCAAAGCAGCAGTAGATTAAAACTCTTCAAGTTCAAGTCATCTCAAATGTATGGATACATCTGAAAAAGTTGAATTCATTGTTAGAACAGCTGGATGAAATTGCACAGGGCAGCTTAGGAGGTTACATATAAATCTCACCATTTCCTGTGGACAAGCATTACCTCTCCCATCTCTATCCCACATGGCTTTGTTTGAAAAAGGTGTATTGTTCCTATATGTTTCAAATGCATATAGTAGCCAACCACATTTCTTCCAGACTGATGAAGCCACTAGAGCATTTAAAATGCAGTTCAACTCTCAAGAAAATATTCATAGAATACCAGTTTGGAAGGGACCTCAAGGATCATCTGGTCCAACCTTTCTTAGCAAAAGTATTGTATATTTGAGTTTGGATAATGCCTCAGCAAACACAAAGGGATGCACATGCATTTCCAGAGGAAGAAGCCTTACATCTACACAGTTGGATGCCTATGGCACATCATTTATAACAGTCAGCCATGCTGCTCCCAGATCTGCTTTTTGCATGCACTACAGAGTTAGATATCTAAGACTTTGTTTATTTTTTCTACTGTTTTGACAGCAGTCTTTCTGAAGCTGTATCTAAGTTTAAAGGGCTGTTCTGCAAGTCAGCCAATTTGAAATCAGATCCAAGATCAACAGAGCTGAATCCTTGAAGGCACGTTTTTCCAGCTGACACACATAAATACACCTTTTCTCAGTCACTAATTAGAGCCATGTCAAACTAAGTCTGGCTCTGCAGTATGCTCACAGAAACTTCAAGACAACAGGAAAAGGCACAAGATTATTTGCTCTGAACATTTGGCTAAATTGCTATTTTTTCCACCATGGTTACCAGGAGAGCACATAAGTTCTTTTTGTTACAGATTGCTGTATTGTCTATGACACTGCATATTACTAGTTTCACATACTTGAACTCTTCATAGAAAATAAACAGAAATTGCAGTTACACCCTCAAAGAGCTGAAAAAGGTCATAATAAAGGAAGCCTTTTTGAAAAAAAAAAAATTAAGGTAACTGACAGTTTGGGCATACCTCACATGCTCCATTTTTACTCCTTACCTGAGGTGGATCTCACATTGGTTAATGCTGGGTAACTCACATACATACTCCACTGGTATCATAGAAAACCAAGAAGGGCACGTCAGACAGCTTCCTCAACTATTCTTGTAGTGCATAAGCCTGTACTTACCTTAAAGATGATGCAAGTTGATGTCAAAACTAAGCAGTTGGAAAGTGTTATAGGTTTGAGGCAAATAAGGCACAGCTCTTCCCTAGAAATCAGCTTATCGCCATTGGAAGACTTTGTCTAGTAGGGATAATGCTGCATACTGCCTTTGTGTTTCTCTGTTTCAGGGTGAATAAACATGTACATACATAAATCAACTTTATATATATACAGTTTAACTGCAATGCAGTCGAGAACTGTATCTGCAGTACATAAGACAAACACTCAAACTAGCTTTGAGCTAGACAGCTCTATTATCTATAGCAATGAGATTGCAGATTCCTGGTACCTATCAGGGCCTGCACAAGCCCATTCAGGATCCCAAGTGTGCACTCAGTAGCTCAGACTATGAACCCAAAGCATGGCTGCTTTCAGAAAGGGAGCTTTACCACAGCTCCCATCCTTGAGTTGTCACACAGATCAGTTCCACCTTGGACTGCAGTAAAGGTATATTCCTACTAGTCCCTTAAATCCTGCATCTGACTTTTCTTCAGAGAAGCTGAGCTGTTGACCCTGGACCCATTGCCACAACTTCCCATGTGATGCTAATGCCACAGTTGATCACTTGGACTGGAAGATCAGGAAACAGTTTAATAACTGTGCCTGAAAACTACTGGAAGACTTTTGTGTTCCTATTCCTTGCAAACACACTCTCACAAGATGATGTACATTCCTGTGAAACTGCTCAAAAACCTCCCACAAATGTTGATATTAGTGATAAAGGTGCTGAAGAACCTCACCTGAAGGCACAGTGCCACACATGACTGGGTATTCACTGGGGAGAAATTCTTGAATATTATGCATAACTGAAAGTCATGCTTAGGAATTAAAAAAGAAAACCAAATAAAATGTGAGAATTTGGTTGTGTTGAACTTTTTTCATATGTGACCTTATGCAATTTCTGTCTCCATGTAATATATTTACTAGTAGGCAGAGAATTAATATACAGAACTATTGTAAGATACATTGATCCCCTTGAATAACATGTAAAGGTGCAAAACAAATTATTTACTATGTTTTGCAGGTGGATGGTCAATAGTCTGTTCATCAGAGCATAATTACAGTATCCTACACGCTGCCTTACTGGCAGTGCCTGAGCAGAAGCCACACATGGTTTCTGCCCAAAAGTGTAACTCCACAAACCACTACTGACCAGAGATGACCCTGCTCCAGTTGTCCCAGGTCCTGACACCAAAGCAAAGACTTAGCCAAGACTTCAATTCTTTCTAGCTGCTTAAACACAATCCTTAAAGAGTTCCAGCTCTTCAGAGCACACGCTAATTTCTGTCCAACTTTCCCAGATGCCACACAGCAAGTTTTCCATAGAAAGTTATCATGATTTTAAAGAATGCCAGAACAATGTACACCACCTATAGTTCTTTAGGAGAAATCCCAAGTCAATATTAGCTTCTATCAGTGACAGAAGTATCACTTTCTCAGTCACTCTCAGTATCCACCCTTTCTCGTAAATCCATGATTATTTCAACCTAACTCTCATAATTCACAACCATATACAGTTAAAGTTTTATCCTATCATGATAAAACTTGAAACACAGTCAAGCACATTTTGACACTGTTTCAGCTGTGCTGAAGATAGATTTATTTGCAAAAGCAAACCCAAAAATGCTTTCAGGGAATATTTTCTAGAATAGCTGCACCATCTTTTTGTTGTGTTCAAACAAACAGTTATTTCAGTAAAAGTCTGTTTGATAAGTGTCTTACAAAACCCTTTACTCAGTAAGTCCTAATAACTTGATTATGATTTCAATTTAATGTAAGTTTTGCATTCATGGAAAGAGAAGACGAGGATTGTGCATGTGATAAACTATGCTGAAAACTAGACTGGAACAGTGGTCTTACCCATCAACCCATGAATTAAAAATACTAGAGACTACAACCAGCAACAAAACCCTTATAACTTGTACATGTTCAGTTTCACCCAATTTGATGGGGTCTTCTATGGATTGCAGAATTCATTCTTCTATTTAAGCAAGCAGCATATTTCACAAATAATCAAATTTGAGATCCAAGAACTCAGATAGCCAAGAAACAATTATGAGAAGTTCTACAGCAAATGTAGAAGTTTCTGCTCAGGTTTACTGCTATATTGATTTCATTACCATCAGTAATTAACACCCTAATTAACACTAGAACTTTTAATAAAGGAAGCAAACATGACTTATCTCACGCCAACAAAATCAAGAGCAATTTTACTGAACTACCCTGTGAATAAAAGGATGCAGTTTACAACAGAACACAATGCCCAGTGATGAAAAGTAGTATGCAGAGAAGTTATCAGAAATTAAGGACAACTGTATCTTTCAGTGATGTCAAGACAGCCTCAATTTTAATTTGAATTATTTTAATATCACTGAATACAAAAATCATCCCTGGAACATGAAAGGGCTTTGTTCAAGGCAACATTAATGCACAGCGGCTCTCTTCCTTGAAGGAAAGAAAAAACCTATACAGCTTTCAATATTATTTAATATTTTAATGATTACCCATTTCAGTTCTTGTGGCTTTTCACAGCATACATTTGGTTTTATGTTGTTTGGGCTTGTTGCTGTTTCACCCTTCACCACTTTCCCCTCCTTGATGTATAATTGTTTACCCTAGACTATGGTGTAAATTAAATTTTTAGTTTAGACAATCTTAGCTATAAAACAGGAATAAATCTTGGGTATACAAACACAGCTAATTTATGTTTTACCATCTTAAGAGACACAGCCTGAAGGAGGCCACCACATTGCTCACAATGCTTTTCTCAGAGCTCATCTAAAGGGCTCAGACAGCAGCAGGCTCCACAAAAGAATTAGCAGGGGTGCCAGGGTGTGGGTGGAAGAGAAAGGAAAGAAAGCAGAGAGGAACTTTAGATAAACTGACACATGGTGGGCGTGACAGAGCATGGTTTGTGAACCATTGGTTTCATAGTAGAGCTATAAGTATATACTGTGTTATATCGAAATTGAAAGAGTAGAGAAAAAAGAGCAAGTTGAGAAATATAAGCAGTCAGTTAAATAACCATTTTCCATGGTATATTTGATGTTTGACCTGCAAATAAACCCAACAGAACCTCTAGAAAACAGTTCATTCCTCCTGCTGCATCTTTACTACAAGAAAAAGATTTTTGTGGCCTGTTCTTCTCATAGTGCCAAGAGTTATCTGTTAGCAGGGCAAATTATTCTTTTGGAGAGAGGAAAAGAAAAGTAGTACTTCCTCTGTTATGCATTACTAATTAGCCCCAAGTTGGGGGTTTGAGGGTTAGCATAGAAGATTGGTGATGCAAAAAAGCATTCTGACAAAATATTCATTGAGGCAAACTCTGCAAATGATTGCTGCCAGCCTGGAGACAATAGCTCCATTGTTCTGCAGAGTGAAGTGATTTGGCAGCAATCTCAGAGGGTCCAGCAAGAAATAAAAGGTAACATTTTTGCAAATTCAGCTCACTTGCTCTGCTTCAAGAGTGGGTTTTCTGTTTTTGGAAAGAGTGTTGAGCTGTGCTCCATGCCCAGGCTCTGTTATTGTAAGCAATAACTGTTTTGCCAACTTACTGTATGCCAATTTTAATGTAACTACCTAATTCAATTAGCTAAAGCAAAGAAACATGCCCTTCATGTTTAAAGAGACAGGAATGAAAGTGAGAAAGGAGCACATGATGATGATGGAGTGTGGTATTAAGTACTTAGACACGCCTTGTAGAAGCCTCTTCCCCCCCACTCCCCTAATCCCAGTGCTTTTGACTGTGGCCATGAGACCAGGTCGTCTCTGAGGTGGAGAAGACTATCTGTAGTATTGCAGGGAGGTATACAATACTCAGATAGTCAGATATACAATACTGATACAGATACTGTACTGAAGTGTAATACCAAATGTGAAAGAACAGGACTGAGCTTTCTTCCATTCTCCTTCCCATGGTTGACTGATATGAATGACAAAATGGCGCTAATAGTGCCCATGTGATCTACAATGAAACACATCCAAGACTTAATAACCTGGTAAATATTTTACATCCATATTCTTTGTTCTAACAAACTCAGAAGTGCATTTTTTGTATCATATAGGGATAGTATTTGCAACTCTTGCGCTTTAAACCCCGATTGGCAGGAAAAGCCCACATTATTTATTTAGTTGCCTCCCATCAATAATTTATTGGCATAGTAAATCACACTGTCCTTATCCAAACATC
This sequence comes from Aramus guarauna, assembly GCA_013400195.1. Classification (NCBI taxonomy): domain Eukaryota; kingdom Metazoa; phylum Chordata; class Aves; order Gruiformes; family Aramidae; genus Aramus; species Aramus guarauna. The sequence continues at coordinate 1,422,078 of VXBL01005306.1, forward strand.
TTTATTCTACTGAGAGGGAACACTGTAGATTTATGATCTCAAAAATAAGTTAGACTTAAAAATTCATCCAGAATAATGCAAGTTCATCTGTTCAACCTAGCAGCACAGTATCTGCTTTTATGCAGGACCTTAAAGGGTTCTAGCATGAGCCACAAAGCAAAGAATTAAAGCTCAGCAAGGCCATGAGCAGCGTTCATTGAGAGAAGGGAGGTAAAGAAAGTGTGTATCAGCACACTAACTACAGTGTATGTGGAGTATGGAGTAGAAGTCTGTTCACAAGACTTCATGGTCAGTCAGCAGTTCCACTTCTATTGACACTGCAGTCCTCAGCCTCTTCCATTTGTTGATGTACTTCCAGTATTTCATTTTCCTTACCCATCTTCTCTCCACCTGTCCTTCTAGGGTGCCTTTCTCTTGTTTCACATATTTCCAAAAAGTAAAATGCACAGATGCAAAACAGAAGTTCAAATACAGACTCCCCTGTGACACTTTACACTGGGTGAATAACTTCTTGCTAACAATTTTATGGTTTTGAGTGACTGGGTCTGGATTCCAGAGCTCAGATGTATTGGATGTCAAGGTCACGTTCCCAGGAGTCTCCAGACAACGGCTGCTGGAATGGGCCATCCTACACAGGAGGAACTGCAAAGGGTCTGCTTTGGCTCCCAAAGGGAATGCAGGGGCTGCATCAGCCTCCTCAAGTACAAATTATTCTTAGAGGGACTTTTCTGTTGCAATTTCTTACGAGCACAGAATATCCTTCAGGAAGCTAAGGACTAATGATTTTCATGACGTACAACAGGGTGGGAAAAAATATAAGGGTATAGCTTGAATCAGTTACATACACCAAAACATCCATAGGGTTAGGTTTGGACTGGAGAATATTCCATTTAAAAACATATCTATTTCATCTAGCACCAACTGATTATTTGCATCAATAATTATCACTAACATTGGTGTCAGGCTACTATGTTTTGTTAGTTTGGTTTTTAAATCTGGAAATAGTATTTTAAAGTTTGAAATTTATTCTTAGATTACATTGGTTAAGTAGTTGAACATTAACTAAACTTGCCAGGGAAAGGAAACTTCATCCCATTTGTACCAGTTTGATGCCAGTGCCAGCAACAGATGCCCAGGGCCTGGAGAAGGATCCACTCAGGAGACCACCTGAGTGCAGCACAAAAGGAAATCCAGCCACTCCAGCCAGTAAGTCAGCTTTATCAGGGGCCCAACTTAAATGCCTCTATGCAAATGCATGTAGCACAGGGAATAAACAAGATGAGTTAGAGACATCTGCAGGGCTATGATCTTATTGGCATCATGGGGACATGGTGGGATGGCTGCTATGACTGGAGTGTTGTAATGGAAGGATACAGGTTCTTTGGGAAAGACAAGGAGGCAATGACTGGGAGAATGAAGAAACACCCACTCTAGGAGAAGATCAACTTCAAGACCATCTAAAGAACCTGAAGGCGCACAAGTCCATGGGACCTGATGAGATGCATCCACAGGTCCCAAGGGAGCTGGTGAATGAGATTGCTAAGCTACGTCCATCATTTTTGAGAAGTTGTGGCAGTCCATTGAAGTTCCCACTGACTGGAAAAGGGCAAACGTAACCCACCATTTTTAAAAAGGGGGAGAAAGAAAGACCCAGGGAACTACAGGCCGGTCAGTCTCATCTCTGTGCCCAGCAAAATCACAGAGCAGATCTTCCTGGAAACTATGCAAAGGCACATGGAAAATAAAGGTGGTGATTGGTGACAGCCAACATGGCTTCATCAAGGGCAACTTGTGCCTGGCAACTTTGGTGGCCTTCTACAACAGGCTTACAGTGTTGGCAGATAAGGGAACAGCAACTGATGTCATCTATCTGGACTTGTGCAAAGTATTTGACACTGTCCCACATAGCATCCCTGTCTCCAAACTGGAGATATGAATTTGACCAGTGGACCACAAGGTGAATAAGGAATTGGCTGGATGAGCACACTCAAAGAGTTGAGATCAACAGCTCAATGTCCAAGTGGAGACCAATGACAAGTGGCATTGCTTAGGGGACCAGCACCATTTAACATCTGTTCATGACAGACACTGGGATTGAGTACACCCTCAGCAAGTTTACAGATGACACAAAGCAGTGTGGTTGACACACTGGAGGGAAGGGATACCATCCAGAGGGAGCTGGACAGGCTTGAAAGGTGGGCCCATGTAAACCTCATTAAGATCAACAAGGCCAGGTGCAAGGTCCTGCACATTGGTCAGGGCAATTCCAAGCACAACTACAGCCTGGGTGGAGAATGTTTTGAGAGCAGCCCTGAGGAGAAAGAGTTGGGGTGGGTATGGATTGATGAAAAACTCAGCATGAGCCAGCAATGTGCACTTGCAGCCCAGAAAACCAACTGCATCCTGGGCAGCATCAAAAGAAGCATGACCAGCAAGTTGAGGGAGGTGATTGGCCCCCTCTACTCTGCTCCCATGAGACCCCACCTGGAGTACTGCATCCAGCTCTGGGGCCCCCAACATAAAGACATCAACCTGTTGAAGCAAGTCCAGGAGGTCAAAGATGATCAGTGGGCTGGAGCACCTCTCCTATGGGGACAGGCTGAGAGAGTTGGGGTTGTTCAGCCTGCAGAAGAGAAGGCTCTGGGGAGACCTTATAGCAGCCTTCCAGTACCTAAAGGGGCTGATAAGAAAGCTGGAGAGGGAATGTTTACAAGGGCATGGAGTGAAAGGACAACAGGTAATGGCTTTAAACTGAAAGAGTGTAGATTTAGATTAGATACTAGGAAGAAATTCTTCACTGTGAAGGTGGTGAGGCACTAGAACAGGTTTCCCAGAGAGGTTATGGACACTCCATCCCTGGAAGTGTTCAAGGCCAGGTTGGATGGGGCTTTGGTCTAGTGGAGGTTGTCCCTGCCTATGGCAGTGGGGTTGGAAATAGCTGGTCTTAAACATCCCTTCCAAGACAAACCATTCTATAAAAGCACAAGAAGAAATATCGTAGAATCCTCAGGCTCACACAGTAAACAGAACCAGGTACTGTTCTGACTTTGATACTTGCCTAGTATAAAGAAACACACTTTCACTTGAGTGATGGTGAAATAACTATGAAGTCAGAAGCCTCTGATAATGAGAAAGCCCTCCAAGCACATGCTGAAACAAGTGATTTCTCTCTCCAAAGTCTCCTCTTTGAGTAGGATTAACAGATCAGACCCCAAGGCCTTATACCCATCATACATCCTATTTTACAACTAAGTGCTTCCCTCTTTGGAATCAGCCCCATGTTACAACTCCACAGCTTAATTTGTTAAAAAAAAAACAAACATTGACTTTCACTGACAATGTCATGTGCGATTACAACTTGCAGTGCTTATCCTGCTGTTCTACACAGGCTCAGATTTGATTGCAAAGCATTTTTCCCAGAAGGTCTCTTCAAGAGTCCTCTGAGCCATGGTAAGTTACACATGGACTATTTCACAGTTCATCCCAGTTTTGGCCAACAAATTTTAGTTGAACTATCCTGAAGCAATCTTATCCTCAAAGCAGTCTATGGGCCTTAAAAAACCCACCAAACTGAAAACCCATTTACCTGAAAGGTTTTTTTTCCCCAGCAGTTACACCTGCCTCCAAAATATATTCACAGCCCTTAGAAACACCACTTTTCCACACCTACAATTATCCTTACATTTCTCTGAAATTATTCAGCTGATTAATACAGGGAGGTTACACCAAGTGCAATAGCTCTTCAGCTAATATCCTTAGCCTGAAGTTAGGCTTGATTAAAGTTAGTGCAAATGTGGGGACCTTGCGTCCAAAAGCTTTCTGACATTCTCCAACTGCATCAGCCATTCAAATAAAATACATCATTTCAACCTGTAAATTTTGTATCTTACATCTAAATAAGTGCAGGATGCCAGACCTACCACAGTACTGCTACCCAATCTATATTTAAAGATATGAAAATCAATACATACACTAAGGATGCCAAATCTTTGAGTCAGAAGTACAGTGATTTTTAAAAGTAACAAAAAAATTTAAATTTCTAAGACTGTATTATCATCCTTCTGACACACTCCTAGCAAAGCAGTAACTTTAAAATATTTCTCCTTAACAAATTGAGGTACAGTTTGTTAAAAACCTATGCTCCTGCTTAAGGATGTCCACTGAAATATTTTCACCATGTTAATTATTTCAAAGCAATAAGAGCTTAGAGACATGTTTATCTCTCAAGTATTTAATGCATTTTTCCTCCCTCAATCTCCTCTCTTGTTGCTCCCAAAAACCTCTCACTGACAGCAGAAATGCTAATGGATGCAAAATGTAGCAGGCGCACTGTTCCAAGACTGCCAGAAGAAAGCTTTGGTGTGGATAATGCTGAGAGCACCTGGGCTATGACATATTCTGTCTGGTAATGTGTTAAAGACAGGGAAAAATGAATAGCTCAAAGTCTCGAAATAGATCTGAATAGCCTACAGTACAAGAAAGGCTGATCTTTGGGATCTGCTTGTCAGCATAACTCTTCTTACCTTTATCAGTAATTCACCAGTACAGCAACCTTCAAGATAAAAATTCACCATTAAACAGTATTAAACAGACTGCTTATTTTGTGGCATCTGCGATGTCACAATACAAGTTGGTTATACAGTTCCCAGGTGAACTAAGCCAGCAGTTTTACATATAGGTTACCAGTGTCCTGGAATTAACCCTCCAACCTGTCCTCTACTAGCTTTAAAGGGGATTAAACTTTCACTTAAGACTGTACTTACTTTAAAAACACATCTCAAGATGCAAGCAGCATGTACCTGATGTGAGATTATTACACCTGACACCATACTAACAACCCCATCATATTCCTACACCTTCATTGCCAAAAGGCCTCCTGGTACAAAGGCAGGAAAATTCAGTCAAATGAGCTAATACTGATAGAGCAAGCTGGCAACATAGAAAAAATTCATAATCCCTTATATTTAATAATAATTTTCAAAAAGCACTTTCCAGCTTCTGGGATGAGACTGAAGAAAGTGAGTATAAGCTAACTAAACCCACTTTTTTTTTTCCATGATTAGACAAAGGCCATTAGAACTTGAGACACTGAACAGGAGGAAGACAACTGTTTTGCAGGTTAGTCATTTCCATACTGGGGTCAACTGGCCAAATGAAGCATAAGGGATCATGCACCATTGATACTGATGTTGTGCTGCAGGCTGTAAACCACAAGCTCCAGAAACAGCCTCCTTTGGTAGGCCTCCAGCAAGCTATCAGCACAATCTTTAACTTGACAGCCTGTTGGACAAACTAGCACAAAACTTTTGCATTTACATTGTTACTCTGTATTTTGCTTTCCCAACAGCTTGCCATTTCACAGGAGCTCCTGGACTTCTCAGCCTTGGGCGGGGGGTGTGAACTCCAGTATGTATTGTGAAGTATTGCTATTGTAAAAAACTACTCAGCTTTGAAGAGAAGCAGCAGGCAAAGCTGTTAAAATACATGCTTAATTCACAGCAATGATTGTGGTCCAACACACAAACTAAGGGAAGCCAGCAGGAGAGGGAACCCCCTACACCTAGACATTTCCAGAAATGTTTTGGAAAGTATTTGGTTCTATATATTGCTTTGGACAATGCAGAGATGCTTAATTTTAATTACCATCAGGGTGCCGAGAGCACAGATGGATGCCAGTTAATTGAAGCTACCACAGTTTCATGTAAATTGAAAGAATAAATCAAATAAATAAATATCAGCCTCCCAAGAACATTCAAAGTAAAAAATGGTAATGAGTTTTGGAGGAAAGGAAGGAAATTATTGTCAGCGAAAAACAGCCAGCAAAGATAACAGACCTCTGCCAGAAAGTGACCATCAGTAACAATTCTGTCTTATCAGGAAAAAACTTGTCAGCCAAGTCTATAGATTAGAGGGACAGCCATAAACCAGGCAAATATACTGTAGGCATACTAATTCAGTCAGATGTTTTCTTAAATCCAGTGGCAACAGAAATAGTAATGCAAGTTACATCTCCTAAGGCAGGCAAAGGAAAGAAAAACATTAGTCAACATGCATGAAACCAGAGTAAGCAACTAAAGATCACTGCTATGTATTCAATAACAAGGCATGAAGTGGGAAAGCAAGGACAATGAAACATGGACAGCTAGAGAAGTCTCCAGTAACAATAGTCTCTGCTAGATTTCAACAGCAGGTATATTCAAATCCTTTTATAGTTAATTTAAGACTAGAGATGTGACAGGTTCACAGCCCTGAATCCTTAAGTGGCTCAGGAATATGGAATAGGGAATAGTGAAGTAGGACAATCTTTGCAGACAACACCATGAGATTTCTGTTTGACACTGAAAACAAGAACATCAACTGTAAGGATGGATTCTTGTCAGAATCAGTATCTGCTGCCACCAGCGTCTTACTTGAAAGATCAGTGAATAGTCTCAGCCTGTAGTTACTCTCAAACACAAGCCTGAGGTGAATTGACATCACCACAATACAGCACATCATACTTGTCAGACTCCAAGAAGCCACTCTGCTACCTGCTGTGGGATATACTGTGTCCGAGTCCCACGACAGATCCTCAGTTTTTTGCCTTTTGGTAGGTTTGACAAGAAAGGAGTAGTGCTGTTCACAAAACACCCCAAAGCAAAAAACCTCTCCCTTCAAGGCTGTCTTATTCTGAGCACAGGTGCAGCAACTGCACCTGAGCTGCATTATGGGATCTGCATCCCAAGAGAAAGAAGCTAAAGAAAAACTGAATATACAGAGATGGATTTCAGGAATGAAACAAGCTTCCATAAAAAGCCAACAGCAACAGACCTATCTTGACAAGGAACATTAATCACTTCCTTAAAATACAAAACCTGGGTAAGCTGCAATATTCTATATGGGGAAAAACAACCGATTTTGCAGGTGAGTATTCCTAGTTACAGGCAGCATGAGAAGAACAAGTAGAGTCACAGATAATATGGATAAAAATTTTGCATAAGTTAGTCCACAGATTCTATCAAGCTATTTCACAATAAGGAAATACCTCATCCTATTCATATAACATTTGCATAGTTTTCTTGTCTACAAAAATACAGAAGCATTCAGAGGAAAATTTTTTAGAGGTAAGGCTCAAATCAGCTATGGCAGGACTTCGATGTAATGTCATGCCAGCATCTTCAGAAGCATTAAGGTGAACTGCAGCATCTTGCAATCTTACCAGAACAGCTATGTGAAACTAAGCTTAAGTGTGGCTATGTTTGTAGTACAGAAACTCCTGAGCTATAAAAACAAGGCTGACTAATCACATATACAAAATACTCTTTAGAAAATCTGTATTGATACATAATACATTAGTTTATTCCAATAGCTTAAACAGTCTAGAGACACTTTCAAGACCAGCATTGTTCCTACTGACATTACCCACAAATATCCTCTCCTGCTTGTATTAAAACTTGTCAACTGGAGAAAGTGAGGCAAGTATCATTAATATAAAGTATGTTGCACTCCAAATGGGAAAATTAACTTTAGAGAGAGACTCAAGGAAAAGATGACTAGGTTTATACTAAAAAAAAAAAAAAAAATGTAGTCAGACCTCCCCAGCTCTAGAAACATTATAAACACACCATTGCAACCTTCTATTTAGGCTAATTAGCTCTGCTGAGAAGGAGGGTACATTTGCCAAGGCAGAGCACAGTGTTAATGCAGTTGTGCTGTTTCTGGGACCTACCTCGTTAAGCACTGCACTGTGTAGACACATGCTAAATTATTCTGGATAACAGCCACTGTTCCTCTTACATGTGTGTCTGACTAGAGCTGAACTTTTGCATTTGGTTTTTAACACTGCACTTTTAAAGTCTGAACAAATAAAAGTAACCAACTATAACTCAAACGGTCAAAAAAGCCAGGAAGACTAAAAGCCCACTAATTTATGCAGTATTAAAGCACTATTTAAGATATTTCCAAACACAGCATCTCTATATTGGTTTCTCTCATCAGTTTTTGATACTGTATGTACTGCATTTGCACAGTAATTAGATTACCACCACACATTATTTGCCAAATATTAAATATTCCATCTTTTAAATGTGGTTCTTATAGAAATATTTTACAACTACTTCATCCTATGACACTCTGCAGAGCTGTACATGTCAGTTTCAGCTGCATCTACATCCAGCTATGTGACTATGCCCACAGATCCCAGAACTAAATGTTCCAAATAACACCTTAATTGTTCTCACCTTTGGCTCAGTCTGAAGCCCTGCTGCAGATGACTTCCAAATCTCAACTATTAACACAGAAAAGCCTTTATTAGCCTGTCTTGCCAGCCTCCCCATGATCCATTAGCTACTTACAAGCTGCAGAGCACTGCAAACTCAGAGCAATGTTACAGATGCTGGGGCAAGAACACCTTCAGGAAAAGCAGTCTGGAAGACACGGCTGCTTCACTCCTGGGAGGAGGATTACATTTTGCTGAGTGCCTAACACAGTCTTTGAAGCAGGAGCCAATGACCACTTCAATCTGAATGCTCTAATTAGTAGGCTACAAAGCCAAGGTCGTCTTCACCCACCCTCCCTCCCCCTGGTGTCAAGATTAATGCATTCTTTTCTGAGTCTTGTTCCAGTTCTAAGAACTAGATTTGAGATGCAGAAGGCCAGGACAGTTACCCTCCAAAGTCTATTGTAGATTTTCCTGGCCATCAGTCTAAAGTAAAGGAGTCAACCTGCATCTCCTTACTACTTCCATGGGCACTCCAACAGCCTGGCTATCTCACAAAATACAGACTGTAAGCACTTCTCAGCATCCCTAGGAATAAAAATTGCATCTGCCCAGTGTAAATACCTGACATGGCTCCCAAGAGGAGCAGAGAGGCAAGGCATAGCTCAGCCCTACCATTTCCAGGGGTTAGTGGTGGCACCTCCCTACCAAGTGTGTTGGAGCAGCATGTCTTGCACAGCCCTTCATGCCCACTGTGGAGTACTTCTACACCTTCACACTTAATCTGGGTGCTGCATAGCCCCATTTCAGGGCCAGCCATCCTTATCTTAAGGGCCAGCCATCGGTATCTTAAGGGCTACACCACCTACACTGCATGCCTGACACAGGAGGACCTGAATGAAGTACTGTAGCAGCCCACATTTCAATATGCGCAGCACCTTAACATCTCATTTTATAGTACAGGGTTCCAGCATCAAGCCTGCTTGACAGGTTGTCACCCCATCTCTGCCTTACAGGCACTCAGGCCCTTCCTCCCTACACCCACATCTGAGGTGCATGTCCCTGTCTGCTGGCCATGTGATTATATCAGAAATCTTGTGAGCATCAATCTAGGTTAAAAGCAGATTATTTTTAACCCAGCCCCTTGCTCACTGGTTTGTAGTGCATCACAAGTTACATCAACAGCTAATGGGGCAGCCAGGCACAAGCAGGGCAGAAGAACAGCTGGATCTGTTGAAAATGTAGGGTTACTGCAGAGGCCATGAACTGTGGCTTCAGAGATGACATAGTGCCATGTCATGTCGTTCCCCACTGCATCCCTACGATGTCCCCACATTCCCTAGGAAGCCACTATGACATGATTGTAAAATACTACATGACTTCAGAAGTTTCATGAGGAGACTGCATGTCAATCAGGCTGCTGAAAACCTCATGTCCCTGCAACACACCCATATAGTCCATTTCCTTCAAAATGCAGCACTGCTGAGCTCATTGAAATAACACCAGCCCAACCCAGGAGTTACAACAACCCTGTCAGCTTAATAACATCACTGTTTTTCAGATGACAAAGAAGAGCACGATCCTGCCACCACTGCAGTCTTCGTGTCCCTGTCTCCCACTGAGGCAGGATTTCACACACCACTTTTCTGCTAGAGAGAAGTGCTGGAAGAGGACAACAATTGGATTTCAGGAAATACATGTGCAAGAAACTCTGCTGCAATACCTTTAACCCACAAAGATCCAAGTCCCTTAGGAATACCAGTGCTGGTCTCTGTACCACAGTGTACCTCCTTCACCCTTTTTCTCCCCAACATACAGGACAGTTTATTCTAATGAACCAGCAGCTAAATTTATACATCTCTGCTTATTTCTACCAAGTGCTCTTGCAAGTCAGCAATTCTCCTAATGTAAAGTAATCCACTAATACTAAGTAATCAACCTTCAAGATCCAGAGACTACTTCTAAGGACTCCAAGAGAAGAAACCAAGGCCCTGCATTTTAGACATAGTAGCAATAAATTCACTGGTCAGAGGTGCATATCTCCACTGAAAAATGTTTAGGGATCCACAAACAGACTAAAACCACTGGTTTATAAAGTAAACAAATCCAAGACCTGTGCTAGTGGTAAGCTGGGTTACAGAATTACCTCAACATCTGCCAGTATCTCTAGCTTTCTAATGTCAGTGTCTTTACTGCTTAGACGTTTAAGCAGAAGTTTCCTCTTAACTGTCCACTCTACAACTTCATCTTCTTCATACAACTCTTAACCTAACTTCCTCGCTCATTCAGTGCTGCATAGAACAGTGCCCAGGCAGCTCACAAACTGGATGGCTATAAAGACTGGGGATCAAATCAGGGATCCTGGCATCACTTCTAAGTTAGCCATTTGATACATGTGGCCAACCAAGTTAGAAGTAGTGATTCAGGTAATTTTAACTCCCCTTGCACAACACTGTCACAGAAGAGCAGTTTGGATTCTGGCCATTCATGCCTATAAATCAAGCAGGAGACATTAATCTCCATGCTAACTAGACACACTGATCAGGTTACCCAGCAGTCCCACACTTACAGCATCTTCCTATACTCCCTGAATACAGTAGCATCACAGCAAGGGAGGCAGTGGCTTGAACTTACTGCTTGCCTTAAACGCTAGATGAACCACAACCAAAGGCTGATAGTAAAGGGTTAACTTGCTCACATCCCAGCCTTATTCTCTTCCACACTTGCAGCCCAGTTTCACGGCTACACCAACCACTTGTCCACATGCATGCATCTTCAGAAGGAAGAAGGGCCACAGCCACCGTATACAGTCAGGGCAGTGTTTGGTATTACATGAATGCAAGGCCAAGTTCAGAGCAACTCCTTAAATAGCTCATCTCTAACTTAAGAGGCAACCTCTCCACACAGTACATGAGCCAGGAGCACAGGTTGCTTTGCTGTTCTGCAGCTTTCAGGCAGCCCCTTGCTGGGGACAAGGGACCCCCAGAAGGCAGCACATCTGGCAGAGCTTTCCCATGAAAAGGCAGGCTGCTGTAGGGGAAGACAGACTCAAAATTGGTAAAGGAAAAGTGGCCTGGGAAGGGATAGTACCCAACCCTAATAAGGATCAACTGAAATCAGGTATCAGAAGCTAGTACTCAGTACTCAAAATTTCAGCCAAAATTACTAATCTAGTGCTAATGATTTGAAAAAACACAGCTGTCCATTGCTGTGTACCAGCCTGTGGACACTGTTTGCACAAAAGTTTAATTTCAAAAAATAAATATGGGCAAAGGGAAATATTCCTGCTTACCAATTAAAAGATCATTTGCATAATGACCATCTGGAATTAAAGTACTACTTTCCCCTCAAAATATATTGAGACTCCTTTGCTCTGTGCACATGCCTTCAAATGCTGTTACCTTTATCTTGTTTTGAGTCAGATACTGAATCTCTTTACTTTCTGCTTTAAATCAACTCTGAATATACACTTTGATAGGGTTGTTTCCCAATTGCTTTCATTACTATTAGTCATCTACTTCTGTCACTTACTCTGAATCTTGTCCTGTGCTCTTAAACATAAATGGAATTTTGACATTGATTTCAGTAATAATAAAGTGGGAAAAGGCATTACAACACAGCATTATCTGACAGCACGAAGTCATAAGGCCTAACACAAGTGCTCCTTGTGTCCAATTTATTCCTTATTACAAGGATGGAAGCCAAAAAATCAAGCCCTTCCTCCTCCCCCTGCTGCCAAGCAGCTCTGTACTATTAGAAACAGATCTCTGCATAAGGTCCATCACGAAAGGGCTGAAGGGTTATTCTGAAGGATACTGCAGGATTTATTTACTGTAGGAAAGCCAGACCACCCATGTCAGACACTGTGAAAGCTTTCTGCTCTAGCTGTCCTCTAACACTCATTTGTGTTTCCTTCCTAAAACCAGAACTCTTCTAACTTTCAAATGTCTAAAAATCAAAGCCCATATTTGCTGACTTCAGACCTCTTTTTTGTATTACAGCCAAAAGACTTGCACTTGGCCAGGTACATGTAGATTAAGCAGTATTTAATAAGCTACTGCTATATAATGCATAAGTTCACACATTGTATACTACTTTTGCAGGATGAATTGTTGTAAAGGGCACTTCCAAAAGTCAAGCCAGCTGCATAGTTATTAGTCAACAGCTTTAAGAGCAGAATTCTGTAGTACAAGTCCTATTCAACACCTAGGTATATGTTGTTCTTTTCCAATAAAAATGGAGATGACCAAATGATTTCAATAACTAAGAATATTTGGGTCTTCTGGAGACATGAGTTCAACCCAGAAATTCTTTTCTTCCTCCAGATTTAAGAGTATTTCAGCAAGAGAGAATTATATATCTGCTCTGAACAGATAGTAAGCATCTCAGATCTATTACAAAAAAGTCAGGTTGTGACAGTAGTTGACAGAGTACCTAGTCCATTGCAAGTCAAATATTAAAACTTTGCCTGAAGATTACTTTTCATATTGGGTACATCAGCAGATGTTTATCCAGGTGTTGTTCAAAACAGTCTTTCTAGTCAAGGAAGTTCTTGGCAATTTCTGAAGTTCTGCAGAAAGACTGGTGTTGCCCCACTGCAATACCTTGATATTTTCATTACTCTTGAAGTGACAGGTATTACTGAAATTATAATTATTCACATTGGGTTTTTTATCCAGAAATACACATGGCATGAGTAAGAGTGACTGTAGTTGCAAAATATGTACAGATTCCTTTATTCAACAATCCCAAGAGCATAAAAAGAAGTCTTACATCATTGAGTTTTACAAATGACTAAAAGTTACTGAAGTTCATGTGAGACTGCCCCAAAATCTTGTGGAACAAAAAGCAGCAGAAACAAATCACAAAGCAGATAAATGGGATAAAGACAAAAATAAAAATTGGGTCACCCAAAACACTGCTATCCTTACTACTAGATTTAGAAAATAAAAACATAACTAAGTTATATATTGAACTTAAAATTAACATTGCTTTTCATGTTTTTCAGTGTGCAAAAGAATTATGATGTTCAGTACATGTTATAACTATCTAAATAGTGAGTTCTGATTTGATCTGTAGCCTAATTCTGAAACATATGTTAGATTTGATTTAGTGCATATTGACTAGATTACTGACGTAGTTGAATTCATGTTATTTACAATTGGGAGAGCTTGACACTAAGTAGAAAACAAATTATACAAGTTTATTACACCCTCCCTCTCACTTACACCAATGAGTGATTATAATGACAGTTATAATCATGGAAGATTTAAAGAGACGGACAGACAACTACATTGCTGGTTCAGCATCCAGAAACACAGCATATGCCCCACATACTGATGAGGGTACATTATGCACAGACACGGTTGTCTGTAAAGTACTAGCATAACACTGTACTGGGCTTCCCTCTCATAAAACTGATCTACATATTTGACTATGGAACTCGTTTGCTCTCCTTCACCAAATGCTTTCAGAGGGGGCGGTGTGTCACACAAACAAAGAGCATGAACTGAGCAGATGGTTGCCAATTCTTAGAAGACAACATGTGTTCCTGTAGCTGGCATTTATGATGTATTAAAGATCTTTTGATTTCACAGATATTTGGTCTTGCATTGTTCATTAGGCTGCCATAGATGTTTAGTACTTCAGTCAGCCAGAAACAGCTTTATCCTACAGTTGTGTTCCATAATCTCACTTTTCCTTTCCCTTATTCTCTCCCAAAACAATGCAAACAACCTTAGCTCTCTATAACACTGGACCTGGGGGGTATAGAGCACATCACATGGCTACTTTGAACCCCACAAATTCAAATCAATTTGGAAGAAGTACTGCCCTTTTTGGAAAGTGTTCATGCTCAAAAACTCTAAGTCACAGAAGCCATAAGCCAGTGTCTCTCTCAAAGGGGAAAGCATTAGGCAATATTTGAACTTCATTATCTATAGGAAAATTCTAGATTTAAAGATTTGCACATAACCAAATTCAGGTTATATGATTTTAAAAGGAGAATAAACTAATCAAGGTATATCTATTAATAGGTATCTAATTAAATATTCCTTAGTCTAAAGTTATAGCTTCAAGAATCTTCTTGTTGGAGAACTTTACCTTTGGGACAGTATCTGTGAAAAACTGTGATCCCAGAGAGCAGAGCTTTTCCTCTGGAAATTTGTTAACCCTAAGAGCTTTATAAATTAGGGTTTTAAATAATTTGGTTTTTAAATGCACTCCACTACACATTTGATCATCACCTTTGTACTAAAACAAGGTACCACCATCTGAGGTTCAGAGCCAGCACATTGGGAGTTTTCTAGAAAACTCCAGTAATGCTTTTCAGAGAAAAATTCCCAGCTAGCTAGGCTTGGATGTGGCATGGTTATAAATCTGATGAGCTTCATTCAGAAATACTCTTCCTTCACTGAACTAAGGTGGCCATTCATTTCTCAGCCCCATCAAATAACTGATTTTGTTATATCGCCTACTGAACATTTCTGCTTCCCATCAGAAGAACTAAACTTGCCTTTGAAATAGATGTACTGAAGAAAAATCAGATGCATTGTCTAATGAGTCAGTTCATGGCCTGTTACAGCTGATGCTCTGCCTGTCACTTCACATACTGAAACACAAGGTATTTTGTGCTGAATATATTTAAGAATATAATACACAATCAAATCTGAATCCTGATTCATGGCGATAATGGAAGTATCCTTTCTAGTCTTTTCACTCAATGAATCTGCATATTAAAGGCTCTTTTCAAGTTTTTAACAGTAAAAAAAACCACAGGGTGAAGAGACATGGCCCTCAGGATAGCACTTCAGTAAGCATATTCTTACACCAAAAGTCAACCCTATCCATGTATCAGCAATATAAACAGTCTAACAGTTATAGAGGGAACAAAGACCAGGCTGCATTTCCCCTGTCTGAAGCTTAGCTTTCTGATTTTCCTTAAGGGACTCCAGCACAAGTATTTTCCCTATTGTCTGAAGGGATTTCTTCTAGCACCAACTACTGCAGCCAGCCAGAGCTAGTACTGAGGTGACTGCCAAGGCCATCACTTAACTGGATCACAGACTGCAATCCATTACTGAAACAACTATTGCAAGTGAACTTGATAGATCAACTGTTTAGCTTGATGCATCCACTTCCCAAGCAGTTGTAGCTCTTCCCAAATTCACTGTATTGACTTTCTGACAACAGATGTCACTACAGTGAAATCACGATGAAGCAGCAGATAAGAACATAAGAGTGCCAGATCAGCAACACCAATTCCTACAACGCCTTAGAAATAATAGGAGTGCTCAGGAAACTAACTGCTTTTATAAAGAGAAAAATAAAATATTACTGGAAAAACAGAGCAAGATCTCTCTTTATTTTTCTGTAAAGCAGCCTAGTTTCAGTGCATGAGATCACACTAATGCCTGCTAGGACCAGAAGTGTTCCTCTAGCCCCAGAAGCTCCATTATGAGGAAGTTTGTAAACACTACCTGTACTGCATGGGCACAGATTGCTGTGAAACTCTACATGAGACCATGAAACAATTGCCCACCAGAGACATTGTTAGGATGTGGCATAGTTCCAGACTAGTGCAAGTGCTGGGGCACATACTGCTCTGTACTAGGCTGCACAGCAAAGCATGCAGCTTACAGGGACATCTAGGGCAAGATGAAGTACCAATGACTCTGAAGAAAGCCAGATCCAGGAAGGCTAAATTAGAATTCAAATACATTTGAAACCAATTATTAGGGATTTCAATTCCACTTCAGAGAGGGAGAATATATACTTTAAAGACTGCTCAACTTAAGAGAAAGTAAAAGTGTGGTTACTATACGTTTCATTAAAACAAGAAGAAACTTCCATATAAAAAAATGTATTTGTCACCTCCTTACCCAGCCCTGCCCATATCTCAACTCCCAGTCCCAGCCTTCAGAAGTTTATTTTGATTCTGCTGCCTGATAAACACTTGCCATTACACATATGTTAAAGTGATGTTTGTTTCTGTTCCTCAGACACATCTTTTGTGTGGCCTGCTTATGTACCACTTGTTCCCTAATGCCTTATACCAGTGTAGAAAAGGCTTTGTCCCTTTCTAAATTATCTTAAATACAATTTCTCTTTTTACTTAAGAAGGGGTTATATGATAATTAAATGTCTATGAGTTAAGAATATATTCTAATCTTAACACAATATTTTTTACTAAGCATAGATTTCAAGTTAAGAGTATGTTAAATCAATGAGCTAAATTGCCCCCTTGTGCCTAACCATCTCCTGCTTCTCCAGCCACTGAACAACCTCTTGTACCACAGCACCTGTCCCTGTATATGTTTATCACATAGGCCAGGCCTGGACGGCTGGAATACAAGTGTATATGCACTTCGCAACATTGCTGGACCATTTTTAAAGACCTTCTGAAAATATCTTCTTAAGTGACTCACTGTATTTTTATGGCTTCTGTTTCACAGCTGTTGGCTCAAAACCCTTGGTTATTCTCAGGGCAGTGGGACAGAAATCAAGAGCTCTTTGACACAGGCCCCCTACCATGCACAATGCCCTGTAGGCTGCTCTAGGTCCTACCTGTTGCCACCTGGGGTTGTCAAAAAAAAAACCCCAGGGTTGTCCAAGAGCAACACAATGACCTCTTCCACCCTCACCACAACCCCTCTGCAGAAAAACTTCACTCAGGTTAGGAAGAGACAATCACACACAAGCCCTGAGGTGCCCCTCTCAGGTCACACCACCACCAGAAGAGTTAACAAGACTTTATGGCTAAGTACAAGGACAATGGAGAGAAGCAGATCTGTATCAGTGATGTATCCAGTGGCCTAGAAAAATAAAGTGTTCTGCACATCCATAAAGATGCCAGTGTGCTGCATTTTTGTCACTATTACAGTCCAATAAATGTAAAAGATACATTGCTTTCACTGAAGTACCAGAGAGCCAAGTTCGAAACAGTAATAGCTTTGTGTAATGAGGTATTTACTATTCATGTTAGAATAACCATGTGTCAAACTAACTCTTTAGACAATAACATGGTCTATTCTGTCAGACATGCTATCATCTCCTCACTGCCCCACTTGTTCATCAATTCCCAGAGCACCCAGCACAGCCTTGTGCTGCAGGATGCTGGTGCACTCTCTCATAGCCGGTATGGGTACAGAGAGATTATTCACTATCTGGATATCACAGGATACTCCCCTTCTTCCTCCAAGCCCACCTGCATAACATGGAAAACAGAATGCCCAGGCACTAACAGCCTCCAAAGAGCATTATGGAACCCTTTGCTTTCCTTTGAGCCCTTTGCAAATGAGTCAGAGAAGAAATAAGACAGTGGGCATCTTGATTTAGCTTCAGTATCCTAACACAGAAGAACTGCTGGGAACACTTGAGATAATTGTCTTAATTATAGAACAGAAGTACTAACTAAATAGTTATGAGGGTTTGTTTTTTTTTTTTTAAACACAAACCATTTTAAATGCATCATCTGCCTGTGCAGTTAGCTCCTCTTTCTCTAAAATTATGTTTAGATTTTTCTTTTTTTTTCCCCCCATTTCACCTTCCCACAGGGATAAATTCAGCAGCTACCCACAAGGCTGTTACATGTTGCCTGTACACTTAAGCCCAGAAAATCCAAGGTTTGCAAGTGAGAATAATTTATGGCTAATTTATTGTTTCAGGCAGGAGTTATAGATTACAGGGACACACATTCATGGTGGTCAGAGCAGTCAATACAACTTCAGCTGTGAGCTCACACACGTGCATTTTCTCAGCATCTTCTATGTAGAGACTCATACGAGAAAATGAGGAGCCATTACTAGATACTGTACCAGGGTCTGAAGCCTGCAGTGAGGAAAGAGTCCATTGATTTTTTTATATGATTTAAGGAATCTGTGTAAGTACAGTTTATAGGTTCTGCCACAGTGAAAGCCAGCAATTGTGAAGTGTTAAACTTTAAAATAATTCTTTATTCAGAGAGAAGTGACAAAGATAAATGGCTGGTTACAACTCAGAGCAAAGCACTTACCCAAATTATTCATTATGAAAGGACTAATTAAGCAACAGGGAGCCTGATCACCTACAGGTTCTGAATGAGACAGAAGTGAGGAAACAAGAGCTCACCTGTGCAAGAGGGATAAGAAGTCAGGGCAGCCATGGCCATTTCAGGGAGAAGAGAAAGGAAGAAAAACACAGCTACTTTCTTTAATTCACTCATGACTCCAGGTATGGCATGGGACTGCCACTAGATACTCTGACTCCACATTAAGCCTAAACAAGACTTTAAAAGGGCAAGGAAACACAAATCATTACTTTTTCCTGTCAGTCAATACATAGGTGTGTGAAGAACAATCAACTTCAGAGCCTCTCCTTACCTGAGCTGTTGCATGTCCCTGAAGAGGTGGATGGAAGCAGGACTGCTCAGGCAGCCAGAGCCCAGCAGGAGAGCACACCCATGGTACCAGACAGGACATTGTGGTACCACACAGCCCACAGCGGTGTGCCAGCGTGCCATGGCACAGACAGGAGCCAAATGCCCTCGCAGCAGTAGACCACCTGCAGGGCCCAAACCCCACATGGCGACACCCCAAACACTCTCCCACCATTTGGCTGCAGCCAACAGCCCATGGGCACCACTGCTCCACAGGGTCCAAGCCATTCCCCAAAATACACCTGGTGCTCCCCAGCAGCAGCAACCCCTCAGCAGACTGCTGGCAGCCTCCCACTGCCAGACTGCCAGCTCACCCCCCCCACAGCATTGCCAACAGCCTGAGCCAGCACTGCTCAGCCACCCTGGACTCCTTCCCTACACATCTGATTTTCCCTTCAGAGCCCACTTGATTACAGCATAGGGTTTGTGCCATATTAACTCATTTTTAACACCTCCACAGACAAGCTTGCTTCAAGCTTCAGTCCCTCCAGTTACCAGCCCAAAACAACATTCCCAGAACCCTGTTGCCACTGAGACAAGCAGATCACTGGTGCCCATCTCCTCAGCACAGTTTATCAGACAGCACTCCCAAACACACTCCACCTTTGCCCACAAAACTCACAGAAGCCATGTTCCCACACCTCAGCCACCCTCACCCTCCCTACCACAACAGCACAGCCGCCCCGCAATGCCTCACCTCCAACAGCCACAAGGTGCCTCACAAGCTGCTCCTTATGCAGCCACCACTCCCGCATGATACACAGCCATTTGCATTGGTCTTGAGTCTCATTTCTTTCTTCAGTCTGCTCAGGAGCCTCCTTGGTCCCAACCAACACTCTTCAACGTGTTTTGCTGACTCTTTACCTTGAAGTGCACCTTTTCTGAGCACAGCAACCCCACCACCTCTCCCTGTTAGTCAGGGCACAGCCAGGCCTCAGCACTGAAAAGCGCTTTTGCTCAGTCTCCTTCCTGCAGACCTTCAGCAGTCCCAGGGCTACAGCAAAACAAGCACCAAGAATCTGCAGCAATCCTTCCCCTCAGAGGTGCCTTTAGACAAACACACACCACACCAGTCCACAGAGCAACCCCTCTCCTGTCAGGAGGAGGAGGGCCCATCCTGCATTTATGCTCCCTGAAGCCCACCCTTGGGAATGCTCCTTCCCCTCAGCACCTGCCAGCCACCCCCACCTCAGCCAGCTGCTGCCCATGAGGGTGATTGCAGATGGCCGGCCCTGAAACAGCCAGCACCTGAGAGCCAGCTGGGCCAGGCAGGCGTCCGCCTGCACCCGGCAGAACACAGGTACAAATACAGACAGAAATAAAGGGTGGGAGGAAGCTTGGCTTCATGCAACCTAGGAGGGCAGGGAAGACTTCTGCTTTTATCCCATTTTTCCTGAGAAACCATTACCTGTCTGGGAGGTGAAAGGGTTTAGCAGCACATCCCCTCAAACGCTTACAGGTGTCCTTTGTCAGATGTCAGCACTCCTAATTAGCACCTGTGAGGCACTGCTTCTGAAGGCCAGTGGTTATGTCTCTGGTGTGGCATCAGATACGACATTTTCTGTTTAAAATGAAATAAAATGGAGGGGGCTCATAGATGCATGAGCTGTGCCCTGTGGTGAGGTCTCCTAGGTTAAAACAACACAGCAGGTATCCTTTAGACAGTAGCCACAACATTACACTTTTATACTATATATTTTTACCTCTGCTCAGCACAAAAGAATGTGTGATTAGCAACATTAAACTCTTACAAAATCAAAGCGTTATGGTCAGCACTGGCTGCTTCGTGCTCATTCCCATAGCAAGGCAGAGAAGCACAAATAAGTGCTTCCCACCACTTACTCTTTGACGTTGTACCAAAACCTCTTTGAAATGGATATCCTTTACCACTGCCAGCTCTGATGCTTTGAGCTGGAGTTATAGCCAGCAAAGCAGGAGAAAAGCACATAACACCATGGAGATCAGCATGCTTCCCCCCTGAGCTCTGCTCTGGCAGCCAGACCTTTCTCACTGCTTTATGGGTGGAAAGACCCCAGATGCCTCCAGCCACCCCAGTATGGCATTGGTGGGAGCTGATGTAGCTGTCACATCCTACGTGAAGGAGAAGGCAAACAGATACAAGGGTGTCCTGAAGAACAAAACAGGTCACCACTCAACTAAGTCAGTACACCTGAAAACACCTGCTCGCTGTAAGGTGTCTGATTTTAGTAAATGGGCCACATAATGTGAGATCTGAAGGGCTGATCCCAGGTTAGTACAGCAAGCATCCACAGGAACCACCACTGGCAAATAAGCAAACACTGAAAGCTGCCGGAAGTGATTCTAAAGTTATATAAACACTAAATTTGTCCCTTTTCCATTTTATGTCTCCCATGATAAACTGTTATGACACATGCACATGGCTTGAAATAGATAATTACTGATAATCCTGACTGGTGGGAGAAGGAACCATCTGGCAGATGGAAAAAAGAAGGTGCCAAGAATTTAGCAGACTAGGGGGCTTCTCGAGAATTTATGCATAGAGGTCTGAAGAAAGGAATATTTAGACAAAAGGTTAGCTATTCTGTTTCTATCTATACCCAAAACAAACTGGAACACCAAAAGTATCCAAATAATTATGAAAATTATTCCTGTTTGAAATTCATCTTGAAATTATGAACAAAACCCATGAATCTAAAACTATGTTAGAAGTGAGGAATTCTTTCTGCATATATTAATCACAAATGGTTACAGCACACAGCATCAGCACATTCTATCTTATATCCTTCAGGTTTCTATCCTCTCTGCTTTTAACATGCAAATGCCTTTATTCATCCTCTCCTGACCTTGCTGTGTGGTAGCATTTGCTTCTTTCCATTTTCCTTAACGGTATTTCTTTCTTCTTATAGCAGAGAAAGAGCAACTTCCAACAGACTCCACTTTGTATTCCTTTCCTTTCTTCTAGGTGAATTTCTTTTGCCTCTGCTGTCCTCTTTATCACTCCTGGGTAAAACAAGGGACATTGCTGGATGCAGCATGCTAATTGTGAATCCATGTTTTTTCCACTGAGATCACTACTCATTAACCATTTTGCTGCTGACCCTTCACAACAGTTGAGCTGCAGCCAACATCTATTGCAGTTAAAGGGAAGTGAGGACATGACCCACATCAGTAGTCATGCACAAACTGCAAAATTAAGGGACAAGAAATGCATATAACATAATTAGTGATTTGGGGCCAGTTTTGCTGAAGCATCATGGTTCACCACAAGGACAGTCAAGCACTGCAACAGGTTGCTCAGGGAGATTGTGCAGTCTCTGTCCTAGGAGGTTTCCAAGACCCACCAGGTAAAAGCCTGGAGCAACCTAGTTTGATCTCGTAAGCTGACCCTGCTTTGAGCAGGAGGTTGGGCCAGAAACCTTCTGAGGCCCCTTCCAACATGAATTTATGGGGCCATGATTTTCAAAGGCACCCTGAAAACTAACTCCCACTGATCTCTACATAATATTCCCATTCCAATGAAAATGACCTGTGAAGGCATGCTTGAAAATCCCTAAAGCTTACTAGCAACTTCAGAGTCCTTAAAATTGTAGCTGCAGGGCCCCTTCCAGTTAGCGACTTCAACTTCCACTAATGCTGTTAGAAACAGGTTGCTCAGCAGCTCCTATGAGCCTTCCCTGCTCAGATTGCTTTGTCAATCATTTTTCATTGGGGGAGTTCCTCCAATCTGATTTTCATCTTGGTTTTCAGCAGGAAAGTCCTATTTTCATTCAAACCCCATCAGAGAAATGCCATTGTATCCAACACAAGTTTGTGGTACCTCATACGAAAAGACCTGCAGGCTGTTGCTCACCAGCTTCTCCAGTAGGAATGAAGAGATGGTAACCTACTGCTCGACCTCAATTCTCTTACCATCACTCTGCTTATAACAAGTATATTCCTATATCAGACACTGAAGTGGACACCAGGGTTCTCACCCACATCGGTGGGTGTAGATGGGTCCCTCACATACGGAATTTTCTTCTGTGAAGGAATATGCCACATATTTTTACACGCATTTTACAGCTTTGGGTTTCTCTGCAGAAGCAGATGATTCTTTAATCCTAGTTCTCCCATTTGAAATGCCATTTATACTATGAATTATTTCTTTTCATAGCTTTCATGGTATTGATGTGTCTGAGGAACTTTGGCTCTTCATGCATTAAGGGAAAACAGGACACCTTATGTTTCACACTGATGCTCACTGGATTTGCATTGACCCAAACACTAAACACTCAATAATGCAGGCCCGTTCTTGTGATCCATTCATGACCTCATGATGCAGGGAACCCCATGCCTCAAAGAAAAATAAATACAAGGAAATTTTCCAACTTGCAAAATTAAAACAGTCTGTTTTGTACAGAATCTCTGCATTTTCTTTGCAGAATTGGTAACTTATGGGAAGAATCATGGATGTCATGACAGCCAAGAGTTCTTATTTAAACATATTAACATAACTCATTTGACACCAGTGAATCCAAATACACCAGATAAACCTTATTTTTTTACTTTAAATGTGCGTGGTATAATGAATATTGCTGAAATGTTATTCCATGTATTTTTTATTTTAGAACATGCACGCATTTTCATAAGACCTTGCTCAGGAGCTCTGATACAAAACGTAAACTGCATCCAGTGACTGACAGGATAACTAGCAGAAAGCACTGACCATCACAGTTGGATACATCAATGGCAAGCAGTCTCACGCTCACTTAGAGCCTCCAAATCAAATCTGCTTGCCTTATTCATACGCATAATTCCAGCAGAGTAATATTTATCCTGGTACAACACCCTTAACTGAAATGGCACTAGCATAAGAACATTTTTGATCCATTTGATTAAGTAACACAGGCAGCATTGGCCCAACGTTCAGTCTGTTCACATAAAGCAGCCCCACGCAATTTGACACAATTGGCATTCACGGCTCCAAAGAGACCCATGCCTGCACCTAAAGGGATGCACAGGAGCAAAACCGAAACACAGACCACCCCTTGCGATGTGCAAAAGCTCATATTAAACACACTTCACTTCCAAGGACACTTCAAACACCACACAGCAATTAGAAATGAAGGGGGAAATAAAGAATAATCCCACTCTTCTTCTCATGGCCTACAGGATGAAGACTACTTGTTTCAGAATTGATTATAACCACCAGTATTTCATCTCTAGAGACCTGAGTTCAAATCATAGCTGAAAAACAAGGTTTGTAGTTTTAAATTAAGTCAGTTGTGTTCCTCCTCTCAGTCAGGGCATGAAGCTTAACACCTGACAAATTATGAAGTAATCGGAAAAATTAAGAACTTCCTCCTTTTGTTAGAAAGACCGAAAGAGACTTTATCTAACCATTTTTTCATTATCAGTATTTAGGTCAGCTGCAGCAACTTGCACACTTTTAGACATCTTGTGTTTCGGGTAGTTTCAGTGGAGGACACAGGGTTTTCCTGTGTTTTCATGCACTGAGTGATCATTACCATTTACAATACTTGTAGAATTTTCTGGGTTTGTTCACGACAGAACACAACACACAGTTGCATAATTGGCCTTTCTGTTCCATCAAAATGATGTGCCAAGTCCTCAAAACAGTCTTCCTCCCAGTTCAGGGCAACTTAGTGCACCCTGTACCTTGTGTATGCTATTGATTCTTCACTAAAACAAGCATTAGCTTCAGTTGAAGAAGCACACTGTAATTATTAAATCAGACAAGAAGCAAACCCAGGCATTATTTTGAAGCATAAGAGTCAAGTATTATTTAAGTATTCCAACCTCAGCTAGATGTCTCTCCTCACAACAGGCAGAAGTCTTTTGTAACCATGTTCATAATCTTTCTGATACCGTTTTTTTCTAATTTTCCACATTTAAACTTCTTTTTTTAACTATGTTTGGCTTTTTTAAATTCCGCTAATCCTCTTTTCTGAATATAAAAAAGGACTAAAAATAACCTCTCTTAACTGCCAGTTGTTCACATACTTATTTTTTTAATGGAGCAGCATTAAACACAGGGCTTAGCCCACCAGCGTTTTACACAAGCAGAGTCCCATTCACTTCTCCTGAAGCTTTATCTGAACAAAATTGCAGTCCTTTATTTTTACAAAATGAGCTTTGCATTACTTCTGTTCACCAAAACATGCCCAGGTACAATTGTACAGTATGTTGGGTAATTCCTTGCTGCAATGTAGTAGGTGGAGCTGAAATTACGGACCAGATTCAGATGCTGTAACTCTACTGGCACACCGTTCATATCAGCAAAGTGAAGCAGATGCTTGCAATGCACCATTATTAGCAGAGCAGGGAGTGCTCTCTCAGAATGACAGGATGAGCTTTTTAATGTAATTAGAATCCAAAGGAGATTTTTGGAAGCTAAGTCAATTGGGCTCATCTTCACATGCCCAGAGACAATTAATTCCTGTTCACTTTACTCACCCAGAAAACTTTCCCAGAAGAAACCAAGGAATTCTGCACACATAAGTGACTTTGCTTCAGCCCCCCAAATCAAAAGAGCTTATGCCGTAACACGCCACCATGAGAAAGCCCCATTTAGAAACCGCAGCAAAGTTTCGTAAGACAGCGTGAGCCAAAATCATGGCACAGGGTGCCAGCGTGGAGGGGAAGCTGGGCTTGCTTCCCCATGGGCAGCACCCGGCTCTGCAGCCAGGCTCTGCAGCTCCCCAGGCGTCGCTCACCCTGCCGACAGCAGCGCTGCGAAACCACGCTCGGCTGCTACAAGGCAGAGGGGACTGTGCGGTGGGTAGCAGGGGAGCTTCATAAAGCAGCGCATGGATAAAAAGCAGGCGACATGCTCTAGAAGCAGATGAGATTTTCAAGCACTGCCCCAGGACACACCAAAAAAAAAAAAAAAAAAAAAAAAAAAAACAGAACCCCACAGGGTACAGCCCTAACCCAGACATCCAAAATCCACTCAGCACCACATCAGAATACATACAATAACACAAAATACTTCATTCCACAACTCCACAAGTACCTTTATCTGTATTTTAAATACCAGATTAACAATCCTGCCCATTTTTAGCACTGCTGTCTGGAATTTGGGAATACATCCTAACAGGCCAATTGCAAGCTCTCCCATTAATAGATATTTATGTTGTTTGTACTGATGGTGAAGATGAACTGAGGGAATGGACACGTGTAATGCAGTTATTCAGCAACTGTATAGGCAAACTTATGCAATAATCTTTTAACTAGTTTATTAAATGCGTTTCCTTTTCAGAGTAAGTTCAACATCTAATGCCAAAATTTCATCAAGAACTCAAAGTTTAGTAGCCAGTTATCACCTGTTTAACTTAAAGTACTGATACAAGAAACAGACATTTACACATCACTAAAATTTTCACACATACACACACACACGTATCAGCATCATGTTTATATCAATTTATTTTCACAAATCAATTTCCTTTTTCCTACTCATACTCTTCACATTTGCTGAAGGCACAACACCCAGATAGGCAATGTAAAATGTACTTCCTGTAGAAAAGTCTATAATCTCCTAAGAGAAGAGTTTGGCAAAATCACTTTTGTTTAAAAACTCAGGTTCCAAAATTGAGCCTTCAAAGTGTATCAGAGAACACAGCCACGATTAAAAACCGAAGTGTCTGCACTTCTCATATGCAACACACCACTTAACCTTTAATAAACCAGGACTTTTTCAGGACATTATAAAAGCAGAAGTAGTAAAGTCTTTTTTTTTTTTTTTTTTTTTTAAATCAAGTTTTAATGATGGGACAGAGTCTCTAGGCAAAGCTCCCAGAAAGAGCCAGACCACCATCTGGCTCCATCACAGAGCAATGACAATTTGCAACAAAAGCGTATCTAACCAGCGCTCTGAAATCAAATGCCAGGTTGACTCTGTAAAAGCTCCATTATAGCTATGAACACACAGCTGTACGTTTCCTCCCTCCTTCTACATAAGTATACCCTCGGACACTTAGACAAAGGGGAAAAATAAATCATTTTATGCATTTTTCTATGCTTCCCTGTTACGCCTGTTACCAATTAACGTCAAGAAATATCTTAAATATCTAATGCATTGTTAGCACTACAGAATATATAGAATATATATAATTTTATTTTTGTTTTCACACATGCTAATGTTTCCAGTATGATAAATGTCTTTTTAAATCCTGCACTTCTTGTCACGCTGTAGATCCACTTCTATTTGACAGTGACTCCTGGACATACATGTCAAGACAAAAATAAATACTGCTGTGATGGCAAACGTTTTAAAACTCTTAGGACACTAATACAGCGGCACTTGAAAGACTTTTTAAATACAACAAAAAAGACAATAGTTAAATAGAAACCTGCTTTGACAAAGCCGTAAAACCTGCACTACATTTGTGAAATCTGTACTTGCTTCTGCAAGAGCAGCTCCTAATTTTTGAACACGTCAAATGTTGCACTCCAGCCCTCCACCCATACCCTTAAAAAAGTCCACATTGCTATTTTAAGCAAGCATCCCCTCCAGCTGTACATAAGCAACACCGTAATTCCCAAACAATTGAGGTAATTATAAAAATGAATATCATTTATTGTTTTTTTTATTACTGTCATGTCTGAACATTTGCTTTCATACAAAAGTCTGATTTTCAGCATTATGCTTTCCAAGGGCATCCCCTCCGCACCAAGGGAGATAAAGATGTGTTAGGAATTGTGCAAGAGTTTTTGTTACCATCTTAAAACCCACAAGAACTCCATAAACAAGATTTTCGTACAGAATCACTGCCTGGCATTTTAGAGAAGGGGGAAGGGGCTTTACAGATAATTTCAGTTCCATTTTATTTCTTTTTTTTTTTAAATCGCATCTAACCCAATGCAAGGAGGAAAAAATGAAAATAAGAAAAACAAAGAAATCATCACATTACTGTATGTTACCCTTCAGCAGTCTTTGGAGGAAATCGGAAACCAGGTTGCTTTTCCCGGCTCCCTCCCTCACTCAAGCCAACTGGAGCGGTTCCTCTCCCCGGCGGAGCTCAGCCACCCCCCAGGGCAGCCGGCGAGCGCCCGCTGCCCCATCACAGCTGCGGCTTCCTGAGCAACGTTCTGCTGAGGTCCTTCACATCTTCGGGGCTGCTGACCCTCTCATAGCCCAGCAGGGCCATGGGCTGATGGCAATACTCCTCGACCTGCTTGATCTGCTGGTAGCTGAGCGCAGTCCTCCAGGCGCTCAGCGCCTGGGTGGCGTTCCTGGCCGACACCACGAAAGGCTTGGAGGAGTAGCCGGGGCCGCTGGTCATGTTGAGGGCGAACTTCTCCATCTCTGGGCTGACTGCCAGGTTGACAAAGCCGTACACCTGCCGCAAGGTCTCGATGGGCTCGACCACCAAGTCCTCGTAGCGCACAGCCATGTAGTTGCCCTGCAGCCAGTCAGGGGGGTGCAGGGCAGTCTGCAGGGTCTTGGCCATGCTGCTGCAGATGACCTCCATGGCACCCAGGGCATGGTAGTCCGAGCCACCACCCCCCTCCTTCTTTCCGCCCAGCTTGTGGCCGGCATCAAGGAAGGGCATGCGATGGATGCGGGGGTCCCTGCTCCTCACCACCTGCAGGCTCTCCCGGATGAGGCCATGCCGGGACTTGATGCGGGAGCTGGCGACGGCCCGGGGGTCCCGCACCAGGTGGATGACTTTGAGGTCTAGGGTCGGGTCCCGCATGAGCGGGGCGAGGACGGCCAGGTCGAAAACACGGACACCCTTGATGACCAGCGTGCGATACTTGTGGCACTCCTCCTGGAAGCGGCTGAGGCGCTGCGGGGGGCACTTCTTGCACACCCGGTCATCCACCATGCCCACCACCTCCTTGCGGTAGGCCGGGCAGAGGGGCGAGGAGCAAATGACCTTGTTGGTGGCCGCCCCGAAGATGCCCAGCGTGGTGAGGTTCTTGCCGGCGCCCGCCGTGCTGTAGAGCTGGAAGACGGAGAGGTCGCAGCGGTACAGGGAGCTGAGCATGTCGCGGGCCGCCCCTTGCAGCGAGACGGCATCCCCGGGGTACAGCTTCTGCCAGACGTGCCACACCGGCTCGTAGAGAAAGAAGACCTCGGGGTTCTGGTTGAAGAGCTCCCCGAAGAACGATGACCCCGAGCGCCAGGTGGTGAAGACATAGACCAGCTGCCGCCGGGCGCCCGCCGGACCG
>VXBL01005306.1:1451130-1506254 GCA_013400195.1 Aramus guarauna
CGCCCGCCGCAGTGCCCCGCCGGGCCCGGTGCGCCCCGTGGCGGCGGAGCGGGGCGGGGCGGGGCAGGGAGGGACGGGACGGTGTGCGTGCGTGCGGGACTCCGCTGCAGCATCGCTCTGCAGCGCTCCCCTGCCCTGTCCTCCCTCGCCTCTCGGGAGAGCCCGGGCCGCTCGGTAACGGCCGGGTTAGGCACCCGGCCCGCCTGCGTCTGAAACGGCGGTGCGCGCTGGGCGCTGTTAAAAGTTGTTCCATTGGAGGGGCCCGCCAGCCCTGCCCCGGGGAGAGCAGCTCCGCCACCAGTTGTGCCTCGGACAGCGAAGCTGCGCCGCTAACAGGAAAAGGGAAAAAGGAGGGGGGGTCCCATAAAAGGCCTGACACAGATACGGTCCCAGCTCTGGACTCCAGCATCGTTAACTTGGTATGTGAAGAAACTCGGGTTTTTCAAAGATCCTCTAATAACTTCTCAAAAAAAAACATAAAAATCCCCAAACTGCACCTTCCTGATATAGCTCAGGCAGAAACATTATCTTCCTTCAGGTCTTAAAAGTACTTTTATAACTGCTAGAAATAACCAGTCACTGCAATTTCTAGTTGCCCGTTAGTCCCTCAGCTGACACCGCTTGGTCGAAGCGGCAGCATGTGAAGTGCACGGTGCTGCCTGGGGCAGAGCTCCAGTGCCCAGGCCAGTGTTTGCCAGCAGCGAGCCCAAGCAGCTGGTTCATTCCGCAGGAAGGAGAGTTTTCTGCTCGGAACAAGCGAGGGGAGGATCGACCCAGCCCCACGGCCACGGCTCACCCTCCCAGCCCCGCGTTTGGTGGGTGAGAACCGAGAGCAAAGGCTGCCTCTGCCCCAGCTGCATTCCCGCCCCAGACACACACCTGTTACCCACCAAGGTGGCTATCGCATCCTAGAAGGACTTTTTCGTAACATGTACACTTTATAGCCACAGTGCTGTATGAAGTGCAATGTCAGCAGTGGTGCAGCTCCAGGCAGCACAGGTGCTCCAAAGAAGACACACTGCCCCGAGAACAGCACAGCGTGGAGGGCACACCAGCAGGACCACAGGCTTCCCAATGCTGCTGCGCTTTGGGCAATGCCCAATGACTCTGTCATGTCAATGCATTTTCTCAGAGGTTTCACCTTCCCCTGAGGGAGATCAGAGCAGGCAGAGGTGCAGCTATTGAGTTACAGAAGAATTTGGTGGCTCTCTTCTTTTCGTTTAGCCGGCAGTTCTCACATCCTTGTAGCCTTTCCCAGCATCCACAGGATATATTCAGCCTACATCTGTAGAGCAGGTGGAAGGTTTGAGCTGCTGGATGGCTACACCTGGCGCTCAGACCCATCCCTCCTCCATGGATGACACTCACAAAAGGTTTTGCTGGAACATTTATTTTCTGAATGTCGTGGATCCAACACTATAGCACACACTTTTACGCTCACAGAGTGGATAAAACACAAATCCATCTGGTGTGCATATTGTCTGATAGCACTCTATTTAAAAAAGTACAACAGGGTGAAAGAGCTAAATGTGTAAGCGATCTATACCCCTTATCAAAAGGATTTCTATGCTCCTCCCCCATTTGCTGCAGGGATATTAACATCCAAGCTGCCTCTACGGAAAAGCTTGTAAGCCTCTTCCAGCCTCAAAGTGAAGGGTAACAACCACGGCAGGAGGGCTCCACTCTTCTTTGCGTGCTCCTCCAAGCCGCGAGGCTTCACAGGGCTGGGCAGCAGCAGGAGGGGAGCAGGGAGCGAACCCTGGTCCGAGACACTACTGCCACCCACACCCCACTGTCCTGCGTGAGACGCAGCGTTCAAATTGCACAGGACAGCTCCAGGGAATCATAGAATCATCTATGGAAAAGACCTTTAAGATCATCAAGTCCAACCGCTAACCTAACCTTGCCATCCCACCACTAAACCATGTCCTTAAGCAAAACCATGTCCTTAATCATGTCACAAGCTGCCAGGAACTCTGGTAGCAATATTAAAATGTTACTGTGACTTTTCCTACAGAAGTAACTTGTTAATAGCAGAATTAAAACAGCCACTAAACGTTTGAGAAAAGCTGGTATTTCATCAAACAGTGAGGGGTAAGGGGAAGCCTTTTTTTACCTACAGTGCTCCAGAGGAAGCATCTGAAGCCACATTCTGCAGAAATAATTTGTATCTGGTTGCCAAAATAAATGCAAAGTTTAAACCCAATGAGCTTAAAGCAACTGACTTACAACTTTTGAAACACCATATACAATGAAAAAGGATATATTTCTGAAGTACCTTGCAGCATAAAAGTCTTGCAGTTATTTTATTCTTTGGTCCTAATCCTTGAGTTCTTCACATACAAAAGGACTTGTGTTTATATCCTGTTTATAAAGGTACAGATCAAATATTTGGCTTTCCATGCTCACCTTGATGGATGTTACCTTCATCCAGCTAAAGCAGAAATGTTTATGTTTAATTTTGGAATGATCTGTCACAGCACCAATTAGGCTGTATTAAATGATGAATAACAGCAGTACTGAGACACCGTAGTTCACAACACAGTATCCCCCCGATATTGTACTGCAGCACTAATGCAATAAAGAACAGAGACTATACGAGCAAAAACAATTCATAGCAGTTCAAAAAGCATTAAAATACCATGAAGTTCAAATTAATCCCTTCTTTTCATTTCACTTGGTTGAAGACAAGTATGAAATTTTGTAAAAAACCTACAAAGCCATCTCCAGTTCTTACAGAATTTAAAATTTAGCAAGTAACAAATGAAGATAAGCAAACATGAACTGCAAGTATAACATTTGAAATGGCAAACCTAATCAGCAAACCCAAACATTAAAAGCTGTAATTGGATTCTGCACCTTCCCTGCTGTTACACAGCAGCTACGTCTCTCTCAGTGGGGAGCGTACAAGTACTGCCAGTAACGCTGCCTTCCTTACACTGCCCCTCTACCTAGGAAAACATGGGTCCGAGCAGCTCTGTAATTCGATGTACGCATTGCAGAATGGAATTTTATTTTTCAAAACTGGAGTTATGTTTGTATTTATTCTGTGCAGGTGGACTCAAGCACCCATGCAGAACCCAACTGAAATCAATCAGGTTCAGTGCAGCTGCAATATTCGATCCTTCCAGTACAAGTTTCGGACCTGGTAGTCAAGTTATCACCTTAAGCAACTCAATATCAATGAATATTTAATGAGTTTATATGGAAAAGATTTATGCAGCCAACTTTCAATTCACACCAAGTTTGTTTGGGTTTTTTTCAAATCATATACACATCTGACGCAAAGTATTACAAACAGACAGCAAAAACCAGGTCACTCACTCTGCAGATCTGTTGAGGCAGCCGAGGTACACTGTTTCAGGCCATGGTCATTGTATACAAAGAACTCTCCTTAAAGGGATTCTCAATTTTTCTTTTTTCTTCTGCAGTCTGGGATTTACATGTTTGCTGTTCTTTGAGAGTAAGAGTGCAGGCAGGCAAGTGGGCAGAAGTTACAAGGAGCTGTAAGGGCGAGTTCTTGGCTGTGCTGGGGGCTGGCAGGAATCAGTTATCTGGTAAGGCACGGCCGTGTGCGCAACCGGAGCAATGGACTGTAACAGTTATTTTAATTCCCACAGGTAGGTGAAAAGCTCTCACACACCCAAGTTTAAAAAGCAGATTTGTAGAAGTGTACAGAGATTGTACCGATAAATTAGTAGTCTATTTCTAAGTGCTAACAAGAAATCATCACCAGGTAGCTGGCAGTTAAGAACTTCTCTTGGTTTTTGCACTGAAGAAAAGATATGTAGCCTATCATAGTTTAAAAAGAAAATAGACAAAAAGTGATGGGACAGGGTTTTGTAACAATGAGCCCAGGGACAAGACCCTCACCGAAGAGGACCCTGATAACTTATCCCACTTGCAGAGCTACGTCCTTGATTTTTACAGCTGCCCCAAGACTTAAAAAAAACTATAGAAAGAAGAAATAGAGTCCCAAGTCAGTGAAATACTTCAGTATTTTTTTAATTTGAATCACAGACTTAAATACTACTGAATTAAAGTCAGCACTGTAGTGAAAGAGTTATTTTATGTCTTTTCAAGTAATTTCTAGGGTAAAGTATTTTGCTTAGTCTCTCGAACCTTGTTCAGAGAGTGGGTAGGGGGTATCTCAGCAGGCGGATCAGGCTCTGCATGGTCTCATGGTCTTGCCTATGTGCAAAACCAATAGAGTAAAAACTTAAGTGATAAGAGCCACAGTAAGTCTGTGAAAGGAACATTCTGCAGTTGAACAGATACAGCCCTTCACAAATGTGTTCAGATGCTTCAGTGTACATTTTCCACCCTCTGTGTTACTTCACACCTGTCTAATTTAGGCTCTTTAGTTTCAGTATTCTAGATCACTCATGTCAAACAATAAAACTTTCCTGTCCTCGGTAAGGAAAATTCACCATTAAAAAAACAAAGATTTAAAAATAAAACAAAATAAAATTTAAAGAGCCCAACACTTATTTCTAGGCCAGCTTCAGTTTTTAACCATTACATCTTGTTTGCTTTGATGGAACAGAAAAAAATGCATCTTTTCCTGTGCAGGTAGTTACACACTACACCCTGTCGTCCCGCGGATACAAGGCAGCTGTAGATCTCAAGCAATGTATAAAGTGAGGGGTAAGTAACTGTGATCAAAACTCCCCAATTTAAACTCAGAACCCCCACACACACCTCTTTTTTTTGCATGTAATGCTTAAGTATTTTATGTTACAGTTTAATATTTTGTATTTAGTAATTAAATTTATGATTTTTACATGTAATATTTAGCCCAAATCCTGACTAGCTAGTGATACCACCCCAGCCAGAATTCAGAGATTTGCCCACTAACATCCCTTCATTTAAGTGATGGGGCTATGAAAGGTCTGGAACGCTTACTGACTTGATTTTTTATGACTTATGATTTTTAAGACTTGCCTTTCTCACATTCACAAGGATGGAGCAGGCACAAGGCAAAAGCTTTTCCTGAAGTCAAGCTCCAACAAGACTTTATCTTTTAAAACAAGTTATTTTTTGATGAAAGATGGAGGTTTATGCTGTTATACACCTAGCATGTGATAAGTTCTGAGTGTTGATGAAAAGCTCCTGTATCTAGCCTAATCTATTCAGGATAAATATATATGCCAAATTCCTGAAACACTGCTCAAAAGTAAGATTCTTAAAACTAAAGCACAAGTTACAGATGACAAAATGTGAGCAAAATTTATATAAAATTCACTTAGCTGCCCAAACTTGGAGATAGATGAAGGCATTTAAGACTATATTGTGGCATCAGCACTAGAAACAGGTGAGAAAAAAACTGCACAATAGCCTTTAGATATGTTTGTATTTTGCACCTTTCCTTTTAATACTATGCATAACTTCTAACAGCTTGTTCAAAGTCTCATGCAGTAGTAGCAGCTGATTTTCCTTGAAACACACTTATTTGCAGTAATGCTGAAGTCTTCAGCAGACATTTGATTAAGTGATGGGTGCAGCAATCTGCCTTCTAAAGTACCCATCTTCTCTTGGATGCTCCTTCTGAAGGCTGCGTGCAGCTGTGCTGCAGCAGCAGCCACCATGCACCAAAATTAAACCAGCTAGTCATAAACCAGAAGTCGACAGCGAAGTGGACAACCTAGTTGTAGCAAGCTGTTCCTCTACCCCCCGTTGCTCCTTTATATTCACCTCCAGTTGCACAGGTGACATTTTCAATAAAGTTAATTTCAATAAATATTTATAAATTCCTGTTTGTGCAGCTGAAGGAATTCCAGAACTTTATGAATGTCCTGAGGACACTGCGGTGCAGTTAAGTCTCTATTTGACTTTTATTAAAATTAGAAATCTTTTCTCAGCCGTTGTGCAACTGTTTTATGTTCTAAAGGAAATTAAGAGATTCTACTTTCATAACCACGTACCTTAAACCAATGGGCAACATACTGTTTCACATCAAGAACTTCCAAAACCTTTGGCAGGTCCCGCATAAGAGCTACCTCAGCCACACATGAGGGTACCTCTAAACTCCCTACAACCAAAACCAGGAACCTGGGTTAATTAATGTCTTAAGTCCTCCACTCCCACGGTTTGCAGTGCCCAGTAACCCCTAAATCTCTTCAGGTGGTCTGTGCACCTCTCGCCCTTGTTAGCATCCCTGTACCGCAGGCACCAGTGCCACGCGGGTGTCACCCCGTTCCTCCTGCTGCACTGCAGGGTGCCGGGGGCCTCGCTTGCTTCTTGCCTCCCTGAGGCCAGCAAGCAGCAGAAGCCACGAAACAACGTTCCCTTGGATCTAAGCATTCAGATGATGGAGCAAAACAGCTGTTCCTCATTTGACTACAGATTGGACAAATTTAAATCCCAGGGGAAGGAGTCCCCAGTGCCTGTCTTAAAATTCAAATACAGAGCTCAGGACAAAGGAGAGTGAGAATTCAGTGTTTCTCACATAACTAACGTGTAACATGCTGTAAGTGACTGTCTAGGAACGATCTTGAAATTAATCCATCACATCTCTTGAAAACTCCGTGAGTATCGTAAATCATTCACTATTAACTCTTGAAAATCTTCAGGATTTGAGAAAAAGGGACTCTGTAACATTATCAAATTTCTACTCCAGATCACAGTGAGGACTTCCTACAGGCTGGCATGAAAGATGAGCACTCCTGGTGAAACTTAACTGCCTAGAAATCAGACTTTATGGTAAACTTTTTTTTTTTTATTATCTACTATGGTTACCCTCTGTGAAAACAGAGGACAAGAATCCACAGCCTCTCAGTTCAGAAAATGGCCACAATTCAATCCCAGTCTCATGTCTTAAATTTTATAGACAATTCTTATCCAGAGTTTGCCCAAGGCAACATTCTCCATTCAGTTAATCAGCAGACAGCTCTTTTCCCACAGCATAGGGAAGATAAACTAAAATGCTAGGAAAAAAATAAGTCCCTAGCAATCTGAGAGATGCGGATTTTATGATGACAATGACCAGTATCATCTGTAATAAAAATCTCTATACCATAGTAACTTCAAAAGGTTCATCTCCAGTCTCTGAGCTTCTCTGTTTGCAACAACGTGGTGTTACTTCTTACAGTATCTAGCAGGTGAAAACAACTGGCTAAATCATTCCCAAAACATGAAAACTGGTTTTCACCTCCAGTGATGACTTTGCTGATGATCCTGATTGCTGGTAATGATTTTGGAAGTTGAATCCTGAGCACAGGTTAATTCCCTGATCCATCTTCCACAAATCCAAATTGCATGCGTGAATTCCACCCTGTCTTCCCATGCCAGCTGAATTGTATACGCAGAACAGTCTGTTATACAGAATTAACCTATTCTGCTAGGTTAAATCTTTTCATGTTAAAGATTTCTGAGATCTATTACATAGACCTTATGCTTACCCCTTCTCCATGCTCACCTTTCTACAGGCACACTTACCATGCACAAGTCCTAATGACTGAAGTCTCAGACCTACATCCACTCTCAGAAGCCAAAGAACCAGAATCAGGAGAGAGATTTCACAGTTGCTTGCAAGCAACCTCTTAACAAGTTCTTGAAGATTAAAACTGATGGTCTGTATTTAAGGCAAGCAGCTACAGAAGTTTTCCAGTCCACACAAGAGTAAAAATTAAAATAGAGCAAATAGGTCCAGGGATATCACAACATACCGAGTTTCTTGACTGTGAGCTCCAAGTGAAGACTGTTAATAATTGGGACTTGTAATCTCTCCCAAATGAATGCTCTGGGCTCTAACATCCAGAGGTCATATTCCAGCCTTTCCCATCTTGTGGGGGCATCTGAGGTCTCTTTCTGCTATTTGGTCTTTCACAGATCTTGCAGAAACTACATTATCTTGGAGGCATTTGCTCCTCTCAGATTTCACTGTTGGGTTAAAGTGTCATTGCAGAAAAGAGGAGATGGAGAGAGGCACAGACAGTGTTAACAGCTCACTGCTGCTAAGAGAGATGGCCCCAGTTAGTTCTGCATTTCCTTCCTCCGTGCACCTCATCACATAAACCTGCCTACCCTGCGCTCGTCCCACCGTTCCACAAGGAAAGTGGTTAAACAAGAGCTAGAGCTGGTGGTGGGAAAGCGACAGGAGTACGTGATCAGAGCAGAACCAAGTGGGATACTGAGTCAGCCCATCTTATCAAAACACACGCTCCAAATTAAAATACTGTGGATGAAGTTGCATTCTACAAGTGAACTGTTACCAAAAATGAGGACCATCCTGCTGTCTGCCCGTTCCCTGCACTGAGCCAATTCAGCTCACTAAGCCAGCAGAAAGTCAACCAAGTGACAACAAGCACACAAAAAAAGTGTTCCCTTAATGAATTGAACCAGCTACTCACAGGGCACAAAAGGCATCAGAGAGGACACAAAAGTAAGAGAACAGGAGGCACAGGGAAGGCAGGAACGGGACCTGCACCCCACAGCAGCAAGCTGTGACGCTGGCCCAGCAATAACACAAAACCTCATGCTATGGCACGACACAGGCTCCGTTTCCTTTGCCCAACATTCCGCAGTTTTAGCTATTGAAAGGCTGCTCATCATCTCAATATCTGAGCAGCAGTTCCAAGTGGGAGGTTTTCTTTGTTCAAGAGAGGATTATACAAGCAACTACACAGTGAGCAGCTCATGCCTCGTTAATGAGCTGCTGAGAAGCAGAGAGGTCACTGCTGACAGCAGAACAGCGGCAGCAATTACAGTTTGACAACACAGGCAGAATCAGCGTCATCAGCAGAAGAGCTGTTGAGGCCCAGAAATTGCCCTTAGCATAACATGCATGAACATCGCTCGTTTCCAGGTTGAAAATAAAACTATTTCTGGATATCGGCAAACTGACAATTTTATTGTCGCCATGTCATTTGGAAAATTTTCTGTATAAAATAAAAAAACAAAAGTAAGACAAAAAAGTTCATGTGAAACTATCATTTCCTCTTCAAAGAACCACAAACAGAAAACTTTCCAGCTTATGACAGAGTTACACAGTTAAAACATCCCTGAACAAGATTAGACATCAGAAGTGACAAATGGCATGGGCTTACCCATGAAAACTTACTGTGCTGACAGAAGAAGGTGGAGGAAAAAATAGTATGCAACTGCTTAAGACTTCTAAATCCTACATGGGAAAAATACACGTGGAGAAAATTAAATTAGCATTTTAGTTATGACTCTTAGAAGAGTGACTTGCACACTGAGGAGCAGCAGTTACAGCAGTGGCATGCACATCTGAAAGTCTTGCAATAGCTCACACAGCAATGATAACAAGAGAAACAAGTTTTAAATACTACTATGAGCCGTTTTAATAAAATTTATGAACTCAACAGCCTTATTCAGAAAAGTAAACTCTGAGATGATTTGGAGGGTCTGACGGCTAATAGCAAGTTTGTAATTTGATAAATCTCATGATACTGAACAGTTGATTTTAAAAAACTGTAAAATTCTCATCCAGATTATTCCACTGGTGCAGTCTTCAGCTGTAGATAATTAATTTCTCTTGTTGCCCCAAAATCTAGATTTTTCAAAGAAAATGCATAGGAAGTAGACCAATCTTTACTAAAAAGGCAGCAATTCAAACATCCTTCAAAACTACCTTTGCCTTAATGCAGCCAAACGTGTGTCCTTACATAAGTATTCAGTGTAGACCCCCAACAGCTGAGAAACATTTTGCCCCAAATTTCTCAAGCGGCCATATGAAAGTACAGCAAGCCAGCAATCTAAAACTAGATACAAAGCTCAGACCTTAATCCATCTGCAGAAATACAACAATGCTTCTAAGTTTTATTTATTAAAAACATTAACTCTGCCAACAGACTGTAAATGCACATGGAGGAAAAACCCACAAGCAAGCTGCCTAAAGTCATTGAAGAGGCTCAGAATAGATGTGCCATTTTTGGCTGATCCTGCTTTCTCATCACAAGATTCTAGTTTTTAAGTCACCTTACATGAGCTCCTTAAAGATATCTTCCTCTTTCAGGCACAGTTCAGAGACAGCACCATTTTCTTTTCAACATGCCACGAACACACCTCAAACACTGGTTGATCCTCAAGAACCTCCCAAGTATAAAACTGGATTTCCCATTTAGTAACCGAGATGTCTCAGGCAGTACTCATGCCAGATTGGAAGTTTGATACAGTATTTTACACAGTTTCAGCTATAAAATCTGCCTGAAAAATTTATTAATAAAACCAATACAAGTTTGAAAGGTATCCCAACAGTGGGGATAATCCCAAGTTCATCACTGAAAAGGCATGGGAGTAGTTTTACAGACAGAAAAAACACAGTGAATACAATTGTCCAGTAACTTTAAAGGGTTCATGTGTACTTAAGTAGAGCTGCTATATAACTACAGATGATTTGTAAATGCAGAAAACCGGAGTATATTCAGTGTCACTGGGACAGATGAACTCACATTAGTGATAGTTGCGATTCTAAATATATGCTTTGGAAAACATATTTTGTTACCCTTGTTCATAAGCGGTTTGTTCTTACACTTCAAAACCTCCAAGGGGGAGGCGAGGGGGAGAACACATGCACAGTGCCCAGTGCCAAAGTAATAACCTAACACCAACTTTCAGAAACCAACTCTTCCTCAAATAGTATTACACAAGGTATATGCAGCTGGTGTGCAGAGAAGTCAAAGGAAGTCAGAGTTTAAAAAAGTCAGTTCAAATATAAACACTTCTGTAAAACTGGTAAGGAAAGATTTTAATTATCGGAAGGAGACTATGCAACCAAGTAGCTTTTCTCCACTGCGACAAGGCTCAGAGCTGGAGTCCACGTCTGACGGAACTGGTCAGAAAAGCCAGAGTCAAACTCGCCACTCCGTACCTGGAAGGTGTAAATATTTGAGTCGCCTATAGAGCACTGGGCAGGCTTCCCCAAAACATGCCAGCATGGCTGTCTCCAGTACCCACCTGGGAACACACGTCCGTTCCATCTCTAATGCCACCCCACACCCACAGGCCTCACCAGCTGCTGTCTCAGGCTGCAGGACTCGGCCGTAGCAAGCCACACTCGCTGTCTCTGCTTTGGATAAGCCTAAACGCTACAGCATGAATATTTACCTCAGAGATCACCTGTGTGGCAGGGCAGGAGAGGACAGGGGAGCCCCTGACCCCCTCAGGCCTCCTCTCCCTCCCAAAGCAAAGGGTCAGACGCTCACTGGCCGGGGTGTCAGGGCACGTCCTGGGCTCTCCTCTTCCTCTACCACCACAAAAACCACTTGGAAACACTGCACCACACCTCCTCAGGCCAAAGCTTTTTTCCACAAGGATTCATCTCAACGCTACTGTCTGAATCCCAGGATCGGTATTTAAATTACCCCTATCCTACATCAACTAGGTGATTTTTCACCATTTCACCCCAAAAAGCTGCAGCAACACAAGGTACACAGTAATGGCACACTGCAACTATGCTTTGCCGCTGCAACATGACCTAAAGAAAAGTAAGTTTCACAGGCAGCCTAATTTCCAATCTTCAGTATTAATTTGCATCTTTTACAAAAGATCTGTTAACACATGCTGTCTCCCCCACCCTTTTCTTTGCAGAAAAGCCAAGCTATAAACAACCATTTCTAAAAGAAGGGAAGAAAATGAAAAGAGTAAGCAGGATCAAAAGATGCTCCTTTCAACTTGAGAAAAAACACAGGCATCCACTTAAGTATACAGATTCTTAATTGCTCTTAAAAGACTATTAGACACAAAACAGCTTTTATAAAGCCCAGGATAGGAAGCAAAGAACAAGAGGTATGAGAATGGTATTTAGAGACATTGAAAGACACTGAAAGAAAGGTATTGCATAATAAAGCCACTACAAAATAAAGTCTAATGGGTGTGCTCCTTTAGCTCTCTAGCTACTTGACTCCAGCCTTTTAAAATCACTGATGAGTTTTATAAAAGCTGAAATCAAAATTAATTATTGATAAGTGCGGCTAACCTATAACACCAAGTGATTTTCTACCCTGAGGATTTTTAGCTATTAAATGAAATACACAATTGATTCTGCAGATAGAATATTCCCGTGGCAAACTATCGTTAGTCTCACTTCACCTAGAACATTGCCATTTATCACTCCTCCATTTATAAACAGCTACAAGATAAAAGTAATAGTTTTAAAGCAGTTAATTGGATCTGAAGTGATCTTCTCCTATTCCAAAGTTAGGATTCTCCCAGTTCAAACTGATTTTAGTACCTACTTTTTCTAGAAAACCTTATCTAGTCTGTGCCTAGTGTGAATACACAGCATTTAAAAAAAAAAAAAAACCACAAAAAAACAAAACAACTTAGTTTCTAATAGCTTAGCTACCAAAATCTGTACATCTGAAACACCTTACGTTACAGGGAGAAAGAAAAATATAAAAATAAAGTCTGCATACTTCTAAAACAGATTCTTTATAATGTAATATAAACAGATATTAAGGTGTATTTTTCCTCATTATTAATGCATCTATTCAATACTCTTTCTTAGAGCATCTTTACAGTACACATGCATTCTCCATATTTTTCAGTATTCCAGATCACCTCTCAGTTCTCATTAGCAAACAGAATTCTCCACTTAATTCTCACATTTGCAACAATTTATATAACAAAAAAGTCTCCCATCAGGAAAAAAAAGGGAGAAGATTTTTTTTTTTTAATTAAATATGCGTTTTTTTCAAAAGACCTTTTAGATCCTACTTCTGAAAGTGTTGCCTCTTAAGCTATATACACATACAATGTAAGATTTTCCCCAGCACATTTATAAAATTCTAACAATGTAAAACCTGCAGATACACAAGTACATTAGCCAGCCGTCATCCAGCACTCTGTGCCTGTAGTTAAGTACAGCTTTTGCTTTTAGAAACAGTTCACAGGAGGCCAGATCCCTTTTAATTTTATGTTTTTATTACAAACTGCCCACACCTCCAAGTATAAACATTGAACCCTCCCCATTTCTCATCCCTTCCCCCCCACAGAAGGTTGCATGATGAGACCGAGGTGAAGCAATTTAAAGCCACATCAATGCCTAACACACAGAACACATTTAGAGAAGGGAAAGCCTAACATTAAAAAAAAAAGTTTATCAGCCTCTTGATTCCAAAATATTAATAAATAAAGCATGTAATAAAAAATTTTAATTTTTCTTCCCATTTTGAAGAAATTCCACAACAGAGGAATAAATTCAGTAAAATAATGTAAAAGTTGTCCTTTTGGAGTAAAAATCAGTTTTAGAAAACAGTGTACTGTAGGTTGCAATTATTGTGCCTTTACTTAAGGAAGAAGTTTCAGAGCCTCAGGCTTGCTGTCCTTTTATTGTTCCCCATGCATGCCATAAATATG
This sequence comes from Aramus guarauna, assembly GCA_013400195.1. Classification (NCBI taxonomy): domain Eukaryota; kingdom Metazoa; phylum Chordata; class Aves; order Gruiformes; family Aramidae; genus Aramus; species Aramus guarauna. The sequence goes on from VXBL01005306.1 coordinate 1,464,454, forward strand.
GCTTGTTATTGATACATCATATATATATATATAATATACATACATATGATGCATCTCTGCAGAGGCTCTTTTTTAAAAACAAAACCATTACTCTGGTGTCAGAAATATTCCCTGCAATTCATAAAATGGAGAAATATGAAGCCAAGATTTACTTATAAAAGTTGTCATGGTAGGTACCAGACTGTTCAACTGTTCTTACAGTAAAATGTCATGTAGGAAAGAAAACCCATCCACTGGATTCAGAAGGTGCTTTTATCTGGATAGTCAAACTAGTGAAAACAGGAACAGAGCTACCACTTTACTGAAAGATCTAAGCACCATAGTGTGTCTGAAATACACAGTACTTCCAAACAAACTATGAATTCCTTTAGAGATCTCTATCACCAGTGGGGCAAGAAAACAACATCTTAATTTTCTGTTCAGATTTTATTTGAAATCTAATTCAAATTGTCAAAGCTACAAAAAGGGGGAACATTTGAGTTATTTCTGCTATGTCACAACATTCTAAAACAAAATATCACTACTGCCAGCAGATCAGTTACACACATTTCTGATGAAACTTCTAAACACAAAAATGTTTCTTTTGGGAAATAGTCACAATGAAGATATTTTGTACAATATAAAACAATGACAGGTCTACAGATGCCGATACTCATGAGTATACACGTGCATTCACAAAAAAAAAATCAGGAATGCTTTTTTGTTTTTTAACAGACTGTTCAGGCACAAAAACAAAACCGCATTTCCAGTAAGTGACAGCATCATAAAAAATATTAACATCGTCAGTGTTTGCTTTTCTTTGACTTCTTGTGAGATCTGTGAGGAGAACGGGACTGAGACCTGGATTTTTTCCCTGACTTTTTAGGGGATCTGGATCGTGATCTTCTTGATCTTTTGGGTGTCCTGGAGCCAGATGGTGACCTGCAAAACAAATTAAGTTTTATGTCAAATACTAATTGATAATACCAACTTCTTCTGCAGTTATTTGGCATTCATTTATTGAGCTAAACAAGGTAGAAAGTATTTTTCTCTAGTAAAGGGAAGTAACAAAGTGATATCTTGCTTTTGAGAAAAAGGCAATTTTTGCATTATAAAGTTTTTAATATATTTTGGGCTTAACTTCAGTGCTTAGAACCCATAAGAAAAACAACACCAACTCATGTCTGTCTTAAACCAACATGAGGAATTCACAACCTTCCACATATGCCTCAACCACCTTGGCTCTGGTATTAACAGTAGCCTATATCCATATAGAAGAGAACAGAAATGAAAAATTATGTTGAATTGTGTTATGCTGAAATACTTCAGTTTCTCAAATATCTTCAGCTTGTGATGTAATCCCACAGAAAAAGAATGGACACTTAATAAACTTACTGTCATCTAACCCACACCTAATACATTAATCTGATATAATCTATATTGAATGACCATATTAATGCTAGAAAACCCTCATTCTTTTCTCCTTCTATTTGAATTCCTAACTTAGAGCACAAGAATCTGATTACTATAAATATGTACTATGATTTTCTTGACAGCAATTTTCCTCAACATGTTTGAGGAATCTCATACCAATAAGATATTTCACACCTCTAGAAGTGAAAGCTGAACTTTTTGAGTTTTGAGCTACAAAAGCATCAATGCAGAACAAAATCTCACCCCAAACTTAACATTAACTAGAAACAAGTATTTGTGTCAGTCTGAAGATTAGGTAATACCTACTTTGAAAACAAAAACCTGTAAGCAGTATCTAATCTAGACTCTTTTTCATTAAAAAAGCCAAACCAACCAAAAAAAAAAAAAAACCACCCACACAAAAAAACAAACCATGGGAGAGGAGCTTCATGTAAGCAAAGATCAGTGAAAGATTGCATGCTCACTATAATTCTAGAAGTTCTATGGGCTATGGATTTGTCCTTTGAAAATAAAAAACTAATAGAGCAGCAAGGTGCTTTGGTTTAAAGCAGTATTTTTCAAAACTATCAGTAAACAGGTAAATGAGAACATAGAGGTGAATAGTCTTGAGCTCTCGAGGCAGGAGGCTGTATACATTTCAGACACCAAGTGTCCAAAGATATTAACCAGGAACGTTATGAGAGAAAACACTTGCGCATCAAATGTGCTCTGCTAAAAAACACACAAACAAAAAACCCCAACCAAAACACACCTATGTACATAGCTTTCCTACAACCTGAAACAGAGAAGATACCAGCTTACCTTTTGCCTTTTTTACTGACATCTCTGGGAGAATCTTTATGTGATGATCGAGAACGTGAACTCTCTTTGTGGGACCGTTCAGAGCGCTCTGAGCGTTCTGATTTTGGTGATGGAGATTTTGCTCGTCTGCTGCCACTGCTGCGAGATGGGCTAGGTGAAGCACTGTGTCGTCTTTTCCTTTGTAAAGAAAGCAAATACAGTTATGCATGTTCACTCGCAGAGGTACAGAGAAGTGAAAATGTACATTAAGAAAATTGATTCCTTTCTGTAGATATTTTCTTTTGCCAATGCAACTTTAGATCCTTTTAAATATTTAAATAGCAGTAGGCTTTTTATTACTTTAAAAAAAAAAACACAACCCAAGTTCAACATGTGCCCCAGATTTTCTCTGGTTAAAAGAAAATTAAGGCCTATGGCTCATCTTTGTTTACTGTAGTGTAAAAACATTCTGTCATAGGTTCCTGAAAAGCAAGGCATTTTACTATATCTACCCTTAATACCACGGAAGAGTTGGGCTTTACAAGTATTAGAAGATCAGAGTGTACAATCAACTACCGTAAAACTAGCTGTTTTGAAAAGTTTTCACTATGAGATGAATAACATTTAAACCACCCCAAATAATTTGTGGTATGGCTTCAGTACAGTTTTCTAACTAATACACTGCTAAAACAGAGTCAAATATACCCTGCTTTCAACTGGTCAGCCAGGATTTTGCCAAGTTTCCTCAGGGCCTAAATGAGCCGAAAGAGGATTCTGTTCAAAAGGGTATGTCACTTGGGGCAGGATAAAAGTGACAATTCCTTTAAAATTTTGAACCATGTTTTAATATCCAAAGCCCATTTTTTATTTTTACTAGGTGGTTGTTTCTTTTTTTGAGTGGTTTTGTGTTTTTCTTTTAAAAACAAGATGCATCATACAATGTAATTTCAAGGCTGCCACTGCATACAGAGGTACCGTGAGGTTTTTTCCTCCCATCCACTTTACTCCAAGGAAAGTCATACCTCTCTTTTCTTGTTGGTGTACATTCCTCCTTTTCCTTCTTATCTTTAGACCTGGAATCAGATTTCTCCTTGTCCTTTTTGTCTCTGTCCCGTTCTCTTTCCAACTCTTTTTCTTTTTCCTGAATTATTAGAAACATTCATGATTTCAGATGAGGTGCAACTAATTATTAAAGACAATTAAGCTAATCACAAACAACATAAAAGCACTGAGCACTGAAGGAACACAGCCCATAATCTGGGAAGGAACTAATGGTCACACCACACCCGCTCTCCAAATCTTTACTACTGCTTTATACACAGCAGAAATATTTATTGTAACACAAACACTGACAAAAACATACAAGATGTCACCCTTGTGAAAAAGTCTGAGTATCTAACTGGAAATGAACAGTCTTCAATTTTACAAATTTCAGGGAAGCATTACACCTGCAATAGATTTTCTAAGCTAAATTAAACATGAAAAAATACAAGGAACCTCTACTTAAAACACATGCATTCATCTTCATTAATGCAGACTGAAAATTGAGATAATCTCATAACTACAAGACATTTAAAGACAACACAAAAATACAAACAAGATTCTGCAATAACATCTACTCTGTAAAAAAAACAAAACCAAACAGAAATATGGTCCATTTCTATGTACCAACAGGACCAGTTTGAAAGAAAATATATAACCTGAGCACACCGCGTTTATCTGTCAAATAGTCAGAATGTCAGTTATACAAAAATAAACCTAAACCATCAGGAAGTCTGAACATAGAGATCAAGAGATGTGCTTCTTTTAGTACTAGCATTAAAAAAAAAAAAGTTCCTTCCATGGCAAAAAGTAAACAAATATTCCCTGCACACCCCAGAGACACAACAAAGAAGGGGTGATTTAGCTAAATGAAAGAAAGGAACAGAGGGTAGGGGAGGGAGGAAAGAAAAAAAAAAAGAAAAAAGGAGGGAGGGGAGATAACACCACAAGTGCAGGAAATACCAGGACAGCTATACTAATGTAGTCTGACATGGAAGACTTACCCGTAAATTTTAAAGTGTCCCTTATCATTATACCTACTATTACAGACTACTGTTAGATTCCACTAAAATTAATAGGCTGTTAAGATGTGCCTAACTTATTTGATAGGATAAGTAATTATTTTAGCTTGATGAACAGGAATAAATAGTATTTTAAGTAGCTGTAAGATCCTATTCTCTTAACAATGTACAGTATTACTAGGAAATTTACTCTTGGAAAGCTCATTCCAGAATTAGACAAAAACAATGACTAACCACCAAATTCATGGGAAATGCAATCAGAACCAGTGCTACATTATTATTATACAAACTAACTTTATTATGGCATTAAAGTAAAATGTAAAGTTATTCCCTTAACAACAGGGTTATTATTGTTTTAAAGACCACCTGTTATAATTATCATTAAATATTACTTACTTAAATGTTACCTTCATCATTGAAAGTGAGATAATTATTGAAAATCAAACATACTGCAAGCTGGCTAAACTAATTCAACACAAGACATTTAACAAAGCTATCAGGATTACTATTTCTGGGTTTTTTTAAGCTACTGTCTCACTAAACATTCTGTGCTTACTGCACAAATCATTTCTTTCTCCAATGACAGAAAACACTGAGGAATTGGGAAGTTTTAGCATACAGGTACATTTAAAATGAAAGTTACTTATAAAAAAAATAAAGTCTTAACTGCCAACATCAACCTCTAAACGTGTAGAACTCCTTCAGGGATCAGCTTTCTTAATTTTTTTATAAGTCTCTTTCTTCAAGGTACTATGTAAAATGACTTCAGTGAATTAGTCAGATATCGAGCACTAAGTAATGCAAGAACAAGTGACAGACAACAGCTGGTGAGAACTGCCTATTTGTATTTAGCTTCCAAGCGACTGCATGGGTACTTAAGTGCATCATTGATCTGTCAGGCTGCTGAACCCATAACAGAGAAGCAACTGCCACTTACTCTCTCACTAAAGGCATTGTCCAAACAGGTTACATGTTCTTTCATTGTGTTTCAAAGGTACAAGATCACATGACATCATGTATATGATGCTAATTTTTAAAGCTGCTCTGACTTCATAGTCCAGAGAAGACTACTAAAAATGGTAATGGTACAGAATTATTCACTTCTGGGTAACAGTATGAGCTGGAATTATCCAGGAAGTCATAGACACTGGAGAATCAGAAGCACATATGCTGCTTAATACTATTCTTTCTCTTCCTTTGGAATGGAAGCCTTTAGCACAACAGATCAATTACTAAAAGCAAAATGAAAACTCTGACGAACATCTTGAATTGACAGCTCTCCCTTTCCTTTCCCATACCTAACAGTTTGCTTTATGTAGCAGATTCAGAAGCAACCTCTTTAAGGTTTGAAAATATTCTAATGATACCCATCTGTACAGTGTGAAATACTACATTATTTTGATTTAAAAGAGAGATTATATCTACTGTGCAGAAAGCACTTCAACTTAGACATGCAGTTTGACATTACAGTAGAATTTTAATGAGAACCATGTGGTGTTATACTTAATGCCACCTTACATTTGATAAACTCAATAAAAGCCTATCACAGAATCAGAGCCAAACATAAAGAACATTTCTTACCCTCTGGAGCAGCTTGTCTCTATAGTGTTCAACCTGTTCCTGAAAACTCTGGCCTGGTTTCTTGGGTCTTTTCCCAGACTCTAACTCATCCTGAAACTTCATCACCTTAAGCTGTGAAAATAATACTGACCATTAGGTTATTGGGCTTATTATTATCCCGTTAGGCAGGTGGCTGAAAATGAAATTTCCATGATTTATAATCTGTGTTCTTCATTCTTTCTATACAAGTGCACAAAAAGATACTAACTTTATTTAAACTGGACCAAAGCAACAAAACCGCATACTCATCTGCAGGCACCTGCAGCTGTTTACAGACATGTTAAGAGCTAAAAATAAAGGGATTTTTTTCTGTTATTCTACTAAACTCTGTTCCCATCATTAGAATACTGCATCCTTATATTTCTTAGATCATTATCTGTTTTTTCTTTCAAAATGAGATCATTTACTGCCCAGTGCGTGTCTTTAATATATTGATTCAACTTCTTTTGTCTACTCCAAGTTTTCCTTCAGAAATTGCCATTTTTCCATTTAAACCTAAATATTAAAATCAAATGACTGACATAATTAGGATACAAGACCAATGCATCTCCTCTTCAGGGCTGTTTGCACAGAGCAACTGATTTGAAAGAAGTTATTTTTACTAATATAATACTCTTTCATATGCTATCAAGCTTAGCAACAAAATTCAGTTTGCTAGTGCTGCTAAACATAATATTAAATTTACCGCAATAATATCCCCCACTGAGTCACAAAGCTAAGCAAATGTGAGAATTTTTCCATGTGTTTTTTTTTTTTTGTCTAGATACACTAAAACCTTCCTCCAAGTTGATTTACATCATAAAACTTCACTCACATCTCTTATCATTTGTCAATTCTTTATTCTTACTGACATGGCCTTTTTACAAACAATCCTTCAATGTTTTTGGATGAGGACGTGTCTCTTTTTGGAGGGAGGGTGGGGAGGAGCTTGGTAATAAGTCATGTTGTATTTGTCAAATGTTTATGCTCTGACCCTCCTGTGTTTCCTGTGTCAATACCGACCTGCACAGTCATATATATATATATATGAGTAGATTTTTTCCAGTGCTTGAGGTTTCATTTTTAACAAACACACAAAATATTTTTTCTTTAGAAATATTTAACACTTCCCCACTGAAAACACAAAAAGGAAAAGACTTTGCAACTGTGTCCATTTTTATTATTTGAAGGGATTCTTATTCTCCAGGTCCTTAATTCCCTAATATGAAATAGACACAAAAATCAAACCCTAAAGGTTTTTTCTTCCCTCTCAAAAGCAGCAGGCCAGACTGGATATGAAGATATCATATACTCTAATGAGTCCTTCCAATTCCTGACTGAGCAGAAGAAAGGAAGGTTGTCACAAAAATAAACTAATCACAAGAACAAAATATATTAAGAAACATAAAGCCCAAGTAAGGATAGCACTCCCTCAAACAGGATCCCCTTCAGTTTCAGAACTTATGCCAACACCACATTTTTCATTTTAGTCTCAAACACAATGGAGCAACCTGTTTGTGGGGGGGAACAAAGTGCATTGCTATCTTGTACCATGCTAAATTTGTGACAAATGTACCGCTTACCTCCCTATAATAAAGGGTATGCTCTACCTATGGTTAAACTTTTTACATATTTTGCTTGCAATTCAGAGAATTATAGTCAGCAACCAATGGAAAAGTAACATTGGCACTTGTCGCATACCACTCCACCCTCCATAAATGCATTTTTTTCTTCTCCTGCCCTTCCAAGGTGGAAGTTTCAAAAGCTGGAGTGTGTCTTGGAACCATATATTCAGTGTCACCTTGTACCACGTGTTCTGGTAAGAAATCAGGATTGCATTCTCTACCATCGTGTAAACTCCAAGGCCATTAGTTGCTTAGCATATTCAGTACCGGAGTACAGAGGAGGCCTAGCTGATCTGGAAGGCCTCTTGGGCTGTCATGGTATGACCATGCCCATAAGACTTCTACTATGTTTTCCCAACTAAATCATAGAATGGTTTGGAAGGGACCTAAGATCATCTAGTTCCAACCCCCCACCATGGGCAGAGACACCCTCCCCAAGACCAGGTTGCTACTCGTCACTGGTCTCCACTTGGAGATTGAGCTGTTGATCTCAACTCTGAGTGTGGCCATCCAGCCAAGGCCTTATGCACCAAGCAATTCATCAGTCAAATGCATATCTCTCCAATTTAGAGACAAGGATGTTATGTGGGACAATGTCAAATGCTTTGCACAAGTCCAGGCAGATGACATCAGTTGCAGTTAGAAGGCCATCAAATTTGCCAGGCACAATTTGCCCTTGGTGAAGCCATGTTGGCTGTCACCAACCTTATTTTCCATGTGCCTTAGCACAGTTTTCAGGAGGATCTCCTCCATGATCTTGCTGGGCACACAGGTGAGACTGACCAGCCTGTAGTTCCCTGGGTCTTCCTTTCTCCCCCTTTTTAAAAATGGGGGGGTTATAGTTCCCCTTTTCCAGTCGGTGGGAACTTCAGACTGCCACAACTTCTCAAATATGATGGATTGTGGCTCAGGACCTGTGGATGCATCTCATCAGGTCCCATGGACTTCTACATCTTCTAGATAGTCTTGAACCTCATCTTCTACAGTGGGCAGTTCTTCATTCTCCCAGTCCCTGCCTTTGCCTTCAGTGACTTGGATGGTGTGACTAGAGCACTTCCTGGTGAAGACTGAGGCAAAAAAGTCATTGAGCAACTCAGCCTTCTCCATATCCCAGGTAACCAGGTCTCTCATTTCCTTCCAGAGAGGGCCCACAGTTTCCCTAGTCTTCCTTTTGTCATTGCTGTACCTATAGAAGCTTTTCATGTTGCCCTCAGCATCCCTGGTCAGATTTAATTCTATCAAGGCGTTAGCTTTCCTAACCAGATCCCTGGCTGCTCCGACAGGTTCTCTGTATTCCTCCCAGGCTACCTGTCCTTACTTCCACCCTCTGCAGGCTTCCTTTTTCTGTTTGAGTTTGTCCAGGAGCTCCTTGTTCATCCACACAGACCTCCCGGCATTTTGACTTCCTCTTTGTTAGGATGCATCGCTCCTGTACTTGGAGGAGGTGATCCTTGAATACTAACCAACTTTCTTGGGCCCCTCTTCCCTCCAGGGCTTGGTCCCATGGTACTCTACCAAGCAGATCCCTGAAGAGGCTAAAGTCTGGTCTCCTGAAGTCCAGGGTAGTGAGCTTGCTGTGCGCCCTCCTTGCTGCCTTAAGGATCTTGACCTCCACCATTTCATGTTCACTGCAGCCAAGGCTATCCTTGAGCTTTGTATTCCCCACCAAGTCCCTCTTGTTGGTGAGAACAAGGTCACCCACATAAATAAATAAAAAAAACCCCAAACACAACACACAAACAAAAAAAACCCACCCTAAAATAACCACAAATCACACCACCCACAACCAAAACTCCATCCTTACAAGATCTGTTTTCTTTACATTTTTAGCCAAAGCTGTGACACTACCTCTGTTTAAGCATATTTTGAAAGCAAGGAAGCATAAGTGCAAAATAACCTGAAATGAAGGAAAACTAGGAATCCAATCAACAGGCTTTACTTGATTTAATTAGCTAATCTGGATGCAAAGAAATTGCGAACTTCTAGCAGCTTGTCTTACACACGTCACAACCCACTGCTGGCATGAAATTTAAAATGCCAAGAGGAACTACTTGCCCATAACTTTTCCAATAACTGTGGGCAGAGGAGGAAAAAAAAAAAAAAGGGAAAAAAGTGGTCATTAGCAGGTGCCTAGAGGAATATCGGAAAAACAGGAAAAGTCTATACAATAACCACTGACTCAACACATCCCCAAACTCCACCTATGTTAAGATCGTATGGTTTCTTGAGACAGCTGTGGTCTTTTACAGACCAATCATCAATGGATCTCTCTTCTGCATGTTTGCTGCATCTCCCTATGAACCCATGTAAACTGACTCCTTTTAGAAAGATATTGCAGGTAGAGGAAATCAGCTCTAGGACATCCTCTGAAAAAAGAGACTAAGTGTTACTAAATGCTGAGATGGTATCAACAGCTCACTGCAGAAAGATCTTCTCCCCTCCTGCACTCCAAGCAAAGGGTTGCTCCTTCACCCTGCCCTTACAGCAGCTGCGGTGCTTGGCTGAGCCTTCCGTAAGCCAGATCAATTCACTAATCCAGCAGAATCCCACCCCACACCTTCAATTTTTTTTTCCCCTACATTAGTGAGATGTATTGGCTCAGGGGAAGAAAGAGCAAGTGACAGAGCTCACAGGTAGGATCAGGATACTGCCTTTCAGCAGAGGTGAGCAGTTAGATCAGATCAGCTCATCCTACACCCTCATGTATAGCAGCTTTTGCTACTTGCTCTAAAACATCACCACCATAACTATGTTTTAAAAGAAAAGGAATTACTTAGGTCCCAAAGTCCAGAAAAGAATTCTACAGCTCAGAATTACTATATAAACATATACAGTTGGTTATCTCCCTTCACTATTCATAGCATATTAGCCGTAGTGCACACTCTTTCCTTTCATGTAGAGTATACAATGCTTATATTCCTATCATACAGTTCCAGATACCCTCCCAGGAGGGAGAAATCCTTAAAACTGAAGCTTAAATCTGCCCAAGTATCTAATCAATGAATTTTGTAAGCATTCCATTTCATAAACCTGCATTTAGAAAGAACTAATATATTCTCATTGAATTGGTTATTCTTTAAATATTCTTGTCCAACAGAAAAAAAACCCCAACTATTAAGCCTGTTCATCCTTAGGAGTAGATACATTGACTTTATCTAGACTATCTCTGGAGTAATACAGAAGGAGAAACTTTTTCAAAACCCCATCCCAAAACTTTATAATACTAATTTCTTAGACACAGCAGTCTCCCATAGCAGAGACTTCAGAGGTTTTCAGAAACTGCAATGCAGAAGTGTCAAATAGCACTGGAGTTCCTGTGAGCAATCTCTACTAAAAGCTCCTGTGCAGGGATGGTATTTCTCACTAACCATGAGGAGGTATCTCTCATAAGTTCAAGATAAACAACTCTACAACATGCCTCTTGTCTAGTGGTTCTCCTCTTGAAATTTTCCGCCTCTCTCCTCAAACTCATTTGAGGAGAGTTTAAAAGATTCAGCCTTTCCTGAGGCCTTGATTGCAGACTAACCAGTGAGCTAGCAAGTTACAGGAATGGGTAACATCTTGCTACCACAGTTCACGTAAACCACAGACTGACACAAACTGAAGCCCTGCCTGTAGCTTTTTGCATTTTGACACAAACAGGTGTGATGTGGGTAGCCTCCCTTGTTTAAAATTAATCTATTTTCAAGAACTGTTCTTGGTTTTCTAATCTTCTGCTGATACTGAGTCCATACACAGCAGTCTTCAGGGGGTAAAAAGGCTTTGTCACAGGAGGTTGTTCCACAGTTGCATAGCCTCAGAACTTAAGTGGCCAGGGTCAAACACAACTTATTTGAGGTAAATTAATTGCGTACTACATACCAGGATTAACTAGAAAGTTGATCACCAGATGCTTGATGAAAGATACTAATTTCTGCTTGATATATAATTGCACTCAAATCTAGACTGACTACAGACAGGATAGACATCCAAGTAGACCAAAGTGTTTTGTTTTTCCTTAAAACAGACTCACCTCAATGATGTCTGCAACAAGTCCTAGACTTTGCCAGAAGCAGAGCAAAATATGTCTTTGAAACCTTAGTTTTCCAGCAAGTCTATGAGCAGTCGAATTCCTGCAGCTACGATATTATCAATAACAGATGACAGTGGTACTGATGTACACACGTGAAGTACCCCCTCAGCCATAACAAATCTCTGGCAAGCTCAGTCACACTCACAAGATGGCATGTGTCTTGGAGTTAAGCAATTCCTCACTTTTGTCTTTGTGTAAAATGGAAGTTGATTCAAAGATTTAAAATAGATCAGAATCTGCTGAATTAAGATAGTCATTATCTTCTAAATAACAACTGATATAAATAGCAAAACTATTGGTCAAGCAAGAGCCAATTTGTCTTATCTGTTGTTATTATTAAGCCGCAATGAGTAAGATAATTAATTTGCTCAAACGAGGCAGGTACAGAAACCTCCACAGACTGTGAAGACCAAAGAGTTATGTTGTTCTAGTGATGACTACAAGCCTCAGATAGCTCATGACTTGAACAAATGCACAAAAGTGACTATTCTGCATGCTAAGCACCATAATCCAGAGAAAGAAATAATGGAAACTGTATGGAACTTCGGTGTCTTGACAAAGGTATACAGGGCCTTGAAATCCAGAACAGACCTTGGATACAATCTGCTTTTGTGGACTATGCTTAATGTATTCTTATCTTGTGTTCTAGTCATTCTCTGTTGGGAGACTGAATACTGCACTAAAGGAACTTCAATCTTGTCTGGTACAGCAATTAATATCAAGAAAGCAAGGAGAGTAATCTCCTTTCCTTTGTGCCATGCAGGAAAAACTTCTTCAGCTCTTGCCAGAAAAATAAATTGCACCTCAAATACCATGACTTTTTTGGGAGGGAGTGGGAGTACGGAAATCTCTGCTTACGCACTGGGCAGGGGTGTACTGACAGAGCACAGGCACAGGACAGTGTAACAGAATCCAACCCTGCATCTCCTGGAGCTCAGTGGTAGGCAGCAGAAAGGCTGAACAGGAAGACTGAAAACCATTAGTCTTCTGCTTCTGATTAAGCAATCAAACACTACTTTGAGGTCTCAGGTGGCTAACACAAAGGTGAGTAAAGGCAGCTACTAAAGAGAACAAAATCTCCTGTTCGACCCTTTTGGAAGCACTGATACATCTGGATTCGTGAAGAGCCTGCCTCCTGTTGCAGATGAGGCTTGTGCTGTGCTTTTTTGGGGTAAGATTACAGAAGTAAAGTACCTCAGAGAAAGGTCCAAGGAGGACAATGCTGCTTTGTTTTGTCTGTGAGTTTTTGTATGCTCTGAGGAAATAAAAGTGGAAGTGTTTACGGCCAGGTTGGATGGGGCTTTGGGCAACATGGTCTAGTGGAGGGTGTCCCTGCCCATAGCAGGGGATTGGAACTAGATGATCTTTAGGGTCCCTTCCAACCCTAAACATTCTATGATTCTACGATAAACTTAACGAACAATTTAACCAATGTAAAATTCCCATTTTTTTAACACTTCACAGCACTGAGGTCTCTCTACAAAGAGGAATATGCCTTTCTTTCATATGTTCCTGGGGAAGGGAAAGGGAGAGAGAGACACACACACACATCGCCGTAAAGACCATTCTGAAATTTGAGTCATAATGTAGAGCAAAATACCAATCTTCCATGCTTAAAAACACCTGTAAAGAAATCACTGTTCTTCGATGTTACAACAAAGCCTCTGCTCTTGCTAAGTTCTGGAAAGAATTCACACTGTAGCAAGGTTAACAGGGATATGGGGGAAGGCAAACAAAGGGTTAATAACTTGGCTTCTCTGGATGGCATCCTCTGATGGCTGCGGCCAAAGTTTGTTTCTTAATGCACTTTCCCCTCCCAGCTGACAAAATTTACTAGCTGTGCCAACAGAAAGAGTTATTGCTTGTATTCATGAATTTCCAAAAAATGCAAGAAAAAAAATGTGTTTCAGCTTCCCTGGTAGTCACTGTATAAATTGCTAGAAAAATCCCCCACCCATCTTTCTGCCAAAGATTTTACACAACATTTTTAACAGCATATATTAGATGGCATAATTGTTAAAGCTGGCAATTGTTGGTTTGGGTTTTTTCCCTCAATTCCTCCCCTCAAATATAATAATGGATGTGTTCTGTGGCAGGGACTGGGTACATACTAAGAAGAAACTTTGAGCGTGAATACTTTAAAGTAATACAGACAGTACTTCCCTGTCAATGACAAAATTAAAGAGAAATATTAAATTTTAATTACTTCTCCACAGTGTCTGAAATGTTCACATAATGAAAAAATAAGAAAGTCACAATCCTTTTCTGGCAATTCCAAAAGTCTGAAACTGAGATGGTAATTTACTTACCACAAAGAATAAAGATGGCACTGAAAACCTCCAATACTTACCACCTAAAACTGTTACAGATAGGATACATGGATGAAAGAACTTATGACACTTGTGTAGTGTAAAATTGACAATGGATAAAGTAAATCACTCCCTAATCTGCCCCCGACTGCCAGAATAACATCTATATAAGATACTCAAAGAAGCCCTTTCCATAACCTCTGCAATCATTGTTACAGCAAAATAAGAACTAGTTTCACTTGTATTTTCATTAGTCTAATAGCATATATTTTCTACAGAACTACTGCCACCATGAGTCAAGTCAGACATAAATACCGTTTAGCTTTTCTCAAATTCAGCATTTACTCAAATGCATCATGGACTTTCAAACTACTATGCAAAGCAAGAGGTTTCCAAGTGCTTAGTTATAGTTCATTAATTGAATTATTAAACAGAAGCATATTTGGGAGAAACAACAGTTGTGACATTTTAAAATATTATTGCTTGTACATCTTAAAAGAATGTTATGGGGCTCTGCTAACGTCTGATTTTAGCTAACTAGTACATAACAGCATAAATAGGTAGGTAGCCACAATTCCACCTTCAAAATATTACCGAAACAATAATCTGTCACTTGGAGATGCCACAACTGCAACAAGTAGTTTAGCAGCTTCTTAATATCATTTTAATGCACTGAATAGAAGGTACAAAAATTTCAGTATTCGATGTATCACGGGTTTTAATACCAAATACAAGCTGGAAAGACACATGCAACTTTAAACCTGGTTTTGCATGGCACTGTATGACAGAAAGACTTCACTGCTAGACAAAACTCACGCTCAATTCAAGTTCTAGTTACCTCTCAGTCAGCCATGAGCTCAGAAGCCAGCATGAAGACATAAGCACAGATTCTTACCAACCTTAACAGCTATACTAATATCTATGCTTGAAGAAAGGATAAAAGAATGAGCGAGTCCTATAAACTGCATTTAAGTCTTCAATTAAAATGCCTCATTTCCAGAACCACCTGACTTAGCTGCATCTACTGCTTTGTTTGATGGCTGAGACAGTGAAAAGCGCAACTTTTAAACAATATCAAATACAGACACTTCAAGGCAAGAGACAGAGAGAACAAGAAAGGCATAGGACTAAGGCCACATCCAAAAGTCACTTCCATTTGCCAAGAGGAGGAAAGTGTAGAGGAACCCAAGCAATCTAAGGCTGCCAGAGGTACTGAACCAGGACACTGAAACAGAAGAGTAATTTTCAACATGCAATGACCCCTGACTCAATTTTTCCTGCATTATTCCGAAAGCCAAAACAAGGCAAGGCTGCAAACAAACATATCTTTAAAAAAATACACTGGACTAAAAAAGACCAAAAAACAAACAACAAAAAACCCCACCACCACTATATAATAGGACTATAATTATTTCAGTAAAAATAACTCCCTATTACATGTAGAGAACTCGGGGCCAGGGGGAAGGATTGGAAAGGTACAAAAGGGTGGTACAAAACCACATGCTGACCTCTATCTCTCGGAGTTTGGCACGCTTTTCTTCACTCATTTCTGAATATTTGACTGATGACTTGGATTCAGGCATTTCTTCTTTAATAGGATTGGAATACATGTGTTGCTCTTCTGACTTAGAACTCTGAGTGTCTTCCTCATCTTCACTTTCTTCTTCTTGACTTTACAGAAAACATACAGAATTAACTGATATACATAAAAGACAATTATCTGTTACAAAATTTACCATCTCTTCTACTTCATTTCTATGATTAGTTACTAGTTTTGAAATGTTAAGATGATGTTATGTAACAGTCTACAGCTACACAACTGTCTCCAACTGCGAGACAGATATCTTAATATTTTCATTTAACTAAATAGTTAGGTTTTATTGCTCAGATAATTTACATATAAACAGAGTGCGGAAGAGTTCTTGAAATTTACAGTCACCAAATCCATATGTAACTCAGCTACAAAACAAGTCCACTATCTCAACAAAATCTCCTTAATTGCTGTAATCCTGCTTTTCAGATACAGTAAGTTTCGTAAAAGAACAAAGTTTACTACACTTTTGCTTTTTGGAGACAAACCTGAGACATGGCAGATATTCAAAATTATATTCCCAGACTGGCCACTAGAGTGCAATGCACTATTTAAAGCATTATTAATAGATGCTCTCAATTGCCTAATGAGCAAAGTAAAAGACTGCTCAAAAACAACAGATGGCATGTAGTCCATTAGCATCCGAAGAAACCTATATCAGAACATTATTCACTGTGTTTGTCTCAAAAGCAAAAGGGAGAGGTTTAGATACATTCACACATATCTGACATCAAGATTTGCAAACTGTAAAATACTACTACCTTAGTTCTTACTATTTGACATTAAGTTATGAAATCAGCATCAAATTTAAAGATTATGGTTAACTATGCCAAAAGGTGAAATTTATCATGTTAGAAAACAATAATGGGGGCTGAAAGCATGCTACACTAAAATCCTGATTTTTCTCCATTTTCTTATTTTCTTACTTAGAAAATTTCATTTTTGTTCTGCTCTTACAATACATATGTATCTTATAGGGAGTTCTAAAGACACTCAACCTTAAGGCAGAAAATGAATACATTTTCATGAGAATTAAAAAGTATTTACTTTTGAATTTCTTCCTCCTCAGATTCTTCATGTTGGTCAAAAAGCTCCCACTTAGAAGTAGTAACAGCTAGAAGAGACAGTAAGATAATTTTAACAAAGAAAAAGCTATCACTTAATCTGAAAATTAATATTTGTACATATAATAAAGATTATGATGTAATAAGTTTACCAGCATCTAGCACTTAATACAGACTTTCTATTTCATAGAAATACTCAAAACTACATGTTATCAGAATAATTACTATTTACAGAGCTACTGACTTACATTGCATATCATGTTTCAGTAAATCCTTCAAAGGCAGCCAAGTATTTGTCAGTTTGTAAAAATCTTATCTTCCAAACAAGTATTTAGAAAGACTGCCAATCACATAGCCAGATTTATTTTTTTCAATATTTATTTTTAATGAACTGGAAATTATTTTTCACAGAATCACAGAATGGTTTGGGTTGGAAGGGACCTTAAAGACCACCTAGTTCCAATCCCCCTGCTACAGGCAGGGACACCCTCCACTAGACCATGTTGCCCAAAGCCCCATCCAACCTGGCCTTGAACACTTCCAGGGAGGGGACATCCACAGCTTCTCTGGGAAACCTGTGCCAGTGCCTCACGACACTCACAGGGAAGAATTTCCTCCTTGTATCTAATCTAAACCTCCTCTCCTTCAGTTTAAAGCCATTACCGCTTGTCATATCGCTACACTCCCTGATAAACAGTCCCTCTCCAGTTTTGATGAAATAGGTGAGTGACATTAAGCTTTCAGTGTACTTAGGGAAGTGTTTTAGTTTAATATATACTTTGAAAACTAACCTTGAGCTTCCAGTTCCGACTCATCCACTGCTTCCCACTTCGAAGGGGCAACTTTAAATATAGGCTCATTCTTTTTTGAGTCTTCAGCCGTATCCACTGTTGGAGAAAGTGACACAGAAAATTAGTTTCCAAAGCTCTTCAAAAGTTCAAATGGAAAAATAACCTAATATTACTACCAATTTAAGTACTGACACATATTATACCATTTTATTATTTGCAAAGAAAAAAAAATTAGGATTTGGAACCTGATGTGCATAACATCAGAAGACACCTACCGTGTCTCTGAAGCAATTATAATCTAAAAGCAGTTTTTAAACTAATTCTTCATAGAACAAATTGAAATTAATCAATTCAACATTTTACGAAGCTACATGCCATGTTACTTCTTGGCTGTACTTGTAAAAACTACTTGGAAAAAGAAAAAGATCATAAAAAAAATTGGAGATTCAAGTAAAGTTCAAACATTTCGTACAAGGAACTCCATCAAGATCATCATCCAGCGATTTAATTGGGACTCCATCCAGATCATCAATAGGAGTAGCATCAATAGGAATTCCATCCACATCTTCTAGTGGAGCACCATCAAGCTCTTCCTCAATGGGAGCACCATCAAGATCATCTGGTACTTCCTAAAAGCAAGTAATAATTAATTATTTCAAGGAAAGAAAGAAAGAAAAAAAAATCCCCACTACATTGCTTTTCTTTACTTCTCCAATTATTGATTCATTTTTTAAAGGAGTAGCTTTAAAAAATACCCAAACCCAAAAAAACCTCAACTTTAACAACTTTTGCTACCAAGTACAGTTCCTTATTGCAGAGGAAAAATACCACAATATCTTCCTATAAAAAATTATAAGCAAGAACTATGAATTTGTCCACAACGGACTGGAAGCTTTGCAATACCTATATTCAAAAGAAGAAATATTAAGCTGAGGTTTCACTCGAAATGAGCCAGTTAGTCAGATAAATTATACTTACTACATATGAAAGATTCCCTGAGAACCAGTAATATGAACAACTGATGGAATCAACTATTTAGCAGAACACAAATTTAAGGAACCGACATGAGTGATAAACACGCCTCTACATATTCTAACTTGTTAGGTACAGACACTGTCCTTCACACATGCACATTCACACTGCTCAGCTGCTAAGGGAAATAAGCTAACCTTCCAATTATACTGTAGGTCTCCCTCCTGCTGTTCCGAAAGGCATGTTTCCAACAGTTACAATAACTACTTATCCTAAACATCCATCCATTTATTAGCATCCATTGTCTTGATTCTCTTAAATAATATTTATACGTAACTGTAAACAGATCAGCACACATTCACTCCGTGCTAATGGTATTCTAGAAATTTTAAGCATAGAGCTTCGAAATATTGAGTAATAATTTATACACTATGCAATAACTAAAACTAGCTACATATCCTGTTTAAAATAACCTCTATTAAAAAAGATAATTGCTGTAGCATAACTGGAAAGTTAGCAACCTACTGCTTTAATATAACACAGCAAACAAAGTAGAATATCACCAGTGTCGATGATCTATCACAACCTTCCTCTTAAACTAAGAAAGCTCAGATGGCTCTATTACATCCAAGTGTGACTCTCACACAAAAAGAAAGTGGCTGATTCAGGTAGCCAGATGCCTAGATGTTTAGAACTCTCAGAAATTAAAACTAATATCTGAAATTCCAACTCAAAATTTACAGATACTACAGAGTATTTTCAATACAAAGGAAATATCTCTTGTTCTGCACTAGACTTTGCTCTGAAATGGTTTCACAATATAACTCCACTACAGCATCTAATCTACAAGCAACAAACACACAAACAGATTAAACAGTATTTGCACCTGAAAATATGCTACACTTGTATTTAAGAGTGAGGATTCAGAGGAAAAAGAGGCTTATTCACCCTAACAGAGATATCAAAATAATCCTTGCCAGCCCTATTTTATATTTACGCTTTTTTCCTCACCATCTGCTAGCATCACTACCAAGGTCACTTACCTCTGTTTCTTTATCTTCCATGATATTTACAAGCCCCAAGAAAATGTTCTGTAGTTTGATCAGAAATGGTTCTGGATAGATCGCCCAGTCTTCCCATGCTCGGAAGCATGTCATTACCCGTTGCTAGAAGCAATAGAAAAAAAAAAAAACTAATAAATTCGTACTGAGAAATTTTAAGTGACAGGAAATACACCACAGAGAACTACTACTGTAGACAGCTACGCCTAAGTAGTTCCATGGTGGAGTATATTACAATGATACTGTGCTGGGCAAGAATAGTAATTTTACAAAAATACGTATATAGGAACTACTCTCTTAAAAATCTCATTTGGACTTCATTTTCCCTTTAAATTCCTGTTACATTACCAATTTCAGCTGTACAGAGGTCCTATCCCAATAGTAAATTTCATTCTGCCCAGATGTTCTAAGCAGGTGCCTTTACTAAATGTAACAGAAAATAACTTCCCCTTTGTAAAATAAAATAACCAAAATTAACACTGCCTTATTCAAATTGCTGAACTAAAATTATGTTTCTACTTTCTTTTTTTTTTTTTCGAGAAGTGAAGTATATTTGAAATTATGGGCTTCAGCTCAAGCTTGACACATTAAATGTAGCTGGAGATGCAGATATTTAAAAAAAAAAAATCTACAGCCTGTCTTTACCATATAATTTAATAAACAGTTTTAAAATAGCAGATAACCAAAACTGATTCTCAATCTAGAGCAAATGGGAGCAGAGAAGGTAGGACAACCAGGATAAAGACCTTAATACAAAAAAACCCCTAACTATACTGTAAGCTTTGCATTTAAAGCTTCTGATTTAAAAAAAAGAAAAAGAAAAAAAGAACTGTAGAGGCATCTTTAAAACAAAACAGGAGAAGGAAAACTAGGCTGAGCATGAGAACAGTAAGAAGCAGAGCACTATCTCAAAAATCACTCTCAACTACCCATGGTCAGACTGCTTATCAGACCTCAAAAATAAAGCCTAACTATCACAAAAAAATGTTAAAAAGTCACTTTATACTGTTATGTCCAGCAGTTTCTTTCCACGCTGAGCAGCCCAAATTTATTTTTGTAACTGAAATGTAGGTGGTCCAAAAATAATCAGAAGGCTAGAAGGCCTTGTTTGCAATTTAAGTACTAGATATCCTCTCAACTCCACATCCACTGGTACGCTTCAGCTGTTAAGATGCTTGTTTTCTTCCTTATTTTCAAGGCTATCTTTGCAAGAGAGAAAACTTAAATTTGAAAAAACCAAAAGCTTAATTAGGAAGCTTGAGGTCTAAGCCACCTATCATCGTATGCAATCTTTTGTGCAGGAACATCTATTTATTGGACTTCTATGTCATGTAAATAACAATGAAATACATACCTTGAAATTTTCAGACTGTAAATGGCCTTGTATTGTACGGTAAGTAGCATTGAGATCAGAGAATATCTGACATAATTTTGTTTCAAAACTAGAATTAAACATACACATTTCTTTAGTTAACCTTTGTAATGAGTGTTTTCCAGACATACATAATTAACGAAAATACCTGGGACACAGGACTCAAAAGCACAAGGTTCTGATCCCTATAGTAGCCATGAACTGAACTATAAAGCAAATATGATTACTATACATTAAATCACCTTGGACAACAACAGAACTGTGAAGGGAGATCTTCACATCTGCTGCAGTCTCTTTATACAGCCTGGAAAGATTGGAGGAGGATAAAAGGAGTTTTACAACCTTATATACAATGAAAGAATTGTCTCAAAATTCATTTTGTATTTTTAAAAAAATTCTTAGTTATGTTTCTATTCTAATTTACTCAACGAGGCCCTCAATGAAAGCACAGTAACAGCTGCCTAGCTTCCCGTGAGCTTCTCTTAATGTGCAAAAAAATAAACTGGCACAGCAAAGACACACTGCAACAAGAAACATCACTTGCAATTGCTAGATTTTTGTGACAGGCTGAATATTCCTCATCACGCCACCATAACATTAGAGAAACTCCAGGAAGTAGATACAATCAAATATCTAAGCAGGACAAAGGTAGTCTCCCTTAGACATTTATCCTCAATTCTGCTCAGCATCTTAGAAACAAACTACATAATCTTCTTATAAGTTCTCCGAACTTCATAGAGAATTAAAAAAACATGTTTTAATTAAAAAAAAAAGAAAAAAATCTATTTTAAAAATTGGCTCTTTTGCATGGATTATTTGCTATACCTTAACTTGAACATTATCTACAGGCTCTCTTTCTGTAAAGAGGCACAAGTTACTCTCACCTCTGTGAGGTTCCATGCAAGTGGTCCCTTGCACAGGGCACATAGACATCTTCCTGCATGACAAAGCAATTCTATGCCCTAACATGCTACATCTTACATGTTTTCATGCAAAGAGATATAAACGTCATAAGTATTGTAACAGTATCCTCATAAAAAAGTGTAAATTTCTCTAAAACAACATTTATCCAGAGATGTACAAAACTGAATATAAGAATATTCTACTTTTTTTAAAATCAATCACCTAAGATATTATACTTACAATTTTCTATAGTAGGAAGCATTGGCAACTTTAGCTGAAGAGTTGTATAGCACATCCGACACTAGATATAATCTTGCAATCTACAATAAAGAATGTTTAAATTAAGATAACTCTGGAGTTTCAATTATCCTGAAAATATATGCATTTTTCCAGAAAGAATACAAGATATTCTAAACTATCTAGAAGTATCAAATTAGAACTAAGTGTAACAGTCAGATTGTTAATAAACTAAGAGGTAATTAGCCCCCTGTTAGGCTACAGTGTACTAGCCACTGTAACATGATATTACGTTGTATTACAAAGGACGGATCATGGCATTCCAGTTTTTATTTCCTTGTTTGAACAGACTATTCTGCTTTTTTCAACTTCACAGTAAGACAGAACATTATCTGCAAGCGGGTTCAGAAGGAATAAGAGTATATAACAAAATCTCACAGGAAAAAAGCATACTTAAATTCAAACCCAAGTTTTAATACAAAACCTCAATGCTATCTGAAACTTATGAAATATTGTTTGTAAATTATATGCATGTGCTGTTAAATGAGCTCTTTCCCCAAAATACAAGATTATATAAAATCTGCACACCTTCTTAGGAAGAGGAGTCTTCAGAATGGACAATGATTCTGTAATGCAGTCCACAATTTCTTCAGCAGCTTCCGCATTATTTAGACAGAAAACCATTGCATCACCAATATCATTCTTCCGAGGTGTTAATCCACGCAGAATTTCCTCTAATTTGTCCCTCTGTCTGAAATATCAGGAATTTTAATACTTTCAATACAAAATTAACAGCACTTTGCGGAATTTCCATGTAATGATGTTTTTGATTTTTCCATCTTCAGGACAAAAACAATTTTAAATATTTTTATATTCCGTTGCCTGAGTCTTTTCAGTAAGTCATGAACATATCCATCCACATTACATAAACACAGTGCAAAAAATTTCCACTCAAGTCTTGACTACATACAGAAATCCTAATGCAGCAGATCAGTATCTCTAATAAAGTAATTATCTTTTTGGATTTAGTTTAAGCCTAAATCAAAATGGATAATTCTAAACCATGCAGGTAATTTCTGCTGTGGAATAAAATATTATATTCAGAAAGCTAGGAAGAAGCAATTATTTCAGGTTTTCCCTGACCTCCAGATATAGAGAACATTCTCAAAAGAATATCTTTTTGAGCCTTTCAAAAAGAAGATACAAGAAATAAATTATGTATTAAAGTCTCCAGAACCATGACTGGTATCATAACTATGATGAAAACAAGAAAAAATTCCACATGCTAAGAACACAGGTGGAACAGTAATAGCCAAATTAAGAGAATCATGTATGTATTTCAACTACCACAGCCATCCCTACCACACTTAGAATTCACAGCAAAGAACTCTGATGATCTATCTCTTCCTGCTTAAATTTAAGATTATAACTATTTAGTTCATGAGATTGTAACAATGTTGAGAAAGGTACTCAACCAACAGATAAGAACAGAAAATGGGGAAAAACTCTCTCATCTTCCCAATCCCCTTCAAATAAAGGGTTAATAACAATTGGATTAAAAGGATTTGTTGTTCAATGATGACAATTCTAACCAAATATAGAACACATTCAGCAATAAGTATCATCAAAAAAGACTAACTGAAAAGCACTGAGGCTAAGAGAGTTTCTAAATAATATTATCACAAGCATGATAACATTTTAGAGATGACATGTAACTACAGAAACAACAGGGAAAAAACCCAAGCATATTAGCAGTTAAAACAGCACTATAAATTGATGGAAGTTCATACTCTTCCTTAAGTGCACCCTTCTTGTTTGGTTCCTCCACAAACGCTTCCGTTTCTTGCTCTTCTGACATCCCATGCAAGTATGGATTCAACGGTGGTGGCCTCCAGAATGATCCATTTTTGAACATACGGAAATCTTCTGTCCTCCACTTGGTTGGAGCGTCTCCCTACAAAAACACCGAAGTATTTTTATTTTGGTGTTCTTTTATTTTATTATGGTTGAAGTTATGAATTGTCACTGAAATTCTACTTGCCTGAAGAATTGAATAAAGCTTCCATCTATAATATACATGGGCTGGAGTCTGGTTTTCAAATAAAAACCTAAACCAAAGAGCAAAGACACAAAACATATTACAAATTATTTAACTGAATTTAACAAATTCAAAGGAAGCAAAAAAAACCAAAAAAAACCCCAAAAAAACCCAACAACAAAAAACCAAACCCTGTTCAGAATCCCACCTCAGCCACTGAGCAAACTCAAGATAGCTAAAATCCTGTACACCTGCAACAGAGCTGTGCAGAACCAAGTACAACCGCTCCACACACATACACATGCAATCTCCAAAGCAGAGTGTAGAATTTCACAAAGGCACAGCATTTTTCAGAAGTTAAAAGCAGAACAAACAGGGTCAGAAAGAATGACTGTGCAGTCCCACGGGAAAGCAGAAGAATCGTCAGTGTGAAGTCACTACGGGAGCCACTACAACATCAGCACAAGTGGTGCAGGAACTTGTAGTTATACAGTTAGGTTGCTCAGATCAAACACTAAATTACTTGAAGTTTTTCACCAGTAAATTGTTCATCATAACACTCTGACAAGATCGGGGCGGGGGGGGGGAAGGAGAAAAAGAGCAGCCCACTTTTAACAGCCAGGATATTTTGACTTGCATATTTTCTCAAATTTTATATACAAATTAAAAAAAAAAAATCTAAATTAAGCATTTCAACCTTACTGCAAGTAAGACATTTTTAAAACATCCTCAAGTATTTCCCTGAAAAGGTTTTTCAGACCTTTCAGACTGCATTTCACAAGAAATTTGGAAATTTATCCTTTTTTATTCTATTAATGACAAGAGCTAGAAATTCTGACATCTTTACTATGTCAGCTAAAGTTGAATCCTTTTTGCATTGACAACAAAGAAACATGATTCTTAGCTCTTGGTAAAGGTTAGAAATTAGTCTCTAGGAAGACCAGACTTTACATTGAGTTAGTTTGTCTGTTGGGGGGGTGGTGGTGGTGTGGATTTCTATTTTTTCTTCCTTTTTTAAAATGTATGCTACTGCTTCCACTGATGACTTTGTCAACATTCAATGTAATTTTATTATATATGTTTAATATATGTACAAATGTATTTTATAGTGTGTATGCAGTATTTTATTGCAGTTGTCACTAATGTGTACATATAAAAAAGTACAGACTTCTTCATAAAAAGATAGCATAAGCATTTGTACCATTTGTAAAATTTAAATCTGCACATAAAGATAGACACAGTAAAAACAACTCTTATAAATATTTCAGAAATGCAAAATATTAGCAACAGTGAAAACAGTGCTATTTCTAACTGAAGCAAAATAATAAGCACCTGAACATTGGATTGTTGATTTCTCGGTTCATGATCATGGCTTCAAACATAGGCCCTTCCCGTACCACAAACTCTATCATTCGATGTATCAAAGCGAGCAAATTCCTACAACAACAACACAGTTAAAGAAAAGTTGATTCAGACCTAACACTATATAAAACTACACTCCACCTAAGATACTACAACTGTGCAGGAGATTATTTTGCTGTATTGTTAAGAAAACTGTATAAGAGATAAGGTAACATGGAACATATTATAGCCTTGCATCATAGACACGGGCATTCTAAAATAAAAACATGCCTAGGAGTGGTGGAGTAAGAATTTAAGAGGAGATCTCATTGCGGAATTTCCACAGCTTAGCCTACAACCATCTCTCACTTTGTAGAAGCTTAATAGTCTTTGTGCATACAAATGGGCAACTAAACACCAGAGTACAACTAACTATCAAAAACTAAGCCCTCATCTCAATTGTCTGGAACTAAGACCAAAGTGTTAGCTAACAAGTTCTACAGAGGAACAAGTGGCTGAATATTATGCTTAAAATTAAACACACATACATTTGAATATTCAACAGAAATTGCATTCAGCTTTCAAACTATTCAAGTATGAAAGGAAAAGCAAAAAGCCTTCCTGATGCCAAACCAGGCAATAGTTTTATTAAATTTAGGTAATCTGGTTTTGGTCAAGACTCAACTATTGGCATAAAACAAAACTCCATCATTTTGTGTCATACCACTCAATGTTTCCTCTCTCATACAATCAAGCGAACCAAATCACAATTAAAAAAAAAATTAAAAAAATCTGTATTCATTTCATTCAGCACTACATCCTGAGACAGGCAAGAAGCAGATGTGAAATGCCCATTTTTCAAGCCACATCTGCAAATGCAGAGTCACTTATAAGCATGCTAACAGGAGACAGTCATATAAAAACTGTATAACGAATAGTGATCTTCAGTTTCCAAACTTTTGGGCTTTTTTGGAAACAGGATCTTGAATTTTCAAGTATAGATTACCTACACATATCAAAAGCTTCACAGCACATGTCCTTTGAATGTGATGCAAACAAAAAATACAGATTTTTACACTTTTTAATTTATTTTCTTAGATGTAACAAATGGATATTGGTTCTTTACATGTATTTCATTAGATTTCCTTTCAGCAATTTTTTAATAATTATAATTCAAAAATTGTTACATTGAAAAGCTGCATAATTTTCTATTACTTTTTAGTAAGGAGGTGATTATTTTCTATCATAAATAATCAATGTTCTGCCACAGATAATAATGCACTAGATAAAAAAAATTCAACTTAGAAACATAGCAATAAAAACCTGCCATCTACAACCTTTGCAAATGTTTTATTTTATACCAGCTAGCATTACATCTATATGTGCCTCAAATATTACACAAAAATCCAAACAGCTACCTACAGCTCAATTTTCCTGTCTGCATTTTATAATCCCAGAAACATTGCAAAGAGGTCATTGTCTCAGTAATTCTGTAGCCATTTTATTTAAAGCAGTGTTCTGAAAGTCTAAGTAGCAAGACTGTTCTTGTTATATGAACTGTATTTGAAAACATCAGTAAGAAACAAATTTACAATTAGCTTTCAAGCCTCTGAGCTATTGCACCATTCATTTATCTTAAGGCAAGTTCAACGTGATCACTTCCAGCTTCCTGCAGAACCACGGCATTGGTTTTCATCTAATTTTTCTTTCATTGAGTACAATAAAGTTGCATAAGAGCAGCTTATGCCTGAACAAGAATATCTGCTTTGGAAAGATCTCAATGTATGAAAAAAGATCCAGTACATCCCACATCTGAAAAAGGGTATTACATAAGTCATGACTACCTGAAAGTGAATTTCTCAGGAAAAAACCTTATACTCAAGGTTTTCTGTTTAGTAAATGTTAAGAAGAGATGTTAAAAAACAATATTGAAAAATTTTCAAACAAAGGAGAATAATTAAATGTAATATCCCACTGAAGGCAGTCAAAATTTTCTCACTACATGACGCAATGTGTAATAGTCTTAGCAGCTGTCATTAGCACCTTTGAAAGTCATCAGGAAAAAATTTTGTTAAAGTATTTTCAAATACAGTTCAATTAACATAAGCTTTTCTTATTACATAAGCTTTCAAAATGCTACAGTAAATAAAATGGAAACATTTTCCTCTCAAAGTTAGTTACTCTGTAAGCACTGTACAGTTTTACAAGTACTTGTTCTACTACTCAGTATGTTCCTCCAATCAAGACTCCTCCTGGTTGCCCTAATTATTCATGTCTCTACTCAAAAATTGTACTGTCCTAAAATTTCATCAAAAATACTAGTACATCTGAGCATCTATTGACGAATACGTTGATATACTACTATAACTAGCTTCACAAATCTCTTTCTCCCCCCACACACACACGCAAAAAAAAAGGGACTTTGTGACAATTAAAACAGTGTAGTAAAAAAAGATGATAGTTTTAAGTGCATTATTTTAAAGTGTCATTTATCTTAAGTTGGCCAACAAAAAAATTTTTTTCAGTTATAATAAAACCACATTTATTGGAGCCGATCGTACCAATGTCTGGTCAAAAACTGTATACTTTCCCAATCCATCCCATGATGTTTTCCTGGTCCCCCGCTGCCGCAGACAGTTCAGCTGGTGTTGCTCACCAAGGCCAATGTCAAAGAGAATTTGGTAATCTTTTGTGCTTATTTACGTTTAAAACAGTGTTGTGTTCCTATGTTTGGGAAAAGGTTTTAGCTTAACTGAGCAAGAGCATACCTAGACTAGAGTGAAGGTAGGAGCACTGATTGGGACCAAAATGTAAAAACATTGCAATATAGAACTAACTTTTTCAGTGATCAAAATTACTAACTGATGCACATTTTAAAAAAAATAAAAAATAATTAAAAAAAAATCAGAACTCAGAGTGAATTGTTTACAAACTGTACAAGTCAAAAAGAAAAAAAGGAAAGGAAAAACCCTTGCAGTACCAAACTACATCCTACCTATGAAGTACTCAGAGGTTTATATCAGGAATTATACAGCATCTCTAAGATAAGGTATTTCACCCTAGTCTTCCCTAGGTAACTTCATTACCCTGCAACTATTTCAACTATTTCTAGTGGTCAAATTCAATGCAAAAAATAATTACTTAAATCTATCCTCACTAAAACAAAAAAAAATTATTAAGATAAGGATAATGAGACTGTAAAACACACACATTTCTCTCAAGTGTCATGAAAGAACCATTGCTCAGTCAAGCCATTACCTTTTCCTCAACATCACCATTTTTCTTTAAAATTCCGAAGGGGAAATTTTCTATATTTAGATCAGTAATAATAAAGAAAAACATGTACCTTTCTGTTGGGATAACCACTTTGACTATGGCTTGCGACAGAGTCTGTATATGAAGTCACATCAGATAATAAACATAGAATATGTGAGTATTGTTAACAAGTAACAAGCAAAAATATACATATGCAATGAAAATACTACACATCTATCACAAGTTTTGCAGGCAATCACTGCTGTGAAGTTATAACTAAGCAATTACACAAAACGCAAATGGTTGTGTCAGTGAACCATAAAGGTTCACTAATTGCAAAGTATCAGAACATTCCTGTCAGAATGTACATTGATGCACTGAATAGGTACTATGCTGAATATAATTAAGAAAGGAGTTCTTAAATTTATGAAAAGATTCTAAACTATTCGACTTGGATCATGTTGGTGTTACTTTATTCCCAAGTCTTACAAAAAACAGCCCTAACATTTAAGTGTCATTCAAAGAATCAACAAATTCTTACAAATGTAAATTAAGTTGGTTTGTGATTACAAGATACTTACCCTTTTATCAGCTAATATTCCAGAAAAAAAAAAGAAAACTGACTCCACAAGTAGCATAAAATACTTACTCAATGTCCAGATTAATTACCTTCTACACAAAATATATCAACTCCTCTAGTGTAAAAATAATGCTACCCAAATTAAAACGTAGTATTTTCTCTAAAGAAAACAATTTAGATACTGCAATTTGGCAGCCAAGAAAAGGGGGGGACGTAGGAGAAAAAAATCCAGGGAGCCTGGAGGGGGAAAATGATAGCCAGATTTAAAGCAGCACTAAAATAAATCAAGACCCAATATACTGTACCCTAACACAGACATGAAACAGAGCTTCAGGAATTAAGTAGGTTCCCTTGGGCTACAGCAGGGAACCAGAGAGTTTGTACACTAAGGGCCGCCAAAGTCAGCCTGAACAATGCAAATCTATGAAGCCATTGAAATACTGTCACAGATGTAGTAATTAACAATGAGATATGGCCCAGGGTACTGTAAGTTACCTTCTCAAAATCTTCCTTGTTTTTTGGTGGCGGTAGCATTGGAGCATTAGGATTCTTCAATCTCTCCCTAGGCTGGGCATTAAAAGGCAGTCCTGACGGAGGAGGCGGGAGGGTATGCTCCATCATAGAAGGTGGAATGTATATCGGATGTGGTGGTATAGGTACAGCTTTGCCCCAACCTAGCTTCATCTCAAACGACATAATCATCTTGCCTGAAAAAGTGAAAGGAACAAGAAAACCCTCATCATTCTGTTATAAATTGGTTCTGTGTTACTCGAGACTTCTCCATGCAAGTGCAGCATTCAGGTTTGCCTGCCATGGTTTACTTTTTGCTTACGTTGTTGATTAGTGCATCGTATCTACCAGATTACATCATGTGCAAATGAAAGCCTATTACATGAAATATTTTATTAATCTTTGCCCACCAATGTACATTTTCAGGAGACTACAGTACACAATTACTAGAATTGCTGGGGGAAAAAAAATTTAAAACTTCTGACACTCACCACATCAGAATGAACAGAGTAACTTTGAAATTATATTATTTCTGCACTTCAATTTGTCAAAATGTTTTCTTTGTAATAACAAATTCTAATTATGTTATTCAAAACCAAATGTAATAACCATTTAGACCTCCTACATATTGTAAGCCTACTTACTAATGGTCCTAGTAAAGGACCATTTTGAGTAAACTATGCAAAGGCAACCTTTCATTTTCTATTCTTTTTGTCAAGGATGCCGATTTTTTATTTTCAGGCTCTTCCTGAACTATAAGGACATATCTTATGTGATGAAGAAAGCTATTCCCCCCCCCAAGTAAAAGATAGATAAAATAGTCCATATGCAAAATTACGCATCTGGTGTAGTAAAGTTACCTCTTCAGTACTAGGAATTTAGCCATTATTCAAAAGAACATATTTATAACCAATTATTGATTATATCCTGTGCACTAGTTAAATTTATCCATAAAAAAAATT
Organism: Aramus guarauna; assembly: GCA_013400195.1. Classification (NCBI taxonomy): domain Eukaryota; kingdom Metazoa; phylum Chordata; class Aves; order Gruiformes; family Aramidae; genus Aramus; species Aramus guarauna. The sequence goes on from VXBL01005306.1 coordinate 1,494,992, forward strand.
ACTGTTGGTAAACAACTACATGTAATACGTTCCTTCTTAAAATAGCCTGTCTACAGAGGACAGATTATCAAACATTACCTCCTGCTCACATCTTCAGTCAGAAATTTCCCATCTTTACCCACAGCAAAAGCCACCAGTATTCCCAGCCCTTAAGTACGCTATAGTTTGATGACATTCAGCTGCCAGTACAACAGTCAGCATAAACTACAATCACTGCCAATGTGGTATTAGTCTGATAACTTGAAGATATCCTTACAGTGACTTCTCAATATTCCTATAAAAATAATGACAAACTGAGAAATCTGTTTACCATTTAAATTCTTTAATGCTCTTTCAGCATCTCTCCTGTTCATGAAGGCAACAAAGCCACAATTTCTTTCTCTTGCTCTTTCTTCATCAGTTCTCGGCCACATAATTTTAACACTCGCTAATGGTCCAAAGCGTCCAAATTCTTGACATAACATCTCTTCATTCATCTACATGAAAAAAGGTAAAAATTAGCATCTTGCTACTGCAATATTTGTTCATATTATTGTCCAAATGTTGATATTTTAACTTTTTCAGTTTCTGGAAAAACAACACTTAATTGATATCTCTCAATATGATCTACTGCAAAAACAATAATTACAAAAACTGCATTTTAAACTGAGCACACTCAGATTTTTAAGATATGATCCACCTTGCATGGAGATATCCATGGAAAAATAATTTTAACTGAGCGTTTTTGCATCTAGTAAATGACAGTCTAAACCTTAACTTCTGCAGCATCATGTACACAGCCTTGATTCAAATGAATGCTGCCTCTACAGTCACCAACTGTACCTAGTATTTGGCTTTAAACATATGTGTATGGTTTAAAATAAAAAGGGGGGAAAATTGCCACTGAAAAAAATTTCAGCTGGACCCAAACATGCCAACACTGCACTTCACGCCTTGACTCCAAACTTACTTGAGGATTAATGTTTCCAAGATACAAATTTGTTGTGCTTGGATCTCCAACGTCATGTGACCCTGGTGCATAATCATCCAGTACTACAATGATGGAGGAAAAAAAACAGGGGAAAAAAGAAGTCATAATCCTTGCTATGCATTTGAGTGACAACACTACACTGAATGAGAAAAGAATCTATATTACCACCAGATGATCTGTTTCTTCTTGAAGGAGCATCCACTGAATAAATAGAAGAAAAATATATATAATTTAGTCTACAATTTTGTAGCCTAAACAAACATAAAAGTAACATCTACTTACTTGAACGACGCTGGCCATCTGAATCAGACTGAGGTGGTTCAAAACGGCTCAGTCTACCTTTTGTTTTATGTCTTTCATCACGTTCCTCTTGTATTCTACAAAACAAGTTTAACATAAGTAACAACTTCATACCATTTTGAAGTTTTTATTCTGAAATTTTGAATTAACTTTAGAAACACAAGGATTTTTAATATTAAACTTGTTAAAAAATAAATTAAAAAATTAAAATTGCTTGTTAAAAATTCCAAATTGCCAGTATGTTTTAATTTCTGTTTAATCTACAAGAATTCTAACAGCTACATGCTTCCTCATTCATACTGTCAGGGTGTTTTAAACTCAAACAGAAATGACTTGGTTTAAGAAGCAGTTTACAAGACCAGACATAAGAATTGCACTCTGAAAAACTGACCCGAATTCCACATCTGTTGTATTACACATTCAAAAGTGAAAGAATCTGCTTTCTGAAGCATTATTCAGCTTGTTTTTAAAGTTATGCAAGATGAAGTACGTATCTAAACTTTAATTGCAAGTCTTCTTTCTGCATTAATACAAGAGCTCAACCTCATACTACAATTCCTCCAAATACAGTTTTAGGGACACTGACAAAACTTCCTCCTGAGTCTGATACACATGTCAATTTGCTACCAATCTCTTTGCTACATCCCCAGAAAGAAAAAAAGTCAACACTAAAAACCTGAGCATCCTCATCCATTACAGTACCTACTTGTCTTTCTGCATCTTCACTAACTTTAACAATGCATGAGACCATGTTAATAACTATTCTCATTTACAGGCTCACACTTGCTAATTTATAATGGAATTGCATCCCAAGTTCCATTTTTAAGTAACATACTGACAGCAGATGTCAAAGAAACAAACCTAGGTTTCCATTTTTTATCCTGATAGATGGCTGTTTGATTCAACCATCAAAGCTTCTGTTCACACATAACTGATCAAAAAAATCATCTTAGGTAGCTTTGGAAACATAGCCAGTCATTCACTTACTGGACTCTCTGAAATATTTCATGCATTTCTATTGTGGGGTTTGTTTGTTTGTTTGTTTTTTTGTTAATTGCTCTGGATATTCTGCTTATGAAGGCAGTACAAAACTGTTTCAAAAGTCAGAATCAAACATCTCCAACAAATCTCTCAAACAAATCCATTCATTTTAACAAAGATTTAAGCCAGCATACCTGGCTTATTTTGGGTTGGTTTTGATCATTTTATAGCCTCTGGTCAATGCTAGATTTCAAAACTGAAGTCCTTTCTGGCAATAGTGGTAAACACTTCCTAAACCAATCAGTGTAAGAAAGGGCAGAAGTACCAAGGAACACCAGAGAACTAATTAGATAGCAACTGGTTGTCCAGACGAATCACAGATACCTGTAAGGAGCATCTACCTACATAGGTTCGTACTCCATTTTATTATCATTGCCATTGTTAATTAAGTCATACCACTCCACAAGCATTTGGGGAAAAACCAAACCAAAACCCTACTTTGGGAAACACCTTAGCAAGAATGATCCTAAATACTGCCTGTAAAAACAAGGTTAAAATCTTGTATCATCTTTATTTACAGGAAAAACTAGTCAAACTTACTGCTTTAATTCTTCTTTAAAAAGTTCCAAATTACTCTTTTTCTTTTCCTTCTCTCCTTTCTTCAATGGCTAAAAATAAAGATATATCAGCCAACATTTCAGCAGATAAAATGAAACAAAAATAAAAATTATATGTATGTAACAGAATTTTAGAAGACTTCCATGCATATTTTACCCACAACTTTCAAACCAAGTAAACTACAGGAGAAAGAAAAAAAAAACAACAAACACAACAACAACAAAAAACAGACAGACTTGAAAACATTAAGACTGAGTGCTATCAAACACAAAGCTAGAAAACATAAAATTAAGGATAGCTTAAACTAAACTTTGTTACTTCTCATTATTACAATGCAGCATGTGTGATCAAACACTCTCTCTACAACATACAAATTTAAAATATCTGTAATATATTTTGCCAGTTTGCTTCCACTTAGAAGCTGACTACATCCCTATCAAATTGTCATGCTCTAATTAAATTGGTATATGTACATATATATGTAAAATAATTTACACATATATATTCAATTATTTTATCCACAAACATTCTATGTGAAAAGAATTTCTTTCTCTTGCTTCTTTTCAGGTATAAATATAGGTCTGAAGAAAGTTACTCTAAATAGTTCGAGATCTTCAGAAAAAACACTCTTGAATGACAAAGAATATGGATACTGGAGTACTTTTTTTTTTTACTGCAACATATGCACCGTAACTAACTCATGTGAACTCTTTATCTTCAACAACATTGCTTTTATATTACCAAATTTAAATGAAAACGTTTCCAATAGGCAGACATACAAAATATTTATTGTGTTACACACTACAGCTTTGGAAAAACTGGACTTCCTACTCACCCCAGGCAAAGTTGTTTGTTTGTTTTTGTTTTTGGGGAGTGTCTGCCAAATAAATAAAATCATTTTTACCTCATTATCTTCAATCACCATTGGACAGGGCAAGTGAGTTAACTGATTGCATTATTTGATAAGTATTTATGACAAATTTGAAAAGCAGTAATATTCTTACAGTACAAATACTTGTATATGACAGAACAGAGCTCAGCATCATAAAAAAACCGCTACAATTCATTTCTGTAACTGTAGAGCTTTACATACAATGAAAACCAAAACTGCCATCCATATTACCCCACTAGTCTAAATTTGAGTTTTGTTTAAAGCTGGAGAGAAGCTAGGATGGGATCACCCACAATTATCACATTACATCTCATTTCCCACCCTAACAGGCAGTATCATATGTTTCACTTTAAGCTTAAAAATTGTAGTAAGCTCTACTAAAAGACTTTTTAAAGACGTCCAAGACATTAATTACACATTACACAAATATAGTAGCAACAGTAATCATATGTAACTACCACTTGACTTGAACACTAAGTTTGTTCATATTTCCATTAATTTTTAACATGAAATCTCAGTTAAAGGAAAAAAGTAACAAATCATACAGAAGTTAAAATTAATTAAATAAAACCAAGGTGTTCAGCTTCAAAAATGGGCAAGTTCTACTTAGCTCTGAAAGAGCTAAAAGGACTTCTCGAACATCACCACCAAAAAAAATTAAATTCAAAAAAATTCACCAAGAAAAACTTGGATCAATGCAAAGGTCATTTTTTTTAAGTTATAAAAAACTAAAAACAGATGCCAGCAAGAATTGTTTCTAAAACTTCACAAATTCTCAGGATTAGAGAAACTGTTACTTTGTAATAGTCACTAAATCTGTGCTCATGAGAAGTCTGTCTCAATTAGCAGGAACACAGTAAAAACATACAGCAGCCAAATCAAAGTGCGGTACTAGATATATCACACTGGATACAGGGCTACTGGACCTCTGCATTTCATCATCTTGTTATTTGCTATGCGATTAAGCAAATAAAAATCTCCCCCTTCTTTTAATATGCAATAAATGCAGATAAAACTACTCTGGAAGATCACACAGACCTTTTTCTAAGCACTTCTAAATACTTCCTAAGTACGGGGTTAATATTCAAATAAGAAACTTACAGGCTTTTTGGTTTCTATCATTAAGAGGGATGGAGGCTTCTCATTTGATGGCTGGCTTGGTTGATTTTTTTGATCTGAAAATCGTGATGAAGGCTTATAGATTTTACCCCGTTTTTCATCTGTTTCATGGTCCTCTGAAATTAAAGGCAAATTAAAACCAAATTGCATTAACTAATGCTGCACAATACTGTTCATTAGAAAGAATGCTGTTGTTCTTTGGTCTTATTCATTCAATTCAATATATTAGTTCATAAAAGAAAAAAGTGGTAATACAAACTTTTGTCACTTAACATCTTTTATTATGAAGAAAAAGAACAAAGATTAGGTAATTTTTTAAAAAAGCATTTTTTCCTCTGAAGTTTAAAAACACAAATCATGCCACTACCTACTCAGTGAGTCAAAGCACATATATTTTAGCATCAGGCTTCCTCTGCTGCTTCTAATGTAACATATTAATTTTAAAGTGCAATTCAAAGTCAACCTTCATCTTTGCTCAAAGCCAAATGATCCACCACCACTACCCCCAAAAAAAGATTAGTTATACCTTTAGATGCATTAACTATTCCTCCTCTTACAAATGTTTTCACTTTATTCCCATCACTTCCTTCAAAGGCAGCAAGGAATTCTTCATAAATTTCTGCAGCAGCCTTCTCATCCTCCTACATAGCAAATGTTAATCAATTTACTATCATCACAGAACAACCTTCACTAGACAGCTATTCTTAAATTAGCTACGTGACACTCCTTTTTCTAGAGTTCATGCTACAAACTGCAGCAAACGAGTTTCAATTTTAGATTGAATTCAAATTTCTGAGAAATGTGGGAAGAACACAGCACGTAATACGTAAAGCAAATAAGGCCTGTATGCTCAAATATGACTGCTCATTTACAAGAGTTTACATGGCAATTTAATATTCAAAGGATGCCAAATAGAAAAGATCATATGAAACACCAGCATTATGAGACTGGAACTTTGTTGACCGAAGCCTCAGAGAACAGCACACATTCCATCTCACCCATTATGGTCAACTCATGTGAATGACGGGGATTAACAACAGTATCGATTTTATGTACTTCCCAGAGAAGTTAATTCAATGACTTAATAAAGTTAGTGAGACACTAAAGTTAGCACTACTGCATTTCTTTAGGCTAGTATTTCCAACAACCTAGCAGGAGACAGCCCATTGAAATACAGTAAGAGTTGTGTGTAAAATTCAAAGCCCAGAATTTCTAAAGCTTCCACTTACCAACTACAAGCTACATATTTCCTAAAATATGGATGCTCCTGAGTATGCTAAAATTCTCTATCAAATTTTAGTGGTTTTATTCATTCCAAAAGAAGTGATTAAACAAAAATATGTTTTACAGAATAACAAGGATGTGTATTGAAACAATTTCAAACAGGACAGGTACTCTAATTACTGAAATCCAATGATAGAGAGCAAACGAATAACACAAAATAACCAAAGGTGATGGCTGTCTTCATTTTGAGCAATACAACCACCAATGGATTGTTGTAATTCAGTATTTCAGGAAGCCAGAGAACTTCATTTCTCACACAGGAGAGAGAAGCAAGCCTGTCTATCTTAATGCCATGAATGCCAAGAACAAATTAAACATGTAAAACACAATTCACTTTCATTCTTAGAAAGCTACAATTATCAAAATAAAAAAATTCATTGATAAAGCTGGTTCTAATCTAAAAGCAAACTTCTCTCAGCTCTGTGTACAAAATAAAATTTTCATTGTATTACCTTCTTTTTTAATTCTTCTTGCTCCTTCTTGCTCAGAGTCCGTTTGGCAGCACTCATTTTGCCAATACTGAATGCTTTAAGTTTGCTTTCCATTAGAGGCTGAAAAAGCAATAAGAAAACAAACATTAAACTGTTTACAAAACAATTAAAATAATGTTACTCTTTACCTTGGTTTAAACCAGAAACTTTCTACCTGAAGTGATTTAACCTAAACAAAACAAAAAGGCTTCCTGTACTTCTCCCGGAACTTGCCATTATCTAATAAAACCAAAAAAAAATCAAATCTGTGGGTTTTTAAAAACAAATCATCCTTGATTTAATGAGAAAGCTTTTAATACACAATTCAAACACTGCTGAAATCTGAGAGGTTCTCCCTCTAAGAGTCTGGAGATCTTACGCAACACAGTTTCTAAACCTTTGGAAACACACGCTTTGCACTAGTTCCTTTTTGATCATTGCAATTTCCAGGGAAAAACAAAAACAACAACAAAAACCCACACCCACACAAAGAAAAATTCTAAAAGTTTTTCTGACTATTTTGGCCAGAAGAATGTTTGTGCAAGGTTGAATAGGTGAACTGAAGAACAAAATGGATGCTAAATTTCAGTTGGACTTCAAGGTTAAATGTAGTATTTTTGCTCGAAGAAGAAAATACATTCTTGAGGTTTTCAGCTAAATAAAACAGTTAAATAAAACAAAAGATCTCACATTTAGCTCCTAGATTCTTTCTGTTTCAGGTAATTTAGCCTCCATTCCTCCCTTCTTGAAATCCTTATGAAGGAAGACCTCCACATAACAGTCACTTCTGGAGAGTATGGCATTAGAATTCTTATGGTTCTATTTAGGTAGTTAACAGACGGTAAAGTGTTGAGAGAAGAAAGACAGCAGGATGAAGACCACATTCAAAAGACATGGGCAACGGGAAGGAAAGGAGAGAAAAGATAAGAAACTTCTCTGGAAACTCCTAGCTTTAAACAGTAATTCATAAAGAATCAGTACAAGAACAAGACAAAATGCCCCGAAAGAGCAAAACACAAGCTATTAGCCTTTATTTTCAAAATATTTTGATGCACTTACACAGTGCACAGTGATGCTTTAAACTACCATTTTTACAATGAGAGTTCTTTAAAAAAAATAAACAAAAAAATCAGCTCAATTTAATAGAACATCAAGACAAATAAGGTGAACAAACTAACTGTTGTATTATTAAAGAAATTCAGATGCCAATTGCAAAAACAGTTTCATAGAAACACAGAATCATAGAATACCAGGTTGGCAGGGACCTCAAGGATTATCTGGTCCAACCTTTCTTCGCAAAAGCACAGACTAGACAAGATGGCCCAGCACCCTGTCCAGCTGAACCTTAAAAGTGTCCAATGTTGGGAAATCCATCACTTCCCTGGGGAGATTATTCTAATGGCTGATTGTTCCATTGTAAAAAATTTTCCTCTTGTGTCCAATCAGAATGTCCCCAGGTACCCGTTACCACTTGTCTTTTCCATGTGACTCCTGGTGAAAAGGGAGCCTTCGTCTTCTTTGTACCCACCCTTTAAATACTGGAACACAGTGACAAGGTCCTCCTCTAAGCCTTCTTTTCTCAAGGCTGAACAAACCCAGTTCTTTCTGCCTTTCCTCATATGGCAAGCTTCCCAGTCCTTTGATCATCGTTTCCTCTAAGAATCATTTTCCTCGTAAAGGGTTTTATTTCTAATGCCAGCTTCCTAATCAGTATTTTTTACATACAAAAAAGCACTGTGAAAAACAACTGTTTGAAATACCTTCAGTTTATAATTCTTGTTTAGTACTACACCTCTTCAATCTGTGCTAAGTGTAGAACCAAAATAGCTCATATTTCTTTGAAAGATGTTCCCTATTTAATCATTAAAAGGAAGATTATCAGTTACAAATTAATGCAGTGCTGTCTGTGGAGTCATTTGGTTTATGATACTATGTTTGTCAACATGACCTGCTGTGAAATCAGATCAGAAACTTCTCATGCATCTGTGTGGTTTAAAGTTAATAAAATCCAGTTTTCCTGTTGTCTGAAAGATGGCTTATATTTCAGTATGACAAACAATGCACAACCTTGGCAAAACGTGGACATATTGCTATGGCACAGCAATGCAGACAAAACAAACGCCACGCTCCTACCCAAGGCGTATCCTGTCATCAGGAAATAATCTCTCACAGCAACAGTACAGGATACCTGAGATCAGCCACATGAATATATGCTCTAGTGACATAAGGGAAGCAGCTGCTTGGTAACAAGAGTTCTGGCACTAACATCTCCTCAGTTTAGAAATGGTCTCAGAAGAAAGAAACAAACAAACAAAAAAAACCCCAAACACAAAACCCAATAAACTTCAAAGTGGTTGGAGCAATATAAAGTTCATAGGATTGAACTAATTTATGCCTGCTAGTTACATTCCAGTATAACATCATTATTAACGATATGTAGCTTCAAATAATTCCTAACAGAGCTATACAAAACTTGAAGACCTTCCTCCTTCAAAAAATGGAATATAGTGAAAAGGGTAAAGCAAATGATAGAAACAAAGAGAAAGCTTCTAGCTGAGTAATCAAATGATGAAAGCAAATTCCCATTAAACATAACACTGCATTGACTATAAGAAGGCACAAGTACTGAAGTCCTAGTTCCACAGACAACACAAAGTATTCAAAGAGATTTAAGAGTAATTTTCCAAATTGTAGCAAGTAAAGCAAATCAATAAAAGGATCTACTTCTGTATGAAAAGTTTCTGCTAAGACAACTTGAATACTGTTATCTTACAAGCAATTTAACAGCTGCTCAGTGACTTTTTCATATACAAAATCAAATTGAAATGTTGAAGAAAATCCAAACCACAGAATGAATTGTCTGGGATTAACACTCTGTTTGGCTCTTGCTGCCTGATTTCATTTTAGCTCAGAAATATGTAGGCCTTCAAGCAACGTACTCACCACATGACCAGATGAAGGTCTCTTCAGTGGGGAAAAAAAAACAAAACACTAGGTAATTATTCTTACCTTCATAAAGGATGAAATTAGGGTCACACTATCTCATTTTTGAGAAGCCAACTGTACACAAAAAGACACCTCATATAGAGTGACTCTTACAATTAATCACCTTGTATTTTTAACTATTCCTCAGTATGAGAGATAAACATATAACAATCCTTACAGCTTCTTCCTGTTCAACTATCTGTCATGAATGCAGTATCATGCAGCAGAGCTTCCTACACTAGAGGTTGTTCAAAAGTTTCAAGGAATATTTTTAAATGTGAAAATCAATGGTTCATTTACAAACACCTACAGATTACATACCCAATGCACCAGAGTCTGCCTGCAGCAAATCGTTTTCTTTGGAAAACAGGTCTATTTTGATTCTGTGGGTTTAGCTTGGGTTTTTTGTTGGAGTTTTTGGGTTTGGGGGATTTTTTAATATATTTTGGACTTACATGCGTATCCGCAGATCCAGTGGTGTGTGCATCTGGCACTCTGACCTGAGGAGAGAATGAAGAGGAGGTGAGGCACAGAAAAAGAAACAATCTGGTTTTTTATTCAGTTCTTCAAATGTGATTTTTATTTCAACTTCAACATCCAAATATACAAGAACAAAGATACATGTAATGTATTTTAATGATATATCTGACCAGGGTCACAGCATAAACAATGTCAATATAAGGCAAACAGGAGATTAAAAATAGACTGGTTTTGCTACCATTAAAATCATTTAAAGTTTCATAGCTGGACTTTATAAACATACCACTAACACCACTGCAAGGAAAAAAATTAAAGTTTGTTACACTGAATCTGCAAGAGTTGTCATTAAAAGCAGTTAAAGATTACATAAAATGCTTGATTATATTCACCTTACTAGAAAATAATTTCCAAAACTGCTCTTAGTATGTTGTTCATAGATAGAAATTGGCCAGCTCAAGAACACTAATTTAAGTCCAATTTGTGAGTATGTACTAAGTAACGTTATTACTTTAAACTGTAACTGAATTTTAACAAGTAAACCAGCGTACATACAAAACTTGCATAGGCTTAAAATCAAGTTTTAAATGACTTTAAGTGATAGAGAACACTGCAGCAAACAGGACTGAACACATTTTTAAATTATGTAACGCACAAATTCCAGAAAACCTCACTGACATAACATCTACTATTAAGACATAACTGCCTGATACACAATTCATATTGAAACTGAAATTTAAGTCAAAATAAAACATTTCCATTAGGCGAAATCTGTTCATTAGTTACAGAACATTAGCACTTGTCCTTATTACAAGGAATTTATAGTTTCTACTAGAAATAGTACGGTGCTCATCTCCAGTCTTCCAAAATGTACAAGCACCAAATGCTACTCTAGAAGATAATTTACTAGACCTCATTTTCATTTCGCATCATGCTTTTTCATCAACTAAGATAGAGACTTTATCTTTAGGCAAGTATATTCTTATGTTTTACAGTTAATTTAGAAAAAATGGTAGATAGCGCTTCAAGAGCCAGAACTAAGTCCAGAAAGGTAAAGAGAGACACAAAGCTACAACCCTTAAAAGGGAGAAGCAAAAGGCTCCTAGGAATATATGTTTGGGTGGGTTTTTTTAAGAAAGAGGAAGGGGGGGGGGGGGGGGACACAAA
>VXBL01005306.1:1523624-1548847 GCA_013400195.1 Aramus guarauna
GGCGGCCGGCGGGGACAGCAGCATGCCGGCAGGCAAGGGGGACAAGGAGGAGGCGACGTCGCCTCCTCGCTCCGCCGCCCTGCTGCGGTGGGACGAGGTGCCCGAGGACTTCGTGGAGTGCTTCATCCTCTCGGGCTACCGGCGGCTGCACTGCTCGGCTCAGGAGTGCCTGGCCTCGGTGCTGCAGCCCACCAACGAGACCCTCAACTTCTGGACCCACTTCATCCCACTGCTGCTCTTCCTCAGCCGCTTTGGGCAGCTGCTGCTGCTGCGGGGTGCTGGGGACGTGCCCTTCCACCACCCGGCCCTGCTGCCCCTCTGGTGCTACGCCTCCGGGGTGCTGCTCACCTTCGCCATGAGCTGCACGGCCCACCTCTTCAGCTGCCTCTCCCCGCGCCTCCGCGCCGCCTTCTTCTACCTGGACTACGCTTCCATCAGCTACTACGGCTTTGCCAGCACCGTGGCCTACTCCTACTACCTGCTGCCAGGGCTGAGCCTGCTGGATGCTGGTGCCATGAGCCACTACGTGCAGCAGCAGCTGGGCTGGCAGCTGGACTGCAGCCTGCCCATCGCGGCCTACCGTGCCCTGGTGCTGCCCGTGGCCCTGGCGCTGGCCGTGGGCTGCACGGCTGCCTGCTGCCGCAGCCGCGCCGCCTGCTGCGCCTACCCCTTTGCTGTGCGCACCTTCGTCTTCGCCATGCCGCTGAGCATGGCCTGCCCCATCATGCTGGAGAGCCTCCTCTTTGACCTCCGCACCCGCAACCCCACGCTCTTTGTCTACTTCTACCGGCGCTACTGCTGGCTGCTGGTGGCCGCTTTCTTCAACGTCAGCAAAATCCCCGAGCGAATCCAGCCAGGGCTCTTTGACATCGTGGGGCACAGCCACCAGCTCTTCCACATCTTCACTTTCCTCAGCATCTACGACCAGGTGCACTACGTGGAGGATGGGCTGGCCGAGTTCCTTAAGGCACCCCTGGCTGCCCCCACCTACCTGGGCACCGTGGGGTATATGCTGCTCCTGATGCTCTGCCTGGCCGCGGTCGTCAGGAGGTTCCTCAATGTCGCAGACCTCTGCAAGCAGGACTAGCCGGGACAGCGACCACCATACCAGTGACCCTCAGGCCGATGACCTTCAGACTGGCAACCCTCAGACTGGCCCCACTGTGTCCTGAAGATGCTGTGAAACCTGGGGGAAACAAACACACCTGTGGAAGAGCCAGGTCCCTTTCGCAGAGGGTTGCCAGAGAAAATGACCATGGCAGAACTGCTCGTGCTCGTTAAACTACTAGGTTACCAGGGGAAGCAAGCAAACGCTTACTGGTATGTTGCTGCTTAGAGTATAAGCTGAAATAATTTAGCTCTGCTACTAGGAAGAATGCATGAACTGTGAATGCCACTTACTAATTTCATAACAATTAGGTTTGAACTAGCTCTGTATATACATGTATATATATTTATATATCTAGCTATATATTTATTAGCTACATATATATGTGTATATATATGTATACACCTGAAGACACTTGTGCAATGATTACTCATAGACTTTTAATCAACTCTTGTGTGAAATTTCCTAGCAGATTATGCACTGACATTTATCTTCCTCTGTGATACTGTAACAGGCCTTTGCAGCCACATACTGGATTTAAAATGCAAACAAATCGATAGCTATCTATAGTTTTTAAGGTCTTGCAGCCTTTTCAGCCAGGGAACAATAGATTTACCAGAGAGAGGAAAAACAGCTGTGAATTATTACAGAATTACCAGTTGATGGAGAGGCTTTAATTAGACAGACAGTGAGTGGTTGGTGTAGCCACTCAGATACTAAAATAAAATAGAGGGATATGTAAAATAACTGAACCAGAAAGGGGTCAAACTCGTTTGGAGTGGGGGCAGGGGGAGAAGGGCACTGCATAATGGTATGGCTCTTCCCCCAGCACATCAGGAACATCTGTCGCTTTACAGGGGTTGCTAAGGGGCCCCTTTATCTTCTCTGGTAAATCACCCCCAAATCAGCTCTTTGGAGTCAAAGTCAGATGCCAGACTTTCTATAAGCCCTTGCCGAGCTCGGTGGGAGTTCTGTGGATGTAAAGAGAGTAACTGATGCATGAGATCTCATTCTGGATCTTTTAAAGAATTACATGGAACTGGTTTCTTTTGCTCTTTAATTAGAGCACTCTGTCAGATTTACCATCCTAAAATTAGTTGCAGAATAAGGTACTGCTGAATCTGAGTTCAGGACCTAAAATCTGGCTCTACAAGTAATGGATATTGGCACTTTCTCATCATTCCCCACCTTTTCCTATTTTGATTATTTGTGGCTGCAGCTGGGTGTTTTGAAGTCCTCTTTCAGAAGCTTTGAGGGGGATTCAAAGACAAGAATTAGGAGATATTTTCCAAAGCAGTATCTTTTCACAGCAACCCAGGTACTATCCTTCTCACGCAACAAATAGCTAACTAGAGATTGGACTTACTTTCTATATAAAGTGACATTTTTGTAAACTATGTGCAGATTTTAAACAGATGCATTTTGATTTTGACTAACAGAACAAGTAGCAAGTATGCAATAATATTACACAAGGGGATTACAACTTGAAGTTCAGGTGAGAAACTGGTTGTATGCCCCATTTTCAAAAAGAAGAGTGGTACTGCCTTAGGAAATGCTGGTGTCATACCGCACAATAGCATAGTGGCTCTTTAACTCAGCCTCTTTGCCCCTGTTGTGGAAATACATTTCTGCTTGGACCTTTCCCATTGTCACGGACAAGGCATCCAAACCTCAAGAAAATGTTTTAAGTCCCATCCCATAGCCTTCTGTAAGACACAGCCCCCTCTGTTTATAACAGGGAATACAGGAAGGACTATAGCTAGGGATTGTGAAGTCAAATCCTTAATATGGGTCAGCAATATCACAGAAGCCAATAATTGATGTGTCCTGCACCAATGTCAGCTTTGTGAAAATTTCCCTATGAAAGTGTATAAGCTAAAAGAAAATTATGCCCACTTCATTCTTTTCTTTATCTCAACCCATTTTAACTATAATTGTTTGGATCTTTTAGATTCTCAGTGAATGATGAGAATGGCCTAACAAAAATATGTATTCTTTGCCAGCCACAATTCTGCTAATATATAATTTGTGGCAGGGTCACATGTGGTCTTTTAAAGAGATTGGCTAGAATTTTCTGAAGCAGCAGTTCCCAAACTGTGGCCTCTTGAGTTATCGCTGATGGGCCATAGAAAAGAGCATGGCCCTGTGTGGCTGGCTGTGTTCTGTTTTCATTTGCCAACCTGCATTAAAAGAAAATGAAAACTACATGAAGTATTTTTAATTTTACATATTTTCATTAGCTTTTGTCATAAATACGGCATTGCTTTATTCAGCTGCCAATAAAGCAGAAAGTTATCTGCTTCACTGAGAGGGGAGGCTGGTTCGCAACACTTCCATGCTTTAGAATGTGGTTTATATTGTGAAAAAAACACTGTAAACTCACAATAGAAAGCAAATGGATCAAGACCTGCAACCATGTCATCCTATGATTTTCTATAACTGTAAAAAGAGGCCAAAATCTTTGAGAGGTGCAGTATTCAACTTAAAATAATAGAGGCATAGTAGCTAGAGCCCAATGACTCATCCAAGTTTCAAAACTAATTATGTAGAAAGGATTTGCCTGGGAGATGCCACTAGCATGTCCAACCAGCAATTAAAAACTAAGAAAGAAATCAAAAAAGCCAGGGACAGCAAATCTCAACACTAGAAGACAGCTCAGAAACAAGCAACAGTAAAAGCCAAATGTAAAAAAAGGCTTTTAAAGCATACTGTATAATGAATTATATTTGTGCTTGTCAGTCACAATGTAGAGGGCATCTCAAGAG
This sequence comes from Aramus guarauna, assembly GCA_013400195.1. Taxonomy (NCBI): domain Eukaryota; kingdom Metazoa; phylum Chordata; class Aves; order Gruiformes; family Aramidae; genus Aramus; species Aramus guarauna. The sequence continues at coordinate 1,527,498 of VXBL01005306.1, forward strand.
GCAATGTCAAAAAAGGCTGTTGCTAACTTGTAAAAATACATTTGATATTTGCAGTTAGGCCACACAGGGTCGTCTATATATATCTCAACGACAGATAACAGTATAAAGGTTGGATTGCAACCAACTGCAATTTTACTGGAATCTTACTGCAGTTATGAGAGTTGCATGTGAGCCCCAATTACACTGCAGATCCTGAACCTGGCTCTGATATTAAGAATATCACTTCATTTAAAAGTTTCTGTTGGCAAAATGTTGAGGGACATGTATGGGCCAGAGCACTTCGTGGAATTATTTGTAAATGCCGGTTGCAAATACTGCTCTCTGAGCCACTGTAAACACGCTGTATGAATCGCGAGTGAATGGGTACAGGGAGATGTGATTAGATTTTGAGACTTCTAATTAATTTTGTTTGTTTGTCTGTTTGTTTAAAATGTGGCTACAAATTAAAAAGTTACAATAATTGTGGAGAATATCTAGGGAAATGCTACCTGACTGTCTGTGTTTCTTCAGTGAAGGACACATATGTAGATAATTGCTCCATTTGCCATGTCTGATAGGCAGTCTCTGTAAATATGGACAGAACAAAACTGAGTTAAAGAGGTTAAAAGGGGAACAAGTGCTTGAATTTGCTCATGTAGAAGTGAGTGTCAGCATTTGTGTGGCCTGTAAGGGAGTGGGATCTCTTTTTGGTGTGAAAGCACACATGGCTGAACATCCATAAGCATGTCCAGAGCTTAGACAGGAGGTCTAACCTGCAGACTAGATGCATAAGGACATCCTAGAAAACAAACTTTTTTGCATAAGTACTTTTCATAATGTTTTTATTGCCTGCGTACCTGCCATAAGGTCTACACTATGGACTCCACAGCTCCTCTTCAAAACCACAAAGGCTTGTCAGACCTTTTGTGGTAGAATCTGTGTGGGGATGGGGGGACAGGGTGAGGGCCAGAGCACAAGCAGATGGCCTGAAAATGCCTATGAGTCTTTCCGTCTTTGGCCAAGACCGAGTTTCAGGCTGACATACCTGTGCCAATGTGAACTGACTGTTGACGGGACCAGTTCCCAGAGCGTTGGTGGCACGGGCTCCTCCTTGCAATCAGCACGTGCCTAGAACTGCAGTCTACACATTGGCGTATATTCAATAAGCCTAGCTTCTGAGCACGTCCAGTAACCTGTAAGCTTCACGCTCATCTTCGTGTGAGACTGATATACCTGGTCTGTAGAAATTGTCCCGTATTCTGCGTCGATATGCTACGTCTTCTTCTGCAGTGTATTCATTCGAATGTCCCTATCCAGGATACCTGTGCAGCTCTGAGCTGCTTCATTAGCAAGACTGGAGTCTGCAGTCTGGAAACAAAGGGAAAGGTTTCATCTGCATGCTGCACTTGTAGAAATTTAGCAGTTAAAAGTAGAAACACATTGTTTTTTGCTAAAATGATAGTTTTGCTTAGCTGCTCAAGTGTCATGCTTATTATTTATTTGCTGAATCCAGCTACTTTGTTGGCTTTTGTGAACAGTGCCCCTGCAGAAAATGACAGTATGAAAGTTTTGCTTCATGTTTAAGTAAACTCTCTGAGGCAGCACATTCATAAAGTATTATTGCACTTAACTCAGTTGATTACCATCCACATGCCTTACAGAAGCAAATCATACCTGTAGTAATTGCCCAGATTATACTGGTTTTCATTGCCTATGAGAGTAAAAAAGACCAAGTGGCCAGTAATGAGCTGAGGAGTCAGGCACTCCTGGGTTTTTGTCCCTGCTTTGCCACTACCTGTTCTGTAATCTAGGGCAAATTGTTTAAACTGTGTTCACTTTGAATGAATTAATGTAAAACACTGGAATTGTACCAGGGTTGAATTTGACCCTCTGTGTCTCAGTTTCCACATCTGTAAGATGGGGAGAGAATACCTTACCTACCTCGCAGGGTTGCTCTGAAGACTAGCTAATGTTTGTAAAGCGCTTAAAAATGCAAAGACCCTCCTAGGTGCTAAGAAGAAATATTACTCAACTCCGGCAGAGAGAATGTTATCTTTTTCCATAGCTCCTCATCTCACAGGGAGAGGAACATGAACATTTCTAGAGCATGGACTCCTGGGACAAACCCTCGTCTTTGCCATACTCCTAGGAGGTTCACATCCTGTGTCCTTTGGAGCTGATGGCAAAATTTCCACTGGCTTCAGGCGAGGGGCAATCAAGACCTAAGCAGTAGTAAACAGGCTGCCTAAATGCCTCAAGGGTCAGGAGTAAGGAGAAAACAGACATGAGTTAAGTATTCTTCTCTTCAGAAATTCTCACTGGTGACTCGTACCGAGGGGCACTGTAATGCTGACGTGAGGCCTTGCTGTTCATTTAGCCATGGATTGTATTCCAGTTACCGTGAAACAATGGAGCAAGATTTCCCATCAGTGTCTGTAAAGACTATGTCTCAATTGCCATTGGGAATTTGAACCTCTTTCAAACTACTTCTTATTAGAGTAAAAAGAACTTAAATAAATGAAGCTTTTAAATAAACATGTAATCATTTGGGAACATAAAATTATATTGATCGGACAAACAACTTTCTCTTTTCCCCTCCCATTCCCCAAAACCAACAACATGGAGCCAATCCTATTCTTGAGCAAAAACCAAACTTGGATCTTCTTATCACATACCTGTACTGTTCCTTTGCCGTGGAGCCCTGACCAATTATCCTGCTAACCCACTCTGCCCTTCTCCTGAAGGACTGATGCAAACAGCACCACTGAGTAGAGGACAATGTTTTTAAGGGCTTTTCTAACTGGCAGCAGCAGTGGAGACAAAAAAAAAAAAAAAGCAACAAAGACATCAAAGGGTTCGAGTGGTTCATTAAGTCAAAGCCTCTACCATTAGAAATTTGCTCTATCCAAGTATATTCCTAGCTTCTGTTAGACACCTGTAAGTCGGGACAACACAACCAACACCCAAGTTACAGCTGAGACTTTACCCTCTCCTCCTTAGATGAGATAAAAGATGCTGAGGAGGTGTCACATGCACTGAAAGACACAGACCTCCATTCAAGACGTTTAGTGTCTTGTAGCTGGGTGTGGAATGAAGTTAAATTATTTTCACATCTTGTTTAGACGGATGCTGCTTCATTCCACTGACTTCAGTAATAAATTAATGACCAAGACGAAGGAAGCAGGCTTTTGCTCAAAGTTCCCTGTAAGGAAACACCACCAGCAGACTTGCAGGGCAGTTGCTTCCTGGGCCATACTCACACCATGGAGGATTCTGAAGTAGGGCTTTGCTATTTCATGTGAATTCCTTAGGATTTGTGGTTGTAGCTGAGAGTTAATAGTATGGAGAACCAGTTTATAGGAAATCAATTCTGTCTGCTAGAGATTCAAGCACGCTTTAGTAAGAGGTATCACATTTAAGGGTCTGTGCATGCAATGAACAAAAAGTGTGAATATTGTTTGGTTCTGTTGGGAGGGTTTGAAAATTTACTCTTTGTACACTTTTGGATGCTGACTACTGTATATGTAATGACTATGCATTTTTTGCAAAAAAAAGGTGTGAGCTATAAATAAAGTTGATTCTGAGTACATTTTCGTAGAAATGCATTTATAAAGTTTTTTCATTTCTTAATATAAATTACTGTGACACCTATAGGATAAGAAATGTGTTGAATGTAGTTATCTCCAAACACAGATGTGGTTAGCATAAGTACATAAGAACTTCCAATTCTTGTACAGTGGCATTGGTATTTCTGAAAACACTATACCACAGCAAAGTATTGTTGCTATTTTATTGCCTTTCATATTTTAAAGCAATAAAATGGCATCATTGCCTTTTTAGTTCTCCAATATCTATGCTAACTAAATTAATGATAGGATCCCTGTTATATTAAAATTTTTTAATATGTCTAAGGAGATCAGTGTTCTGCCTAGAGTACTCACTGAAAAATCATGAAATTGGTAGCAACAGCTATGTCAAGAATCACAGCAAAATATTGACTGCAAAATGAAGAGATCTATTTGGCATCAAATAAAGTCTCCCATTTGGCAGACTAGGAATGTTCCAAGTGGCTGAATAGTGTTCTCAGTCCAAGTCAGGCACCAAAAAGCATTCAATGAACTGCAATTACATAAAGTATCTGCTTTAAGCCTTCTGTGTCAAAATTCAGCAGGACATGATAAAGCCCAACATAATTGCAGGCACCCCCTGATACTGTTAAAAGGCTGAACACAATGGAAAACTGTAGGATTTTCTAGTTGAGGCTTGTAGAATTCCTTCAAAAGTTCTGAAATTCTTGAGAGCTCTCATTTGCAGAGTTTGTACATCCTATTTGAAATATGGTAATGACTGCAAATATTTGATGAGCCCAGCAAAACCATCCATTACTACCTCACAAACAGATGCTTCAAAAGACTACATTCTACAAATAAACAAATGCTTCAAAAGACTGCATCCTACTGTTAACATTTAAGGCCTTTTGTAATGTTATCAGTAGGCTCTGGATCTGACTGCTGGACATGAACACACTGGAGAAAAATCTCACAAAACTGATGGACCCAGTGAGGGTGGCAAAATACCGAGCAGAATGGAAAGCAACAAAAGTCACTGCTGGGACAGGTAATTTATTGAGGTCAGTACCTCAGCCTTCACCTGAGATGGCTCCATAGTTGTTCTGATAACCAACTGGAAATCTGAAGGCAATCTACATTTTGTTACCATGACTTCATTTCTCTGACAAATAGCCCTGAAAGTCAGGACAGTTTATTTGTGGAGGAACAAAGGGACATCTTATACACAGCTTTAATCTTCAGATTTTATTCTCTCATCGTAGGATAATGTATGGGTAGTAGAATCTGTGAGTGGAGATGAAACTCATTAAAAATTAAAAAGCTGGTAAAAATGAAAAGCAAATCAGTATTTATGCTAAGGCTAAACCTAGGTTTCAGTAATGAGAGCCTCTGGGCCAGGCACTACAGATGCACTCTCCTGCATCAGAAAGCTCTCTGTTACAAGGCCAATTTCTTATCAAGAGTGGCAGTACACTTCTGTTACTGGGGAGCTGGAAATACTTCTCTTGCCAGGGAGCACAGCCTTTGGGTATATGATATATGCTTTACAGGAGAATGACAACAACAATATCACCCAATCTTTTTGGAGAGTAAACAGTTTTAGAGAGTTCTCTAATTTGAGTCTCTAGCCCCCAAGATCTAATCCTTTTCTGTCCATCCTGACTGACGAAATATGAAAAGAGAGTTTTCTTTCATTTTTGGTGTTCAGGATACTTCTCATCTATTATTCTCTGATTGCTAGGAAAAGTCTATTCTCTGTCACTCTCCTCTGTTGTCCTGAGAAATTGAGTAATGCCACTTGTACAGGAAGAACAACTTTGATTTTTCCCTCTTTATATGCTGTGCTCTCTGCATCCACAGTCCTGAGGCTATGAAAGTCAATCACTGGCACACAGTAGTGTCCCAAAATCTCAGCTTTTCTTTTTAGCAGCACTTGGAAAGACAACTATGAAATGTCAGCGGGGTGGATAACAAGCAGCAATATCTGAAGCACTCAAATAATACAAACAATAAGCGAAAGGTAAACAGGTCCCTGGGACAGCTTCTCTGATACCTTTGTCCACACAGGCATTCTCTCTCTTATTCTCCCAAATTTAGTGATGCTCATAAGCACATGCTTAACTTTAATGTGAATATATGTTTATCTTTGTTCATTCACAGGGGTGAACTTTTCCTCGTGTTTAAGTGTGCTATAGAAGCAGAGCCCTAATGAGCAGACAGTGCCAGGGAAATGCTGCCAGCAAGAGTTTGGCACAGCAAATTCTGCCATTCAGCCCGAAGGCAGTGTCCTACCCTCTATGCCCAAAACTCACATTCCCTCCTCTGCCTTAGCCCTTCAAAGCATTCTCCTTTCAATCTGAAAGACTTTAATACAAAACAAAGAGCAAAATACACATGTAAAAGCTAGAAATGCACCAACTTAGTCATGAAATAAAACTGCAAATTTTCCCACTGTAGCAATTACAATAACAAAACATTGTTTCTTGTAGAGTGGTAGAAAACCATAGCTCGGAGTAAACCAGTTTGGAACAGTAATCAGACTCACTGAGCACTATAAAATACATTCACTAGCCAACCTTGTTAAAAAGAGTGTTTATTTCTGTATTATATAGACTCAAAGATTAAATACAGAAGCCAGATGTTCTGTGCAGAATACCTTTGTTCCCAGCAATAGAGCATGTTCCTTCAAACTACTGGCATTCCACTCCAACAGAAGCGTGCCATACCTGTTATTTTAAAGTTCAGATGTACTTTGGACAATAAAAAATAACATGGCTTAACTGATTTCAGTGAAACATAGGCAATTGAGGGTATAGAAGAGTGGAAAACCTGCTCAAATGCAATATTCAGGTTGTACAATTAAGATCACATAAAGTCATGGCTAACTCAGCATTCAGCAGCCCTAACACTTCAGAGGGAGTATACAGCCAGTGTATGTTAGGATCTGCTTCTACTGACATGATCAGAAATTCAAAGGATATAGTGAATTGATATAACGAATGGAAAATACTACATAGCTCCATTAGAGTGAAACTGTGATGAGCATATTCCTGTTATCAGACATAAAGCTGAATTACTTACTTGTTAAATGTGTTCAGACAGCAACATTTATAAAAAAGTTGCTAGTGCCCTACATACTTTGGTTGAGGTCTCCAGCTGTAACCAACAAGATATTGTAGAAGTCTTCTGTATTAAAGGAAAAAAAAAGGGAACAATTAATCTCATAGAGTTGAAAAGAGTTGTTGAATTTGACTTTGCTGGCAGACTTGTTACACAGATTTGCACAAAGCAAATGAACTGGTGGACTTACAAATGTTACCAAGTTAAGTAATCACTGCTTTCTCTTCTGAAAGTCACAGTGCCTTTCCCCCAAGCAGAGTTACTGAAGACCCACAGTGAATCTCGCCATCTCATCTTTACAGCAGTTGTGGCTCGGAGTACAAGTCCTCTGTGGAAAGTACTGGATGTTCAGCTAGCAGTATCAAATGCAATTTATTGATGCTTTTAAATAACCCCGAGGAATGTTATTTATTAACCAAATATGTACATATAGCTAACAAATATTTATGATTTTCAGGCTCTGGAAGTGTCATGATTTCTAGCTTCAGTGTCGGGACAGAACTGCCAGATATGTCCCAGGCATGAATGACTTCCAGCTCACTACTCAACATTAAGCACTCTTTGTTTTAAAAGCCATTTCAGTCACCCAATATCTCACGGATGAACCAATCTGCAACAAACACGCTGGTAAATGAAGTCTTTAAGGTGAAAACCTTCACGAGTGCTTCATGAGCTAAATTCACAAACAAGCACGAGAGTCAATTCTCTTCTCTTTGCATTTTGCCTGGAAGGCACAAACAGGCTGGAGAATAATTCTGGCTGGTAAAAAGCCCTCTGACCCTACTTATTCCCTAATCACATTGCTCCAGTACAGGCGCTTTGGATGCAGCAGGAATGCAGAGTGGCACGGCACATCTCCTCTACGTGGCACTAGTCCATATGATGATCCCACCAGGGCTGCCCCCACACATGTGAGTCAAAGCAGCCTGAGAACCAGGCAATTACAGCCCTACCTGCCTGCTGTGCCAAGTGAACCTCAGACTAAAGAGGTTCAGGCCTGCTGTTCAGAAGAAAGTTTTGCAACGTAAGTCTGTGCCCAGCAGACCTGCGGAGGACACTGAGGTCAACCAGCAGGAGTTTCCTAGACAAGGTTTGGTCTTACTCAGTTTTAAGAAAACAAACATCAATTTTCAAACTCAGCCATCAGCGCTCTGAAATCTCAGAGTTTGATCAAATCCTCACATTTCACCAGCCTGAAATGAAAAAAAAGACAAAATAAATTATTCACATATATCGAAAAATGTCAGCTAATTCAGATTATTTTTTTTTTATCTGCTCCAGTCAATGCACAGACCTGAACAGTAGCATAGCAGTGCATGTGAAGATCAGATGAAATGTAATGTAGCACATCTATTTTAAAACAAACTGGCTGCGGTGATTTTTGGAAGCTAGCCGGCATGGCGGCCGGTCTGGAGGGCCGGCCTGGCAGCGAGGCCGGAGGCTCGGCAGCAGAGCCACCAGGAGGAGCATGCAGACCACTCCAGAGGTGCAGGGATGTCCCTCCAGCACGGCTGGTGGGAAGCTGTATGGCTCCAGCAAGGACACATTTTTTCCATGGTAGCTAGCCGCTGTATTTCTCATTTGCAGCGCACAGAGGGGAGCAGAGGAGCACTCACCAGGCACTTCCACCCACCGCCCTGTTTTCCTTGGACACTGCAGAGCTGGTGAAAGTACTGCCCTTTGCGGCTCCTCTCCACTGGGCACCTCTACGGCCCCCGGGGCTTATTTAGAAGGAATGCCCCATCCATATAATGCTTTAAGGGAGAAGCTGGCACAGAGAGCCTGACGGTCTGGCAAAAATAATGCCTTAGAGGCAGCTGCTTGCTGATATAATCCCATATGAAAAGAAAAACTGTTTTGGAGGGGATGACGCTGCCCTCTTAGGCATTCCTGGAACTTAAATCAAGCGTGAGTCAGTCAGAGCAAGAGTATGCATCTTGCTATGTTGTCTTTTTATGTAAACATATTGACTAAACTAAGTTCATTTGTTCTGTTTCCTTTACCATATACATACCACAGCAGATACAGATTAACATATTTATTAGACTTACATATCAGTTTAAAACTAATGTGTGCTAAACAAGCAAAGAAACAAAACAGGCAATAGGTAGAAAAAAACTTCTGAAAGTATCCCTTTATGCAAGATTTCATCCTCCAGTACCTGGAAGGCTGCAAGGTCGAGTATTTGAAAGTCATCAGCTCAGAAGTAGTTCCCTCCTGGCCCAGAACTTTCTGTGAGGATTTCTCAGGACAAATGCAGGGCAAATAAGAGGGATCAGCCCTGGTAAAGCCCAAGCTAGCCATGAGACACACACCTGGCTGGTAGGACATCACGTCCACCCTGCCACAGCCAACCTGTTGCCTACTGGACGTGAACAGCTTTTTCACTCTGCCGCTGAGTTTTCAGACTGAGCCATGTTACTACAGCCTACCAACCATGTTCCCAGCTAGCGTCAAACAACGCACATACATTTCGTGCTAGTTTTCAACACCTAAAGCATTAAAAAGTACTTTCTGAAATACTGCAGTCCTCTTTTTGGCTCTAACATTGAAATGCCAATTGAAGTATTATAACACTGCTGTGATTCAATCCTTGCTTGCTAGTTAACTAGCTTTTCCCCCCTCCTTCAACTGCAGAGTATACACATTGTCCCTTGCTCATAATTTCCCACTTCAAGCAGGAGCTGTTGGACTAGCTATGCTGTTCGTAAAGCAGCGCTGACATCCCTCCTGCTCAGTGACAGACACAGATACTAGCTCTTGGCTTGCTATGACCTTTAAGCTCTCCTGGGGAGCTCCGATTCATTTTGGCCAGCGACACTTCACTTCCAACCTGCAGCCAAAGATCACACAGCACCTCTGAGACAGACGTGCTTTCCTGACCACTATTCACCCTTCGAATACGCCTGTTCTGGGCAGAGGCACAAGCCAGAGCTGCCCTGAGGCTGTCAGATGATCTCCACGGCCCTTGTCGAACCTGGGATATGAGTGAGCCTGATCCACTCCTTTCTCATTTAACACTGATATATGGGAAAGTGTTTTACAGTACAAGGTCCTGTGCAAGCTGCCCAATTACCCCTGCATCTTGTGCTGGCACAAGCTGTGCAGGTCAGCAGCCTCACTGCATGGATGCAGATCTAGCATCTCATCAAAGTGTTTCTGAATTTCTTTACTATGCTATTTTCTTCCTTTCAAAAATGTTTTCCCCAGCTGTTTATTTCTTCACACTTTCTAACCCAACTTCACTAGGTCATCACCTTCTCTTTACAAATTTGAAGCCTGAAGCCATATTTCTTTAATTCTGACTCCTTCAGGGCAAGCTGAGCTCTGACAACTGCCTTAAATGTGGATGGAAGTTCTTCAAGAAAAACCAAGGCGGAGCAGAGAGTAAGACTGTCTATGCTGTATACAGGGCGCTTCTCCCTGTGTCAGTGTCATACCGATACCCTGCCTGAGTCTTGTTAACATTGTGTAGCTACGTGTACTGCTGTCACGCAGACAGGACATACAACTGACTTCCTAACTACCTATGGCCTTTTGATAGTCTTCCTATCTTATATTATTGCTTGTATTAGAGCTAAAGAAGAATAAATAACTCTACATCCCACCTGAGGAATGGTCAAAATGCAGCAACATGCAATCATGCCTGTACATTCAGTTGGATCCAATAATAACATAATAATCAATTTATTCTGACATACCATTGAAAACTGAATGTACTTACTTCCTCACACAGTCTACCTATAGGTAAAGCTTTTCTGGATGTTTCATGCACATTCCGTAAACTAAGTCTACACACAACCCATCTACATACAATATCCTGGAGAGTGAAATTCTAGACTCCGAAGAATTTGCTTTGGTAGTAGTAAGATTTATTGTCTTTTCTTGTCAGATATTTTTCTTAGGATATCAGTCATCATTTCTTTGTCAACATATTTTGCATATCTCAACATGACTGATTGACTTGCAAGTCTGATCAATGAGAGTCCAGAGGCCTGACCATATTTTCCAGATGCAACTGCAGGGATTTACTCTCAACCAAGAGTGTGAGAAATGTTCTGCAGTACAAGTCCCATCTTTTATGCTCAATGTCAAACGTAACAGGCTTCTAATAATAGAAACACCACAATCTGTCCCGCTATTCCAGCCCTGGATCTGCCACAGGAAGCATCTCATTAGATTATAGCTAATGCAGTAAACAGAGACTCTTTCTAGAGACATGGTTAAGAACAGAAAGGTTTCACATGTTGGGGAGTTTACTCATCTACAAGACTCTTCTAGAGGATTTAGAAGGATGACTTTCAGTGAAATATTTACAATTCCTCTTACACAGATTACCACAGCATGCACTGAACTCTGGGGTTTTCATAAGGCCCTCTGTAAGTACGAAGGACAACCATCTACAGGGTGTCCTGATGCTAAGTCTCAAATTTCAGATCTCACTTATAATTGTGCATTCAAAGATTTTTATTTTATGATGGAAACATAATGGAAGAAATAGGAAAGTAATAAGGAAATATAACTTTTCCCACATTATCCTTTAACTCAAAGGAATTTTCTTGAAAATTCCCACATTTCCTTAAATTACTTTCATGCAGAGATCAAGTCTCAGAAATATCAGTTGCTTTGTGACTAGTTGTTAACAAAATAAAATAAAGTAGTTTTAAGTTGTTGCTCAGCTTTGACTACTGCGGGTAATATTCCAGACTAATTCTCTGGTCCAGCTGGCATTACAGTGCAACGTTCTCAGCAGTGCTCATTTGAATAGTTATCTCAAGCCTACACAGTATTTGTGTGACACCCCAGACTTATGGGAGGGTAAAATAATTGATGCAGAGGTGACAGTCTTCATGGTTTTCTGAGCTATATGCAAAACCTCTATCCTCCCATACCCTGCAGCGGACAGACACAGCTCTCAAAGGATCCCAGCCTCAAGCTTTCTGCTGTGCAGCCCCACCATCCCGGCCTTATAGCCTCTACCACCAGGAGAGCAAGCTGAGGCAATGAGACAGGCTAAGGCCAGCATCCCACAGCCACAGCCCACAGTCAGGAGCAGAGCTGGACAGAGTTAGGAAGTCATGGTTGAAAACCCAGATCAGAAACTCAAAGACAAGCAGCTACAAACCAAACTGCAGAGAGTTTTCCATCTGCACCACCTGCACATCAGAGACCTGGACCAGGAGAGGAGTTTGTTTCCTGTGAGCACTTGGCCAGTGACAGCCAGTCTGAAGGATGCCCTAACCCCAGGTAGGCAGTGGCTCACTACACCCATTTCCCCAGGCCAGATGCCCTCTTTCCCTTAGCCCAGAGTCTGTTTCCTGGGTTGGACTTTGTGGAAGGTGCTGTGGTCCACACAGCAGAGCAGTGAGAGGAACAGAGAAACGCTGCTTCCTCCAAAAATACATGCATTCACTACACTTGCTCTCTGTGTCTCTGTACATATTGTAATGTCTGCAATTAGCTTTTTCCACATTCCAAAAGTAAAATACACTATATTCAAAATATATGCATACAGTTGTGCCTCCTCCTCAAGGAATTTAGTAAGGTAGTGGAGAAGAACTGGAGCATATTCGAAAGACACCAGTTAGAGTTGTGTGCCAGTTTCACACTGAATTTCAATAGGAAAAATGTGTTAGCATCTAGTTTTATGACTACCGCAATTGTCTCAGTCTCTCTGACAGAATTTGTGATTTCTTCCTAACGAAAAGGGCCTGAGATGCTGAGCTGCCCCATATAGGAAAGATGCCAGCAGATTTGCTTGCTATGGCTTTATAAGTATTCACACTTTTTAATTTGTTGTAATAATCTAAGTTTTGTTCATCTTTAGCTCAGAATCTGGATAGACATATGCTGTACTCTCCAAGTTGTTTTTCCTGGTTAATATATTTCCACCACACATCTCCTTTTGTCTAAATCTTAATACAGATTCTGCACCAATTTTTCCTTGCTCACCTCTTATACCAGCTACATCTACCAGGTTCAATGCAGTTCTTGCTGCTCAGTCATTCTCCTTCCATCTGCCAGAGCCTCTGTAATATTTAACTCCTTAACTTTCGAATATTCATCACAATATCTCTTGGTGGACTCTTACATCTTGCTGACAGCTGCTTGTTCCTTCATAGTTTTTACACGAGATGTATAGGTGCAGAAATCTGCTGGGTCCCTTCCATGTCTGAGTTTCAAGACAGAGACTTCTCTCTTTTTACAGCAGCTTTCCTTCAAAATTTTCTTTGAAAATCTTTTATCTGAAAAGATATTTTTTAAAGGTTAAAGGTCATGTATTGTTCTGCAGTCAAGAATATTCTTTCCAGATGCCACACAATACTGTGCTTTAACTATACAGTCCCCTGAAAGACCTTCCATACTCTACAAAGTTTTTTTTGTTTTATGAAAGTCATTTTATTGGCAAAACAAATGACTAACAACAGGGATATGAGTCTATGGTTACTGTAAGATGAATTATTACACAGTTTACAGCTGAGCTTTAAAAGCAGTTTTCAGACCATTCTTGTTTTGGGGACTAAAGCTTTAAACCTCTTAGGTTTTTTTACTCACTTCTTAAAGCCAGAGGTGGTGAATTTCTCATTCCTGATGCCATTTTTTGTCAGGCTAGGCATAGGGGTCTGTAGGTTAGACAAATAAGGCGAAACTCATTGCTTGGAAGCCCTGAGAAAAGCTCTTATTTCAAGTTCTTTGTTTTGATGCCTTAAGTAAGTAGCTTGAATCAGACTTGAATAGCTCACTGCAGTAACAGTGGCTGTCTTTGCCCAGGGTGAATTTACCATGCAGCCAATGTCACCCACCACAGGCCTCCAGATGTTTTTGGCAATGATCCACTTGTGCAATTGGGAAAAGATGGACAGAGGGGGACCAGAGATGGTGTGTGTACACTATATCCTCCACTGCCTGCATCCGGTGTCCAGCTACACAGAACCAGCGCGTGGAGCCCGCCAGCCCAACTGGAAGTGAGCAGAGATTTGGGGGAGATTAAAGGCAGAGTGATGAACACAGTGCCAGCACCAAGGTCTCTGGGCTTTGGGCTGGGGCACTCAGAGGTGACTGTCCCCCCCCAGCTCTGGACACAACACTCCTCTTTGCTGTGAGCAGCAAGGAGCTCTCGGCACACTTCCCATCCTGGCTTGCTACTGCTTCTTTAAAACCTCTGCATGGGATGTTGCCTGGGGCCAAACAGAGAAGCCGTGTCTGTGTCCCTTTCATCTATCTGCTAGCAGCTGTAGCACCACTGCCATTAAAGCCATGCTGATGGATCTGATGCCTGACTTCAGCAGAGACTTGCTGCTAGAAAACCCAGGCCTTCTCAATGCCGGAGTCATAGGAGTTTCACACCTAGAGCAGTTATTCAGGACCAGGTTTCACACATGCAGTGGCAGAAGAGGTGTCACAGGGACATACCTTCTTGAAGTGCAAATCTTATCAGTATAACAACTTCCTACTAAGCGTTGCGTGGCATATTCATCTTTTGGTCCAGATTTTATAATTTTCCTACTCTTTTATCCCATCATATACCTACTTCTGTTGTATGTTAGCCATCAGGAGAATTTTGGCTTAGAGGCCAGGTTGTACACAAGTCATCAGTATGATACCATCTTTGTGTCACAAACAGCTAAGTGTCTACATGCAAAATGTCTCTCCAAGGCGCAGACTTTAGCAAAATGTGCATATTGAAAAAAATCACAGCGATACACTGGAACTATCTATGTTTTTTGTGAGTTCTCTAATGCTAACTCACATGAACTGTAAGAAAATGTTAGAAAAGTGTGCCACATTGTCTAATTCAGAAATTGAGAAAAAGTGAGAGCAGTTCTCCTCAGCCTGCATGTAGCTTAAAGCTTGCTCCTTCTGTCTTAGCCCTGTGTAAGAATTTGTTGCCTGAAACGTTGTCTTTTTAGTTGGTCCAACGAAAGCTCATCTGTGCCTAAGAACCTTGCCTTGCTTGATGTCTTCAGCAATCACACTGCAAAAACATCACTGCCGGAGCTCCATACAGCTGTGACTATTCAACTGGCAGGCAGGTCTCAAGAGTTCTTTATTCCTCTCAGACACAAACCATTATAGAGCAGCATTCTTCAAGAGACAGATCTGCTTGTGGGACATATAAATACTGTTTTTCCTTCCATTGATGTCAATAGGAGCAAGGATAGAGGTATGATGTTATGAGATGCTAAGATCTTAAAATATGTTCTGAATGATTTCTATTTTAAGAGCTGTTTTGCTTTGGAGGATGAAAGGTCTGTTCACTTAATATGAGGAACAAGGCCTGTCTCAGAGATGTCGAAGAACATCTATTCATCCAAAAGCTTAGCTATTTCAGGAATAATCTGTAAATTATTTTAAGAGTTTGTTTAAACTGTTGTTAACTATACCTGGCAGATTTCTGGCAAATGCATTATTGTTTCTTTAGACTTCTTCATTCCTGCAAGGAAATTTTTGGGGGACAGGACTTGTCACTTCTCCTGTTGACACTGTTCTACTTTGTGTAAATAATTACACATTCACTGGGACTAACACCTCCGCCCTCCCCAGGAGGGTTACTGAACCACCAAACTAGAGCATTGTTTTTTTCTCTCACCAGCTGGCTCCATGAATATTTAGGTATATTTTACAAAGTGGGACTGTTCCAGTCAAGGGGGCTGGTGGTCAGGTCGCTGCTGTGAGGAGAGGAGAGGAGAGGAGAGGAGAGGAGAACAGAGGTCCTCTCAAACACAGATAAGTGAGATTTTGTGAGGTGTACTCTGACTTATTTGGGATCACTAATATGATCTTCTCTTTCTCTGTGGGATTTATAGATCAATTTGTGTCATTATTTTGACAAGTACTTACATAAAATACATTTTTAGCATTAAATGGAATAGTTTGTACCAAATGAAACTGAGTTTGGGGACTTAATTTCATTTCAAAATATGAAAAAATCATATTCAGCTCCTGGGTCCTAAAATTTTCTTTCTTGTCCAAGCATTCAGTCAATTATTAGCCCAAACTAACATAGAAAGTCTTTCCAAATATTATCTTGTTTACCAGTATGGGGTCTACAAATTCTATAGCTTCCATCTTAGTCTAATCAGAGTTCAGATGGGTAATCTTTGCTTTCTGCTTTAAAAATTGTGAAGTGTACCTCTTGTCATAGAGTGAAGGGTTTGTGTGAAAGACAGGATAACTTGGGAATTCACAGCCTGGAAAAAATTCATTTCCATCAACTGGAAAACATTCAGTTCATCTACTGAAGAAATAGCAAAACCAGGGTTACTCTGATGCCCTCTTGCTGTTTTAGGTTGTGATCATAATATCTGCCGCCATCTATTCCCATGGATACTGAGGGGTTTACAGGAATTATTTTTAACATTAACTCTTTCTTGCAACAATTCAGTAAGCTGTTATCTAACTGATAGCCAATCTAGCACTGCACACATAGCTAAGGTCTGTTCTGTTTGACAGTTCTATATTTCTCTTTTGTAGACTTAAAAGCTGGATATGAAAAGTCAAAACAAAAAAGAAACTGTTTTATCCCGGAATCAAGTGTTTGAGTTTGCTGAGTTTTTTTTGTTTGGTTGGGGTTTTTTACAAAATTTAACAATTAGTTTTTAACAAGCAACATAAGTTTTTCTATTTTCAGTTGTGTTTTGTATAGCTGTGCTTCTAATAACTATTAAGCTTGCATTCACATTTTGATGGTGTTTAGACCAACTTCATCCCTTCTAGGGATATGTGTGACTTTAACATAGCCCATGATTTAACAAATACATTAATATTTTGAGGGTAATTCAAACACCAAACTAAACCAAAACAGACAAACTGGGATTAGGAATGGACTGGACTGCTAAACTACCCAAATTTGAATGGCAGATTTAACCCCTGATTCTCATATTAATACAAAGTATTTAAAGAATTCTGAAATGGAGTCAAATTGTCAAAATAAACTTTGAACACAATGAGGATGCAGTATGATCAAAAGTTCTGTTCAAAAAACTTTGGATCAGACCTCTGATCATTTTTTTATAGCTACAACCTTTTGGGTATTAGAGCTTGCATTAGAGCTTGGCTGGGAATGTATGATGGAGTCTTCTTCTACATTACAGAAAATTTAGAAGTGATACTACAGCTGTAAATTCATAAATTAACAATCCAGGGCAGGTCAGAGACATAGTAGTGCTTCAGAAGATATACTGAGCTTAGAATTCACTTAGTTCAATTAGATGTATTTGAATGTCACTTATATTTAAAGCAGATAATTGAATAATGGTACTTAAGAAGAGACTCCAGGGTTAATTATAACATAAAATTATTAAGGAATCCATTGAAGCATGCTTTCACTGGGGTAAAAGCTGCAACCGTGAAAGGGTGATAACCAAGAGACAGGCCAGCAAACATTTTAGGTGTATTTAGTGTAGTGTCAAGGCAAAGAGAAGTGTCAGCAGAGTTTAAGAGCCTCAGAAGCAAGAGCTTTGAAAACTTAGCTGGAAAGCTGAATACAGAGATGTTGGGCTGGATAGGCAGTATAATAATCATGATCTATTGGTTGCACTTGTAACTAAGGCTCCATATAAAACTGTTCCTCTCATTCCCTTTCAAGAATCTGTATACCTAGCATCACTTATCTGCATCTGTACCTATTTACAGCAAAGAATTCTCTACTATTTGACATTGTGCAGAATAATTATTATCAGTGCAATGCAATATATCTGGAAATATGAGGGAATGCTGGCTCAGCATACCTCAGGCAAAGTACTGCACCTCTTAAAGAATGATAGCATACATAAAACAGGAGCACAAGAGCCTGATTAGTCTTTCATACACACTGAAAGCCAGGCATAATTTTTTTTGAAGTCGAAGAAGTTACAGCAGTAGCGCTCTTCTATTGTAGAACAGGTAGCAATAGAAATTTCAGTAAATACTTACCAATCCTTGAAAATTCTCTGGTTCTTTATTCAAAGATGCTATACATCCATGAGAAAACATTATGTGGTAGAAGCAGACATTCTTGGTTCCTTTCCTGTTAGGATTAAAAAGAAACTTAACTGTAATCTCAAGAATGAGCCCAAAGACCAGGTTTAGAATCTGGAATTACTTTTCTCCTCTCAAAGTACCCTTTCAATAAGTGAGCTGAAGCATTTAAACATAAAGACTCTTTCAAAACAGCTGCCCATGCTCAACTGCCTACCTCCAAACTGAAGTTGAGTATAGTTTAGGAGCACTGAAATTAAATGACATTATTACTGACTCAGTCTGGCCTTTATTTTGTTTGGTGGATATGGGAAATTTCCTCAGCGACCATTAAGACTGAAATAATCTGAGGCTTTTGAAAAGACTAAACTGAGTACCTCCTGGAATACAAAAAAGATAAACTGCTGCTTGATTCTGGCCCTGCACTTTTGATTCCTAAAGTACTAAAGGACTGTTGCTGAGTTAGAACTGCGTAGAACTTTCATGCAATTGTTTCCATATAACACTAAAAACACCAAAGCGTTTTTATACCACATATATATCTAATTTCAGCCTATAATACTGTTTCTCTAATGCTTTTCCAGTGTTTAGCTTACTTTTGTGATACATTTTGTAAACAAAACTGCTACTTTCTGGAAGTCTCTGGACTTGGCTCCTCAAATTTCCATCTAGGTTCCATCCATGTTTTATAACTTTTGGCCTTAATACTTAAGCATCTTAATGACCTATTGTATTTTGCCCATAGCAAGAAGCACTTATGCAGCGTTCAGACGTGTTGCTCTGCAATACTATGCTAAGACTGATACTATGACATTTCTTTACATATTAAGTAATGATGATTCTGTGAAAATCATTACCCAGCAACATAATAGATGCCAGATGTGTTTTAAAAAACACAGTATTAGGCTAAACTCCAAATACTGGCCCAGAATGCATGTGTGCATCTCCCAGGGCAGTAATTCAGCATCTAGAAAAAGTAAACGTACCATTGTAATGCACATGGCAGATAGCTGAGTTCCAGCCACCAGTGAAATAATCTGGCCCAAATTTTGCATTCCATGACCCCTGTACTCTGATGGGAAGGAGGCCATAGGGACTGACTGTAATTCCCCTACTCAGAACTGCCCAGCCCTGGTACAATTTATTGTTGCACAGGAACAGTCCTAATTTGAATCAGTGGTGCAACACCCTCCTTCTTGCCAAGGACTCTATGCTCCAAAGACTGAATAAAGACAGAGAAGAGAGGGCATAGCATAAACAACATGAGGAATCCAGTAAGTCTTTTTGTATCATCAATATGGTGCTGTACCTGGCAGAGAATGTCTGTATCAAGATGTTCCCTCCCAAATACTTAAGTTTTCTCAACTTGATCTAATCTGCCTGTTGAAGAAAGGGTATTTTCCCCGTTCTGGATTTTCATCTTTGAGGAAGGAAGTCCTTCAGATGTAGACTCCCCCATTTTATCATTCAGATGTAGCTGTTGAGCTGCTCAGTTAAGTTAGGGCCTCCTATTCAAGTCAAGAATACAAGTGCAGGAATGATTACATCTGATGGTAATTTCCTTGTATTCTCCATCTCTTGTTGCACAGGCTATCATATCATTTGCACGTTTTGTAAAGAGTTCATTCCTCATTGTTCCCTTCCCATATAGTTTACGGTATTCTAGAAGCAGACAGTGAATTTTCTTATCAGTAGAAGTAAGAAAACAGTATTTTAGTTGGCTGAACTAAAATTGTTCACAACACTTTTCTTCCTAAGAACATCTGCAGTAAATAAATTAGATCAAACTCTTCTCCTTTTTATGTGTAGCCTTAAAAATAAGAGTAGTAGAGGGAAATTCAGGAAAAGCAATGAGAGCATTGGCATGAAATAGTTTCTCATGGGGCTTAGTTCTGATTTCCAATCTGTGCTGCCAGAACTAATTATAATATGTGAAACTGCACCATGAGACTCAGGCCCCAGGTATCACCTGTGCAATAGCAGTATGACTGCGTAAGACAGTTGAAGCTCTTTTAAAACACCTCTATTTTTCAACTACAGCATTCAGAAGATAAGGGGAAAAAAAATAACTGGAAGCTGGGTGCCTTATTACAAACCTACTTATTTATAGAGGATGTAAAATTTTCTCTTCCATGAACACAAGAGAATTAAAGCACAAACAAAAAAATTAGCAGGTTCTTTGCTCATGGTTCCAGTTTTCTTTTTGACAGCATTCTTCCCAAAAGTGAAAAGCCTGAAAGAGACTTCTCTGGAGCACCCTTGATGCCTTTTCCAACTTTTCTTTCTCTGCTTCTGCACGTACTGTACCTGACAAAGCCTCTCACAGCACATTCATAACTTCTGAGTGGATTCACATGTGCTTTTACCTTATGCCTCCAGTGTCTCTTGCAGCCAACCTGAAGGGAAGATGGCTGTGATCATCACCAGGTTGTTAGCACCACCCAGTGTGTCATGTAACACAGCAATGACTCCACACTCTCACTCACTTTCTTCATTCAGAGATGAGCTTAAAGGTCTCGGATGGTGGTGGTGGTGCTTTTGGCGGGGCGGGGGGGGTGAGGGGGAGTGTGTGGAGAGGATGCTGTTGTGCTCTAGATTGTTCAAAATATAATCTCTTTTCATTTCTCCATCTATAAATCAGACTTTGCTGTAAGTCTCCAGAAATTTATTCATATACAGACATGAGCTAGTCTTGTCTTTTTATGAGGACAATGGATACAAAGATGTTTGTTTTTTAATATATCCCTCATTAAAGTAATTCTATTTTGTATCCAGAAACAGATAGTGTAATTTTTCCATTTTTGTGACATAATTTTCTAACTCCTCTCATATTTCCTTCCCCAAGCACAAACATAATTAATGGTCTCATTTTCTTTCTCACATCTGCCAAAGCAAAGGGAACCTGCTTTGGAATTTTCTTTCATAATATTATCTACTTGAATACTTGACGATTTGGATTACATCAAGCCAGGAATAATGACTGACTGGGTAGCTGATCTGTCTCTGCTTTTACAGATCTCTAGATAAGAATAGCATTTACTAACACTTGATGATGCCCTGCCCTGTGCCTGGGCTTGAAAGCTGACCTGCAGAGACTGAAGTGCTTTGCTCCTCTCTATCTGCTGCTGCAAGATTTGGCCGTGGGACTGCCTGAATCACAGGTACCTGCAGGCAATTCAGGGGTTCTGCCTTCTTAATTTTATGGCCTTCTACTCTGTGCTTTATGTTCCTGTGCCTTTTACGTACTGAGTATTTTCCTTGGACTGATGTGTTTAAAATGCACTATTAGGGAGACCGCTCTTGCTTAAAAATATTCTTTTAGAATCCATTTCTCCAATCAGTCCTTCAGCAACTTCTCCACCTGCTGTGTGATATGGTCATTGTAAGTGCATGCTCTTGGTTAATGGACCCTGTGATACTTCATTGGAAATGTTGAAACAATCCTTTAGGAGACTTGTACTATGATGGAGTATCTGTTCACAGCATTTCATGCATGTTTCAAGCATCCTGCTTGATAGTAGACACTCTGGTTAATAATTATTAGATCTCTTTGGTTATAGGAATATTTGCAATTTAGCAGTAGTTGTCTGATTTATCATTTTTATATTATGTTGAAAATTATTATTTTTATATTATGATGAAAAACAATTCAACTGATGATAAATCAGCACCATTCTCCTTAATATTTTCTTATGCTGGCAAATAAGCAATTGACCTGGGGAA
>VXBL01005306.1:1549199-1650204 GCA_013400195.1 Aramus guarauna
AGTTAATTAAGGAATGTAAGATCAGTTCCTAAAATGTTCCTATAATTCCTAAGAAGGTGTGGGAATGTTGTCAATACTGGATTTGTACTTGGTCTATCGGTATCAAAAGAAAGCAAGGGAGGGGGACGTCTAGGACTCAGCACAGCCATTTTTTATATAAAGCCAAAACCCCCATTATCATTTGATAAATGAACTGAGAATGAAGCTGGATGTACAAAAAGAGAGAAGAGTGGGAATTCCAGCCTGGGGAAGGGTGGAGGCTTTGCAAGTTTTCCAGTGACAACTCTAGTGTGGTTTTTTATTTCTACAAAGTAGCAGATTCAATTAAAGGCGTAACGTGGACAAATCATTGGCTTACAAGCAAAAGCAAATTTGGGAATCCTAGGAACTGGGTGGGTACATCAGTTTGTAAGAGTCATTTTAAGTGCTAGAATTATCAAGAAAATAGGGATACGTCCTCCCTATTGCATGCTGTCCAATGCTATTCTGAACATGGACAACTTGCAATTCCAGGAAATACCAAAGTTCTTTTGGAAGTGAATATATCAAGGTTTTGGCATTTAAGACTGCATTGAGACAGTTGAGGTTGTTTAGCCTGGAGAAGAGAAGGCTCTGGGGGGACCTTATTGCAGCCTTTCAATACTTGAAGGGGACTTAAAAGAAAGATGGGGACAGACTTTTTAATAGGGCCTGTAGCAATAGGATAAGGGGTAATGATTTTAAACTGAAAGAGTGTAGATTCAGACTAGATGTAAGGAAGAAATTTTTTTATGACAAGGATGGTGACACAGTGGAACAGGTTGCCCAGAGAGGTGGTAGATGCCCTATCCCTGGAAACATTCAAGGTCAGGTTCAATGGGGCTCTGAGAGACCTGCTCTAGTTGAAGATGTCCCTGCTCATTGCAGGGGAGTTGGACTAGATGACCTTTAAAGATCCCTTCCAACTCCAAACTCTTCTACGATTCTATGATTCAAATGAAATAAAGAAGTGTTGTTGATAACATTTACATAAATTTAAATTAAAATAATTTCATAGTGTCAGAAGAACAGGACTTCTACTGAAACACTAAGAGAGCACTAAGAGGTCTTACATCTTTTTGTCATGGTACAAGGGATTTTGTACAGATGAATCTCCACGAAAAGAAGATTTGGTGAGAAGCCTGAAAGTTGGAGCATGAAGATTAAGAAACTAAGCTTTTAGGGAGGGGGTTCATTTTCAGTCAGATCCGCAGGCTATTCTGGTTGCTGCACAGCAACATCATTATTAAATTTGTGACAGGAAGATGGCAGGAATGCATGGAGGACATACAGAAGAGCAGGACCACCTCCACTTGATTTGCACTATCATATACGCAATCTTTTCAAAGAACATCTCAGTGACAGACTGTCGCACAGCGTTACATTTCAGGTACACGTTTCCCCTTTCCACTTCAGCAGTTGTCTCATTTTCAGGCAGACAAGGTCACACTTGCCAGACGTTCATTAGGTAATTTGTCTCTTGTTAGCTTTCTCTGCACAATATCTGTCTTCAGTGACTCACTCCTGGATCACCAGCACCACTAGCTTAGTCCAGGAGAGCTAGCAGCAGCCGATGGGAGAAGAGGGGTCACTCAGGCTGGGCATTTCTCCCAGAAGGAGACAACAAGGAGGCAATGTTGCCCTAGGACAGTGGGCATTTTTTATAATTACTATGACACTAGCTCTATAGTTTAAATGTTAAATAGTTTATCACTAAAGATTCATTATTCCAAGTCTGTAGATGCCACGCCTCAGGGACACAGGTAACAGAAAATAGTTTTTGTTCTACCTTCAAAGAGAAACTACATTGGAAAAGAAAGGGAAGTTACTTGTGTTGCAAAGTCAAATGTCGAAAGTTAGACATTTTTGTGCACATTAATACAGACTTTCTGCTTATGCAACTCCATACTATTTTTGTCACATAACCTTTGCATCATTTATGGAAAGAATACATACACAAGGCAGCATAATTAAGATTGCACGAGAGACTGTAAACCTGCCATCTTTTGGTTTTGAGCTTAGAACCTTTATAGCTTAATTTATATCCACTTCCCACATACAATTCCTAACTGTGCATTTCATGGTTTTAACCCACAAAGACAGGGACTCTGATCGAGCAGCTTCCAGACTTCAAAAATGAAGTATCATCAATTTATGAAGGGGTTTATTTGATTTGGTTCCCTGCAACAGAAGGGGACTGGACTTGGTGAAGAAGAAAGGTCACTCCCTTTTCTGTGTTCCTAACAGATATTAATTTAACTTAAGATCAATGTCAATGCTAACACCTTTATTTATGGGTAACTACTTACTGGCTTTCTACTTTTCTGTTCCTTCTGCAGCCATCCATGAAAACCAATCAGATATCTCTGGTTTAGTTCATGGGTGAATTCTCTCTAGCAACATCATTTACATTTAGCAAACACAGTTTAGTTTGAGTGTCTCATTTGTAGCCTGTAATTTAGAGCGTGTTCCCACATAGCCAATGCCAGGGAGTGATGCTGCTGTTGTTCCCGATACAGCAAAGCTGCAGGAGCCTGGCTGCACGTGCTGTGCGTGGATGTGTGGGGCTTTCCCAGCAGCCTGTTCTCTGCCTGAATTTGCTCATCAGCCCTGAATTTTCCCTTTGCTGCACAGATCTATAGATATTCTTGGGTGGTAACGCAGAACCTGTTATCATGTTAACTGTTCAGAAGTTTAAAACTACCTTTGGAAGAGGTTAAAAGTCTGCAGGAACCACATGTAAAAGAGTCCTTGAACATGTAACCCATGGGAACTAACAGCTTTTGGTGGTGGTTTGGCATGGAGGCCAGCTCTTCAGTGGATATAAGGCCTGAAATATGTTCTTGTTTTTAAATAGTGGGTCTTCTCTAGACTTCAAAAATGTTGACAATCAGAGAGGAGCAGTAGGGAACACATGTGTCTGTGGCATGAGGATTACACAACTCTGTCATATACACTGACTTACATATCTAGCAATTTTTATGAATGTTAAATTACCTTCATGACTAAAATCAGTATACTAGTGGTAGTGGTTTTGGCTGCTAACCAGGATCCTGTTGCTCATGGCATAAGTAAATGTCTCCTTTTTAGTTTTCTTATTTCCTATTTCTTTCACTGCAAATCAGTTCAATACACAGCTACAAATACTATCTCTGCTCTGACCACATTACGATACTCTGTTTCCACAGCCCCTTTTTTTGTGGACTGGGCTGCCTGCACCAATCCCTCATCAAGCCTTGCCTAGATGTGTCCTGCTCCTTCCTCCAGCCCCACTGGGGAATGTGGGGCTGCCTCTCCTCAGGGCTGCAGGCCAGGCACTCCCACCTGGCCGCTGGCACACATGCACTCATACAAAACCTGGGTCTCTGCAAAACCCATGTACATCTCAGCCTCTGCTCTTTGTTGTCTTTCATTGCCCCTGTGTGCACGGGAGCACTTTTGGCACCTCTTACTTACCAGTTGTCTTGCAGGCTGCCTCCAAAGATCTGAGATGTCCCAATAGCAGGTGCACCTCTCCCACACAAACTCTCTTGGAAATTTAGTAAGCTTGGTCCAGGTTATTCTATTGCTTTCTTCATCCAGCACTGCAGAAAGGAGAACATAGGTATTACATCTGCTAAATTGCACCATCGTCTTTCTGTTTAATCCTCAGAGCATCCTCTCTAATCCACAGCACTTCTTTAAAGCCTTGGGAGTGGGACCACCCTTCTTTGTATTTTGCAAGAATAGGAACGTTAAGTGCTTAATAAATAAGATTAAAATAAGATAATAGGTTTATATTCTGCCTTGCATGCAGAAGAATTTCTATTTAGTTCCTCCAGTCTTTGTTTCGGTTGGCTGTGCCTGAACACTTTACTACAGACTTAACTTCTGTATATGGGGAAAAAGCACTTAAAGCAAGAAGAGGTGCAGGCTCTTCTTAAAACAATCCTTAAAAGATAAATTATCATTTATTGACATGATAATTTGTATGTCATCATCCAACAGCACTAACGATGTGGTTTCTGTAAACATTTTTTGAAATGTCAAGTTTTCTTGTGTTCCACAGAAGTACTGACTTAATTTTTCTTTTCTCAGTCAAACAACTTTGGCCCAAATCCTACAAACACACAAGTATTGAGTTCATTACTGTGAGCTCTGCCACAGCCCTTTAAAGAGTAGCTTTCACAGCCAGAGTGAAAGGCTACTAAAATAGGTCAAGATTACCAACTGGTAAACAAAATGAAGCATTTTAAGTTTACTTTAGAATTTAAATAAAGAAGAAATTTTAAAGTAGCATTACTATTTTTCAGTCTTTGGAGAAGCTGTACACGATTGCACAAGTGGCGACACTGGGTTCATTCAGGATCAGGACAAACCCCCGCACTGTGCCACCTGAGGACAGGGCGTCGCGGGAGGCTGCGGGGCTTGGGGCCATCCCGCTGACGGGAGGTCGCTGCGGCTCCGTCGCTGCGCGCTCCTTCAGCTCCTACGCGCGCAAAGTACGCGGTACCAGAGGTGCCCCCCGCGGCCGAAGCCGCAGCACCGCCGCCCATCTCCCCGGGAGACACCGGGGCGGGGCCGGACACTCCCGGGGCAGAGACCCCTGGGGAAAAGGGAAGNCCCGGGGAAAAAGGGGACCCGGCGCCCCCCGCCGCTCCGCGACCGCGCAGCGCCGCGCCCCACAAAGGGAGGGAGGGAGGGGAGGCCCTGCCCGGCGCTGCCCTGCCCCGGGGGCGGAGGGCCGCGGAAGCCTTTGCCTCCTCCCCCGGACCCGTCGCACACCGGAGGAGCAGGCGGCAGACGGAGAAGCGGCTCCGCGGCCCCAGCCCTGCCCCAGCCGCCGCCGTCGNCGGTGCCCACCGCGTCTCTGCGGGGTGCGCGAACACCTCCGCTGGCACCGGGCAGCACCCGCGGGGGTTTTATTGCCCGTTACTGCATCAGGAGAGGGCACGGACAGGGGCTTCTTCCACGGAAAGAGCCCACTGCGAGAGCAGGTCCACATAACGTAACACGTAACAGGATATAACAATAAGAGTACTATCAGAGTCGTATAGGACTAGTGTAATATCTCCGTATCTAAAGCGTTCACTCACCCTCGTGTCCTCAGCGGTGACGCTGCGGTTCTGCGCAGGGGTTTTCAGGGCTCCCTGCGTGCCCCGTGGGGTGGCTGGAGCCGGGAGGTGACACTTGGCCTTTTTTGCCCTGCACGTCCTCGCAGTGGCAAAATCAGGACGCACGATTCATCACCGGAGTAGAGTAGCAGGACTTGCGCGCATGATGGATTGCATTCCTGTGGTATGGAAAACTTCAAAAGTGACTTACTTGATTAAAATATCTAAATTCAAATATTTCAGGGTGGAATAGGCAGGAATTAAAAGTTATTTTTATTACTGTGCTATTTTAGCTATTATGTATACTATAAAAAGTCATTACCAATGACTTTTTAGTAATTTTTTTCATTATAATAGCCATTTGCAATGATGTATCACACCACCATACCTTCCATCTTATGAATTAAAAAAGGAGGGAAGGATAACAGTCCGTATAAACCCAGAATTAAGGTCCAAGTAGTTAATTTTTCTCTACACCTAAGTTTGCGAGTTAAATTGCACATTCTATGTAAATAATGAGATTATGTAAATAATGAAACATATATTTAAAGTTAGCAACGTTTTTAAGTATTTCAGCTGTGTTTTTAAGTATGACAGACCATGCCTCTTTACTATTATACAAAGAATAAATGAAATATATTTTAAAATTAAGCGCTATTTTTCCTATTATTCTCAGGCCTACATTTGCATGTGGAGGAGTTGTATCTGGAGAGTCAGGGTTTATTGGGAGTGAAGGATTTCCTGGAGTCTACCCTCCAAACAGCAAATGTACTTGGAAAATCACAGTAAGAATTTTTAATATCACAACATCAGTGCTGAAGACAATGAAGAGCTATTTGTTGTTAATGCCAGTGTTTTATATGAGATAACATATATGCAATAATACACTCAATAACTCAGAGCAGCTCAACTATCTGAAACTTTTTAGGGTTGCTGTAATATAATACTAGTGGCTGAAATAGAACTGACCTTGCCTAATGTGAGAAGCGAATTTTCATTGACTTCCATAGGTACACTTCTAATTGTTTTAAATTAACCCAGTTAAAAGCAAACCTCTACTCTTTCAGTCACTGCAGAAAGCAATAGTTAGGTTAGATCAAATGGATTAAAGCAAAGCTTTGAGGTGTACATAATGAAAAGCAAAATTTGTTGGCAAGAAGACATAGAAAAAGTTTCATACAAACCCAAAAGATTCAGGCAGGTTTGCTTGTAGTGTGCTAGTAACAGTGTTCTGCCGGCCCCGACATCTGGAGCACGTCATACAGCAAGCTGACAGAGCAATAAGAAAGTGTTGTTACATTTATAAATGGCCATGCGAAAGCATGTGGTACGATTGATGTTTTGATGCTGAAATGAGACTGTAGGGCAGAGCCATGGTATTCAGGGACAGCAAGTGTCATTAAACAACTACAGCTAAACATTTCCGTGCTGGTGTGTCCTTATCCAGAGCCTCAGAGAAAGGGATTGGAATGAATGGTTACTTTTCCTCACATTTCCACAAATTAAGCCCTCCAAAATTGCCTACTAAATTTCCTCTACATTTTTTAGGCATGCTTCACTAAGAACTCCTGTGACATTGAGGCCTAGAGTATGGTCTTTACAGGAAAAAAGTAGCACAAGAAAGCACTAAAAAATGTAGTCTGTGTGTCGATGGGATGACTAAAGACAACTTCAGTTCCAAGACTGCATTACAGGCTAGGTGTGGGCAGTAGAATAGGATGGCACAGGATAATTGTCTCCTGCTACTATAGAGATGCTGACGCAAAGCAAGAGACATTGATCTGTTTACAGTGTTCAGTTAAAACAACTCTCGTACCAAATGAGTGATGTAATTTTAATCATTTTATCTGAAGGATACCAGTGAAGCTGCAACAGTTGCTTTCTGCACCTTTATGTTGCATTATTATTAGGGCTGAGTTAGAGGTTACCTTTAATCTGTGACTGACTTTACCCAGAAGAGTATGATGTGAAATACAGTGTATGCTCATAAATACATTTGCTTCCTGCTGTTGAGGGGCTGAGATTATAGCAATTAGCATGGCCCGCTTTACAATCTGAAGAGCGGACACAAATTGCATTTGGAATCATACACATGTGCCTTAAATGGGAAAAAAACCCCCTCCGAAGTTACTTTACCGACATAACTCTGTATAAAATGTTCAAAAGTTCAAAATTGAATCTGGAAGGAACTAATTTTGATTATAGCAGGATAAAGTTTTTACCATTAAAAAACTCAGATTACAGATGGAGGCAGCACTGAAGAAGCATTTAGTGAAGCATCCCATGGATCTGCCCTTCATTATATATTGGGGGTAGAAGGAGAGAACGATTGTATTTAAAGAGTCCATACAGAGTGGTTTCATTGTGGACTTAATGTGGCTGTTGCCAAGAAAACATGAACGTCCAGGTCAGGCTGGACATTGTGAGAAGCATTACCGCAAAGCTGTAGCAGAGCTGTGTCTGCACTCAGGCTTTACTGACCACGGGAGCAACTCAATGGCTTCTGGCATTTCATGATTGTCCTGACTCCCACTTTTCTGCTGTGCTGCCGTTTATTCCTGTTCTTTGACTGCTGCATACCTGTTCTCTGTAGCTTGTCCCAAACTAGAGAAGGGCTGCACTACTGTAGTAGCCCAGGCTTTCCTGTGCTCCTGCCTCATTTAACCCCTATCAGACACTATTGTTCGCTAAGCCAAGCTGATTCCCCATGCTCACCCCCCCCATCAACTGTGTAGAACGCCCTGTCTTTTGGATGCACAGGAAGGATGTGGGGAAGGCAAGGACTACAAAACTTGCAAGACTATGCCTGAACCCTCTCTAAAAAGAGGATGATTTACCAAACTGAGGGAAAACACTCAAGGGTCTGGTTAGCCTGAATTTAAACAACAAAATCCTTTCACCAGATACTGCTGAGGCTCACAATAGCTTGCTTAATAGCACCCCAGTAAGAAAGCCAGTTACATGGCCATCAAGACATCAAGAAATATGCTGTAGTTACTGTTCAGCTTCCTCATTTAGTATCTGATCTTAGAAGGCGACTAAGACTTTTCGTCTGTCCGTTTTAGCCAAGGGCTGTGAACACCTTCCTGAAAACACTCTGCCTAATGCAGGATCTGACAAGTCTGCAGGACTGGAAGACATTGATTCATTTTGCACCTGGGTCACAAGAAGCATGAAGCTGTTCTCACAACTACAGGATCTCATCATCCATAGAAGAAATCCACAAAGGCAGAGTGACCCGTAATTCATTCTTTAAAAGAAAATAGGTTTAGAAAATCTTATGGGTAATACAGATAAAGCAATGTAGCATTCACGTATCAGCTGAAATCTTTCCAACTGGTTTGCTAAAGCTAGAAGAGTCTCTCTAACTCAATTATGGTTCTGTTATTTCAAGAGACTGGGACTTTTTCAGCTGGCTAAAGAAAACAGCTTCCCTATTCTAAGAGCTCTAAGAAGTGTTCAGCACATGCTTGTGGTTATATTACAGCCTTGGCAGACTACCCAGCAGCTTTTAGCTGGCTTTGCTAAGAAGTCATTTGTACAGCTATTTCCTTTCCTATAGTAATGTATATAGCTTTATCTAAAATATGTCATATACATTTACTTTTAATACTCTGTAATCCTTCTTGGCCATCACCTCACATAAATGTGTCACGTAGTCCAAGAATTTGGACTGCTGTCCTGTGTTTTTCTGGCAGACTGCAGAGTTCCCATAAAAGTCTAACAACTTTATGTGCAACAATAATACTGAAGACTGTCAGAGTTATGTAAGGTTATATTTTTATAGGTTCAGGAGCTGTGTTCCAGCAGGTTTGCTGACAACAAGCAAGGTTTGAAAAATTTACTTACCGGGGAGTTGGGAATCTGCCCTGGGGGAATGAAATATTTTAAATCATTTTCCCATATTGTTGTGAAACTGCCCTTCCAGTAGAGAACAGATCTTTATGCATGATTGTATTGCCAGAAAAGAAATAGATGAACAGAATCTAGTGCCTTTGTCAGGGAGAGCAAGCTAATACAAATTTTTTTTTAAAATTGTTCCTTTGTGGCTGGGGAGGATGGAGCTCGGGAACCAGTGACTAGGCAGGAACTGTAGTTCTTCCCAGGATGTAGCTCCAAATAACTTACACAGTCATTCTCAGTAGAGAGAAATAATATGTTTAGCTTGCAGGTGACTAATGTATTTTTCAAGTCTACCTAGGACTGCTATGGAAAAACATACAGTCAGCATTTTGGTATTAAACATATACCAAAATATCTTAAACCCATATACAATACAGGTTTACAAATTAGGCAAAATATTTTCTCAGAAAGTTGGCACCAAAAAATCATTTTCAAAGCAAATAACCTAAACCAAGTAATTTTGAAAAGTATGACAGTTTGAGAATCCTCCCCAGAAATGGAAGGAGGCACAACGATGAAGAGGGCTTTGTGTTCAGTCAGAACAGCAACAGAAAAACAGCTTAACTACTTTAAATGTAAGTGAACTTTGATTAACATTATATGAAATACCTGCAATGAATGATAACAAACAAACAAAAAAGTAGGGACCTTATTTTGTGGTGGGTTGTATGTATAAAATAATCATGTCCTTTTCAAGAGGTCAGTAATCTACACAGGTGATTTTAGGGAATTATGCTCTAGAAAAACTCCCCCTAAAAATTCAGGGAGTGCTATTTTCCTTTAGCCTTCAGTAGGAGTAGGGCATCCTTCACATGAGTTTAGCATCATAATATCTGATCCTAAAGAAGTTCACAGAGTTAAAATAAGAAGGGAAGCAAAGGGCAAGTATGGGTCAGTCACCCTTAGAGTGACAAGGAGAGGCAGAAGCTGAAGGTCCTCTGTTGTTGAAAGATACCAGCTGGATGGATAAAACAGAAAAATAAGGCACACCCTGCAGGGGAAGCATCACATATTCTTCCTTTGACTCCTTTCTCTCTTTTCTTTTTTTTTTTTTTTCTTAAGAGCTGCAATTCCTTCCAGTTCTTCCTCAGAGGTATCCCATCATCTTACTGCATCAGGCTCGGATGTGGCTCAAAGTAAACAAAACTGAGTCATGCTGGCATTTGCTTTCTCCCCTGTGTTTCTCATGCAGCAATATTTTAAATGTCCTAGGATAAACATTGGCAGATATTAGCACATTAGTTTTCAACTTTTTAAAAGGGGAAACAGTAGAAATGAAAGAAAAGTATTGTTTTGCAAAGACGCCTGTATTTAGGGTGGGATTCCATGGGAGTAGCTGCAAACTGGAGCGGCTGCTGCCAGAATGTGGAACCACCATCCTCTGCACTCTTTAATGTCATCTGGTCAGACCACAAACTTCTAATTGATTTCACATGCTGGAGCAAATTTGATATTTTTGCAAATAATGACAAATATTATTTTAATAAGCAATTACATTATTTTCTAAAGTAATGGCAGTAAGTAGTGACTGAGATTAAGGGACTCAGTTTAGAGATTTCTGTCAATGACTTAACTCCCCAAATTCAGCTAAATGTGAGCAAGGATTATTCTGACAACTGAAGTCTGGAGTAGGCTCCTTGTTACACACTCATGACCACCTGGCTGAGTTTTTCCTACACATTTTCTTACAAACTGCCACGAAACAAAACTTAGTACATCTATGGGGAAGAGTCTTGACCAAGATCAAGTAGACTGAACGAATAGAAGCTAGAGAGATTTAAAACTGTAAAGAAATATCAGTAGATAGTGTAGTACAGTATAACATAGTCGGTGGTGGAGAGAGGAGAATGAAGCGTACAACGCTGCACAGAATTACTTACGCCATGAAACAGAAAACCCAAGACTTGAGTGAATGTTTGGCTGGCAATTTGGAGTTTGCCAGCACGCTGTCCCTCTTGGGTGCGGGTCAGTCCCCCATCCTGGTTCCCCATGCCCCACTTGGAGCAGCACGAGGGAGCAGAAAACGCCTGGGTAGGACTGAATGCTGTGAGGCTGGTGTGAGAGAGCAGCGCTGGCTCAACGTCCTCGTGGAACAAAGCTGTCAGTGAGCACCCATCAGCATTGCCAAGGGATAACTACTTGGCTAAATCTGAGTGTGTTTCTACACAGACAGCAAAAAGACCTTTTCTTACCCCAGAACCAGCCACCTCTCACATTTCAACTTCCTTCTTCAAACTCGGGGAGGGAGTAGGTGTCTTCAAAGAAGCAATTCAAGCTGAGAAGGTAGGGGAAAATCTCATAAGCACTGACAACACTATTTAATATGATGGAGCAACTTCTGCTCAACTTTCAGAAACAGTGGAAGGAAAAGGGGAAACTTCTTAAAGATGGGTAAGTTGCAGCAAAGCTGCAAGACACTATAAACAGTGTTTTGTAGCGGAAAATGTTGGACAATCTTAACTGTAGGCATAACAGCTCAGTCTGTGTTAAAACATGATAATCTTCAAAGATCACCTCATTTGGATCCTATTGTACCAGTTGTACAAACTTACGAATAACGAGTGGTCCATCCCAAAAGAGCATGTGTTATTTTACATACTTACTTCTGGAAAAAAGGCTGCTTTAATTTAACTGCCTAAATCCAACTTTATCTGACTTACAGCCAGCATTTTTGAACTGATTTGTCTGGCCACACAGAGTTTGTAGTATAACCATAAATAACATTCAGGTCTTCTGACAGGAATACCAAATTGCTGTTAGCTCTTTTTCTGTTAAAATGACCATGTCTTGATGCTTCTTAGTGATTCAGACCAGAAGACAAATGACTGCAATAAGAGATTTAGTTATGAGAGCAGTGATTCAAGGAGTCATATTGCTTTCACAAAGTATCTTACAATATGACCATGTGTGCGTACTGCCCTTACGCTGACGAAATATACATGTGGGTTATTTTCTGATACCACCTATAGGGCTTGTTCACTTCAGTAGCGCGAGTTTTAAATCTAACATCTGGCTTTAAAGTTTTCTAAAACATAGTCATTGTGCTTTGGAATTTCTGGGTAAGATTAGATGAGTTTTGTGGTTTTGATGTAGTAGTAGGAGTAGTAGAAGTAATGATGTACATCAGTACAGGGGAACTGAATGCATTTTTGAGAGAACTTTGAACAAGGATTAAAGGAAAATACTCTGAAACCAGCAACAGGAACTGCAGTGGGCCCTGGGCAGCTGAAAACAGCTCGTGGAAAAGTCTGTCTCGCTGCAGGATCAATATTGGCACTGAACATAAAAGCAGCCACATGAATGAGTAACCTTAACATATCCACAGCACATTTTTCACTCCATCTAGAGCTTCTGCCTGTATTAGTATCTTCTGTGGGTTAAATGGTCACTTCGATCTATACCTGACAAGGCATTATTAACTGTTGAAACTCACGGAATTGAACCACTGTTCAACAATGTCATTTAGGAACAGTTTAGTTGTAGTTGATCTCAGACTGGTGTTTTAAAATGACTCACTGTTAAGGAAGGAAAAAATTCATGAACTCTTAAAGTAGCTTAAATATGGACTTACTGCAGATACATTAAGTGCGTCTTATATATTTAAAGCAGAAAATAATAGCAGTGTCTTAGTAAAATAGAACAGCTGCAATTATTTTAATAGGTAACCACTCTACCAGGCTATGAATTGAATGCAGTTAATTACACCCTGCCTGTCTAGGGTCCCTCTACACTTCAAAAATACTGTTTCCCTTCTTCCTGTCCTGTCACATGGCATTGAGCACTTTGTTAGAGTAGTCTTCACTTCTCAGTATGCTGCTTATTCTCTTAAAAGCTTACAACTCTATCCCAGGAAATGTTCTCCTCCTTGTAAACTACTATGCTCTCTTAATTTACATCCTTCTCAATACTCTTGCCTCTTTCGCAGTGTCCACAGATGCAGACCTGTGAGAAGATTTGCCCTATCTTATGTTTCCTCAGATGTTTCAGAGAACAAAAAACCCTCTTCTGTATTGAGGACACCCACTAATGATTCTTCTGAACTCTGTTTATAGCTTTACATATTCTTTCCAAATATAATTCTTTCACTGCAGCCTTCGAGCTAAATGTACCGACTCCAATAGCTAAATATTAGGGTTATACAGCATTACCCATAAACTTTCCAATTTTATTTATAAACATAAGTCCTGTGTCAGTAAATAAAAACAAACAACATTCAAACTATGAAACTTTATGAGACAAATCAGCAAGATAGGAGAGGCCATTTCATTTGCTCAAAATTGCTTGTTCCATTTTTTTTTTTTTTTAAACCATATTAATCTCATCCTCCTCACCTTACTTGGTGCATGGCTGATTGCATACTTTCAACAGAAAATAAGAGAAACGTGCCAAGAGAACTAGGTAGTGATGGTGTAGAATCAAGTATATGAGCCTGGCTAGGTGATACTGCGGATCAGGAAGAAGATAATAGCAACAGAGATGGCCAGAACTTTGTTTTTATGATTTGTCCAATATGATTTTAAAAACCACTCTGCATGAAGAATAGTTGACAAAAAGAGGTTACCTGGCAAGAAGTGAAGGATATGAAAATACTCATGCAAATAGTGGGATCAGATAGATATGTGGTGTCAGCCACACTTCAAGATACATCTCTCCCTCCCTCCCTCTCTCTGCAGGTCCCAGAAGGAAAAGTGGTGGTTCTTTCTTTTAGATATTTAGACCTGGAAAGTGACAATTTGTGCCGATATGATTTTGTGGATATATACAACGGCCATGCCAATGGACAACGCATCGGCAGGTTCTGCGGTACTGTGAAACCAGGTGCCCTTGTATCTAACAGCAATAAAATGTTGGTGCAGATGACTTCAGATGCTAATACTGCTGGAAGTGGATTCATTGCAAAGTTTTCTGCAGCAGAACCACATGAAAGAGGTAATTAACAGTTACGTATGTGCTGAAGACAAATAGAATTGTACAACTCTATGGAGAGCCACATTAACGCTTAAAAAGATGTGATGCCAGAGATATTAAGGATTGTGCTGTTCAATGTATTCATTAATTATCTTGCTCAGCACACAGCAAAGTATAACGGTTTAGCCACTGTAGTTAATCGAAGTAATAAAAAGGAGAGCTAACCATTGTAAGAGTTACTGAAGAACCACTATGCAACTATAAATCCATAATGCATCTATGCCTTGAATACTGCTTGCCATTCTGATGTTGCAATCTCAGAACAGGATATAATAAAACTATCAGAAGCAATCAGAGACAACAGGTATGGTAGAGGTAGGGAACATCTACACGAAAGGCAGCTGCACAGCATGGACTTCTTCATGCTGGAAAAAGGGAAGGTCAAGGGGAGTGCAGGAGAAGGTTCTGAAGTCACGACTGGTATGGAGGAAGCGAACAGGGACCACAGTCACTGTCTCTTTTAATACAAAAAACAGATGAGCAAGTAGCTGCAAAGAAAAGGAGGGTGCTTTTTCTCAGCGAGCTGTGAAGCGGTGGAGTCTTGTGCCAGGGGACATTGTGGACTGTCAACTTCTACACTGGTTTAAAAACAATTAGAATAACATGTGAAAGAAAAAAATTGTGAGGGATGATTAATCCTAAAGGCATTGCCTCATGCTTGGGAAGGCCATGAACTGCGAGAGGCTGGGAGGTTACAGGGAGGTGGTATCGCCCTGCTGA
Source organism: Aramus guarauna (assembly GCA_013400195.1). NCBI lineage: Eukaryota > Metazoa > Chordata > Aves > Gruiformes > Aramidae > Aramus > Aramus guarauna. Next base: position 1,563,902 of record VXBL01005306.1, read on the forward strand.
GCTGAGCAACTCTTTTTTAAGGCTTTTGCTATTAGTGTGATCCAGACTAGTCAGGTTGTGGGGCAGACACAGCGTGGGTGATGAGTAATTTATTAGACCTTCCAGTTCTGTCCCTGTACTGATAACATGATAGAGTTACTTTAATAAAGAAGGTTCATAACCATATTATAAATAAGGATTACGTACCTGATGTAGCTTTGTAATGTGGGACTGGGAGGAGGACACCTGGAAAAAGAAAACCCTGCTCTGTCGTGGGCTTTCCACAGGCCGCAGTTCCTTCGGGAATGCCTGTCAGGCCGGGTACAGCTGCGGGGATGCCTGCTCCAGCACCTGCAGCTCCTCCTCCTCCGACCCTGGTGTTTGCAGGAATGCTTCTCACCCTCCTCTTCCTCTATGTCTGTCACCTTCTGCCCTTTATTAACTACGTTTTCCTAGAGGTGCCACCAAAGTGACTGATGGCTCAGCTGTGTCCTGCAGTGGGGCCGTGGCAGAGGCAGCCGGAACCGGCTGGGACTGTCCCTGTCTCCTCACAGAGGCCCCTGCAGTAAAACAAGCGCGTTACGTGGGTTACCTGCATCCCGGTTGCACTCTGGTCAGCGTGGTGTGCTGTGCTTGCAGGGGATCAGTACTGTGGGGGACGACTGGAGAAGCCATCGGGGTCCTTCCAAACACCCAACTGGCCGGAGCGAGACTACCCAGCGGGAGTCACCTGCTCCTGGCACATCGTTGCCCCAAAGAACCAGGTAAGGTGCTGCCATTGCCTCGCCGGCGCAGCCCAGCTCCCGCTGCCTGCAAGCACTAACGCCTCATCAACAGCCTGCTTGCACAACACGCTGCCTGCGTTGCACTGAGACAATAAAAATGCTATCTGGCCAAAATCTAAAGTTGGGTACGTGCAAGGAGTGCAGGCACACCTACGTTCCAGTGATACCTGCCTTCCTCTCATGTATCGCCTGGCTCGCTCCAGTAACTCCTGTGCTTTCTCGACATTGTATCTCCTCTTCTGTGCATTGATTTATTCCCCTAAATTAAACTTATTAAGGCATCCATGACTGGTGAGGCTTTTAAACTACATTTTTTATGAAGATGATTTTGTTAATTAACAAAACTAATGCAAATTAAGTTAGGGCAGGTGATCATCTCAGGACCAAACATGATGACAACCAAGGCTAGCTTTAAGTCTAACAATATTTGTAGTATTTTTGGTGTTGCTGCAGTTTATTATTGAGGTACCCAGGCAGAGCTGATTGAATTTGTTAAAAGCAGAAATTATTTTACTCTGCTTACAGTACAGAGAATATATTCATATGTGTCCTGCACAGGGATTTTCAAAGTACATTTCAAAAAGCTTCCTTTATTTCATATTTTGAAATATCATATCTCATAACATGCCTGCTTCATTAGCCAGATGCCATCAGAGCATATGTTACCACTTCATTAAGACCTGAAGAGATGCGGCAGCCGACCAAGAGGGCTCATTTGCCACCACTTGCCACACATGGCAAACACGAGCGTGTTCCCTACGCTGTAGGGCTAATCTCAATCCTAGCTTCACATTTTCTGGTTGTTGCAGAGCCATCTGCTCTGTACCTTGGCAGGAATTCGACAGTGATGGACTGTTTTGGTCATCCAAGCAAGTTTGGTATGTTAGTTGCTTTTCTTAACCATGTCCAGCTTTTTAAATTCCTCTAAATGTAAAGACAACTTTCCTCTTAATCTTCTGCTCATGACCATAATCCTCCAAATAAAAAAAGCTGCCCCAGATAAATGTACTCTTCAGATCTTTCATACTTTTCCATTTACCAAGATATTTTCTCCCTTGAACTGAAGCAGTATGTCAGCTTAGTCTTTCCTGTACTCCTCTTTAATCCACATTCCTTGCTCGCTAGATACAGGTCATTTAACAATCCTATAGATAAGCAGTGATTTTTAAAACCTTATCTGTAAACTGCAGATTACTTTGGTTCTTTCCAAATATCTCTAGATAAGCCTAAAAACTTTTCCTAAGCTTGTAGAGAAGATTTAAGGAAGGCTATGTAACCATAAAAATAAGGGCATTATATGCTGTGCTTTTTGAAGATCCTGTTCCATAAGTCTACAAGTTTCTGAATATGTTTTTCATGTACTGCGACAGTGTTTGTTGGCATGCAAATGAGGCAGAATCTTGATGGTGACAAAAGCCATTTTTGAGGAAGTAGTGAATAAGCTTCTCTCCAAGTGCCCATGAAAAGCTGTTCCCTCTTCCAATTGCCAAAGTTTAGGTGCTGTTGTCTGTACTTCCCTTTCACAAGCATATGAGCAATAAAACAAGGGGCACTCTTGCTTCTAATACAAACCAATAATTACTTTATGTGTTACAGAAAATAGATGGTGAAGAGTTTCTATTCTATCATGAAATACTGCTTTATTAAAGTGCACTTATGAACAATAGTGAAGTAGATATGGCCTGCCGTTTTGCCTGCATATGGAAAAATCTAGCATTTCTGCTCCCAGTTGCATTACTTCTTTGTATACATCTTTTCTGATAAGTGTATTATTCAGATGGGTACTTCCATTTAAAGTGCATTTTTTCATGATGATGACAAGGTTTTTGAAACAAGCCTGTTACTCATCTCTGAAGCCAAGTCCCCCTAGGTTACTCATACTTTATGGGAAACAAGATGATGCCTTACACATCTGAATAGTGCAAAAGCTTATTCAGGCAAAACTAAGACATCAGGTGATAACAGGTTATCATTACTATGAATGTAGAACAAGATCATTTTTACTACGTCAGTAAATCAAATGAAGTGTATGTGATGTACAAATGACTCCTTTTTCTTTGTACAGTCTTAAAAGATTTAGTATCATCTTTGTTTAAGACAGACCTTTAAAGAGAAATCCTGCATATGTACAATCAACACAGTTCAGTGTTGTCATTCAAGCCTCATTTGTGCTATTTATAGGAAGGTGATTTAAATGCTGTTGTGCTTCATATAAAGGAGCAACCTAAATGCATATATTACCTCTGTTTCAGTGGTGCAGTTATGGTGTGTTTTCCTTTCTTGCTGCAACAACTGACAGAATCATGCTGCAGGACTTCATTTCAGAGTAGTAAATTCCATTTCTCTTTTCTTGTCCATTGTTTTTCTTTCTTAAGTAGAAAAGTCCATGAATACAAGTCATATTGGAGGTAATAGCATCAGTACTGGAAATATACTATATGGAGTTATACTGGTTCTCATTTATGACTTTATTTTATGAAAATTGTGTATGGAAACACCATTCCTTTAACTACTTACTTTCTTTTGGTTTAAGTCTTGCTGTTTACTAAGCTTCTGTCAATATTTTTGTTTCTGACCTTTTTATTTCTGCATGAAATAAACACAGCATTTGCAACCACAGTGATTCAAACCCTGCTCTTAATGAAGTCAGTGAAATAGCTCTTAACCAACTTTGCCCTTTTTCTTTAACATATTTTGGATGATACAATGACACTAAAAGCCCCTTATCCGTGGTTTAGATTTGTTACAGTTATTTTAAAAGCAGTATAACACCTAACACCTACTATCCTGTTTTCATTCACCCATAAAAATAATTTTATCAGAAGTTACTTGCATATATTTGAGAAAATTTTTTTTTATAGAATATTAGCGCCATACGTTGAAATATTTGTTGGAGAAAAGTCACGTGGATTAAAGACTTTTCCTTTATGGAAAGAAAAATCAATTACTACTTCATATGAAGAGGTCACTTACTATAAGAAGCACTAATGAATTCCGCATATCAACACCTTAATGAGTTATTCACTCTTTCCTTGCAGTTAATAGAGTTAAAGTTTGAGAAGTTTGATGTGGAGAGAGACAACTACTGCAGATATGACTATGTCGCAGTGTTTAATGGTGGGGAAATCAATGATGCTAAAAGAATTGGGAAGTACTGCGGAGACAGTCCACCAGCGTAAGTAACTTTCTTGAATTACAAACTTCACTGCCACTGTGTGTCATTTTGCTAACAGTTCTGTACTAGGCTTCAGAAAGATTTTTATTCTTTTTAAAATTAAATGTGACATTTTCTACCTCCAGCTGAACTTCCAGGACTTGCTTAATGTCTTGTCTCTCCCTAGGTTTTCCCTTTTCTCTCTCCCTCCATGACTAGCCCTGGCTCCAACCCGTGTTCTCTCCTGTCCCTCAAGCCTCATTAGAGCACTGGCTAATAACACCAATACTAATGCTATTGATATTGGTATAATACCAGTATTAACGGTAGCTGAACACTAACATCACTTGATACCTATATTTTGGTTCGAGATACTGAAGTACAAGGATGCAGCTGAACTCTCGAGCCCCTTGGCTCGTTACTTACTTTATCTGACTCATTTCCCCCTCAGCCACTTCCCTTCTGCTTGTTCCTGGCTGCTCCTTGCATCACTGCTTACCATCTCTTCTGTGGGTGCCAAGGCACGTTCTCTCATGGCACAGACTGCTTTCCTGAGCGTGCTGGGTAGCACAGCAGGCTTTCACCAGCTTTGCTATCAAATTCCTGCCCTCAGACCCCCTCAGCACTCCTCCCCTAAACCCACAACTCCCTCATGCCCCCCAAAACAACCCATCCCAAGCCTCCAATACCTCTAAAACCCACCCGCGACCCAGCCAATGATACCATAACTATATAATCAGGTCTTACCTATAGCTTAGAGTTTTACCTGGAAGCTAAAATGAATTGTTGCCTTGCAGTGCTGTGGCACTTGGAGTGACTGCAGATGGACTGAATGGGTGTCCAAATGGGTGGTATGTTTCTTTGACCTGAACGTTGTAAGCATCTGTATATATTAGATAAAAAAAATAATTCACCATCATCTGAAGTAAAAACACTCTCCCCAAAGGAATTCTATTGCAAACACTCCTTTCCCTTCAGACAGAATAAAAAAAGCAACCGGCAGATGACAGTTGTTAGTTACATTACTTAATACTTCATCACCAGGTAGACAGGTATTGCATTGATGAGCATAGCATGAGAACCTCCTTGTGACTTTGCAGATCCATCCCTCACATCTCAACTGTTACTGCAGAACAGTAAGGTATTCACCTTCAAGCTATCGTAAAAAAACCCAAAGAACCCAGAAGTGACAGAATCTCGTATTAGAAACAGTCAGCTACCGAAGTTCCATACAAATACCTTCAGTTTCTGCCATGAGTGTTTTGTGCGCAAGTTGGATCCAAAGGGCTTGCTTCCTAGTTGAACAGAGTTTTAAGCCAGAAGCTTACTGATTAGAGTCTCGTTTGACTCACTCTGTATACAAAGTTGTGACATTTCAGACCTTTTCCAGCTGAGGTAAAAACTGAACTCCACAAGATCTTGTTCTTCCCTTGGTTCTCAGAAGGCAGCAGTGAACAACATACCTTACAGATGAGGCTGGTGGCCTCCAGGCCCTGGGATTTCGCTGCCTCTTTCCGGCTAAAACCTAACCCAGCCGTAGAGTACATTTTGCACTGTCAGGATCTGGTCCTGGCTGACGGGGCAGTGCAAAAGGAAGAAGTGCCAGTTGGTCCCTGAGAGGCAACCTGGAATATCTTCCTAAACCACCTCTCAACTGTGGCTCAGCATCTGTCCCTGCAGCATGTCAAAGCTGTGACTTGGTCTGCCAAACCCTACTGGGCTTCAAAATACAGACATGTTAGTATGGATTTTGTGCAAAAGGCAAATAAGGGCAGAAGACTGGGCTCAGCCCCAGGCCACGTAGCTTAGAGATGAGATTTCGTGTTACAGAATGTTAGGAGTGTCCTGAAAGCAAATTTTAGTACAGCATTGTTTCCTAACTGGAGATCCAGTATGCAGGTTGAACAGTCACTTTCCCTTGCCAAGGTGTATATAGGCAGCTTATATATCCAGTGAAAGGGGGAAAGTATGGCTCCTTGGGATTTTCCGCTAGCTCTGCAGAATTCTCATCAGAATTTGTCAGCTGGGTTCAGAAAAACAGTAAGGACAAGACCAGTGTTGTAAAAGAACCAGGAATCAGTGTGTGTGAACTGAACTGTGAAGCAAGCCTTCCATAAAGAGTATTACTTGCATGTCTGACACTAGTTATGCAAGGTGGAACTCTAACCAGCAGATACAGATAACGTAACATGGCATTCTGTAACAGAAACAGTATACGTCAGAAGCATGAGTAACGTGGATACCTTGAACTCACTGGGTGGTTGCAGAGTGAATTCAGATCCAACTGCTGGCTGGCAAGCGTACAGGGTAACCACATACCTGATTCCTAGATACAATTACTACAATACATAAACGAATGGCATACAGAATAATCACAATTTATTAGGAGAAGTAATTACTCAAACCCCATCTCTCAGACAAAAAACCCTTTTTTAAAAAGACAGGAAACACAGACTACGTCAGATGTTTCAGATTTGCTGTTGGAGTCCTGGTGTTGAGGAAGCAGAACAAAGGTCTCGGGCAGCTGACGATCAGTGCCCTCCTACGTCCACAGCCTGTGTCAGTACTGCAGCAAGCAAAGCATAATCTGTGCAACGACCACAGCCCCTGTAAACCTACAGAATTCCAGATAACCAGGCATGCACTTTTGGTTATGTCACGCTCAGCCATCAGAGTAAACTGATTTCTGAAATACCTGCCAAAAAAACTGGGAGATGATCACAAGGTTTTACTTCAAAGGCTTGCTTAAGTGTTTTGAAGAACTCCTGCTCATGAACTCAGACTTCCTGGGAAGAAATAACATGGTCATTTTAGTAAAACTAATCTTAAAACCACTTTCTATTTTCCTCTCTCGTCACCAAGATCATTTTACCTCTATATTTTTCTTCCTCTCTACAAAATCTGTGGTTTTCCTTGAAAAAGGTGCGTTAATAAGTATTAATGGACATTGAGACAAGGTGTGTGGAAAGCTGACTAGAATGAGAGAAGTGCTGCTTTGGCTGGACTTGCATTCTGTACGATTGTCTCTAACAGTTGTCTCGAATGAAGTCTTAGCGCACTGCAGCCACATCCAGTGTCACAGTAGGTGCTATGCACTTTGTGCACTGGAAACTAATACACTGAACAGTGCTTGCTCGTGACACTCAAATCCTAAGAAAAAACCTCCATTAGCTCTTGACAGCCTTGGTACTGAATATCCAATCATTGACAAAACCTGAGCCCACAGAAATAATAACCCAAACCCTTTTATTTTTAGAGGTTTTGTCAAAGAATTACAAAATCCAACACTGAATTCATTTTCTTAAGGCCTTCCAAACATGTAATATGTTTCTCATTAAACAAAAAACAAATAAATACTAGAAAAAACACATTTACTTACCTCAGCTACATCCTGAGGATTTCTTCCTCAGTATTTTTTATATATTTAAAAAATATATTTATTAAACATATTACAGTTTTTAAATATATTTTCCCACTGTGTTAATGTAGCCCTTTCCACTCCATGGAAGTGAAGTCTGCAGTGTAGTCACAGAGAAGAATGTAAAGATACTCATATTGACATAACCTTCAGGAATCAGAGGTTCAGATAATTCATCAGAAGAAGTTTCACGCCCCTAACACCAGTGTCTGCCATGCTAGCAAAGCCCCATGCATTGCAGTATGAGTCTGGGCACAGATACTGCCTTCAGACCAATTCCTAAAGTGCAGCACACACTTTTTTTTTTTTTTTTTTTTTTTTAAAATTTTTTTTATTTTTTTTTTTTTTTTCTTTTTAAAAAAATGAAAATGTTTTTTCTCTTTGACATTCAAAACAATGGAAATATTTTATTTTGTTTTTCTATTTCAGGCCTATTCTGTCTGAGAGAAATGAATTGCTTGTTCAGTTTTTGTCTGATTTAAGCTTAACAGCTGACGGTTTTATTGGCCATTATAAATTTAGACCAAAAAAGTTACCCACAACTACAGTTCCGCCTACTACCACAGCAGTCCCGGCTACCTCAAGTAAGTTTTATTGGCTTTATTTTATTTCTTAGAGAAATAAATTATTCTAGGAAAGGGCTACAGAAAAATGTCATAGGAAGTACATTAGGAAAAAAAAAAAAAAAATCACAGTTTAATGGTTTGTTAGTATTTCAAATGTTGGAGAGCATTAATTAAAAGTAATACACTCAAGAGAATACCTTAATATACTCAAAGGAGAATCTACTTAACATTATTAAAAGGAAATCTATCCAGGTGAGAGTTCAGTGTAACAGTAGCTCGCTCCAGCTGAGAGAATTTTCCTGTCTCAATTTTTGACAGTTAACTAGGAAATTCCATAGAATGGATGAACAAAATTCTTTTGTATAAATAGTTCTAAATATTTAAGAAATAACTTTATTTAAAGGAACTCTTTCTTCTGTACAAGTTAATATGTAAAAATCCAACCATATTTTTCATCACATAGTTAGTAAGATCAACCAAAATTGGTATGGAAGCCTCTTGAGTCCTCTTCAGATTCTGCCAACATCCTGTCAACATGACACTCTCCTAGAATTATTTTCATTTTAAAAAAAATAAGGGATTGGAACTTAGAAAGAAATATGTCACACTAAAAATAAATTTCCTTTTATATTTAAGACTAGACAGCATATATGAAAGATCAGAGGAGGATTTCTCTGAAGGTATTGCCAAAAATACCTCATTGCTGAGATATTGAAGGGATAAATTCTTACAATTTCTATAACCTGAATGTGAGAGATTTAAGACACAGTTACAGCAGAAAACCAAATTATTTATGATGTTTTTGCAACATATAACCTGATTTGTACTTAAAACATATCAAAAGTCAGGACAGCAGCGGCCTGTCAGCAGGAAACCAAGAAGCTGTGGTGCTTAAATACTGATAATGAAAGATATTTAAAATAGATGAAAATAAACATTATAAAAATTAAATCATAATGACCTGTAAATCATTGTAATGTGACTGCTACTCTACTAATAAATAATTCAGCTCTTCTTCACTATAAAGCACATCATTAGGAAGTTGTTAGTTCAAACACTTGGTCTCATCCAACCCAGGCTGTCACGTATCTCCTGCTGCATTTGTGTTCAGGGTTTTGCCGTTGACTTTTGCTCTGTGAGATATTTGTGTGTGCACGTGCAAAAGAGGTGTACTTTACTAATTAATTCCAGGTCAATTTTTATGACAACATCAGTGTTAGAAAATAAAAACAATGCAAAGTCACCTGAGAGAGGACAACAGAGGGAAGGTGTTCAAAAGGACTTGTCAGGCAGACAGAAATAAGAAGTCCTTTCAAGGTCCCATCAATTATGCATGGTGTAGGCATTTCTGATCTTAAAAACAAACCAAAGCGCACCAAACCCCTGCAGTTTAGTTAAATTTCTGATCAGTCATTTGCATTCTGAAGTGTCCAGTTCAAATAGGCTTAGCTTATTATCTTGCAAATCAGACCTGTTCAAACGTGCACAGAACTCCAGGCATTAATAAAATACTTAACTTTAGTAGGCACCTTCAAGAATTACCTCAGTCTCTAGCTTACATAAAAATATTAGTACTTGAAAAAATAAATAAGTGCTATGCAATACATTAAAAAAATAATGAAGATTAATCCAATACATATGGTTAAGTAATTTGTTTTCTTATTTCCTTGGATCAAGTGATGCATTTGCCTGTCAGTATGGCTATACGTAAAATGGCAGACAACTAAACTTTTAATTCAGTTCTCCAATTCATGTTTTGCTGAAATATCTTACTTGTCTGTACAATAGGCAGCCTCTACTGACAAACCATAGTGAAATTAGTCACCAACCAAAATTTACTAAACTCAAAAGTAAAACTTGAAAAAACGTAAATTTGGAAAATGTAAATTTGGAAAAATCAGAGCACCTCAATAAATTTTTGGCAGCTACCATACTGGCATGCCCCTTTGACTCATCTACCTGCTACATTTCTTACCCTCCTGCTACGGACACAGAATTGAGAGACTCAAGGAACATTAAATTGGTAGTTTTTGTTGTTCTGCATGTAGCATTGAGATAGGAGGTACTTGCCTGACCTGGCAACTGATGCTGCAAGAGAGGAAAACTAATTAAACAGCATGGCACCCTGCCAAGCAGTAACTGTAATTTAAAATAATATTTTTTTTTAAATTGTCATTTAGTTTAATGTTCTAGGAGCTGAATATAGTGTATTATTTCTACATTGTGTTTTACACAGAAGTCACTTTATGAAAAGCAACTCAGCATAGAATTAAAAATAGAAATACACACCGGTACGAAAGAACTACGCAGACACATCAAGGCAGTGGAAGCGATGGCAGTGGGAGTTTCACTCCCCTGACCATGTAGATCTGACTGTAGGGCTGAGGCTGCATCATGCGGAATATGACTAGATATGCCTCCAGAGACAGAGTAACTTGCTCTTTTTCCTTGTGGGAGGCCTTTAATTTTCTAAAGAGTCACACTGAATACCAATCATGTGAAGACTGAAAGAAAAACCCCCACAAACCAACCCCAAATCAATCAAAAATTTTAAAACTTTGAAAGGCAAAACACTGAGTATGCAGATCTTCTAACAGTCATGGGCATAACACTGAAAGCAAAAGTAATTTTAATGCCATCCAGCTGAATCTCAGAAACTTGGAAAATTATAAAAAGAAGCAATTAATTCAGTTGAAAGAGAAGTACAAGTATAAATTACTGATTGGAACATTAGTCAGAAGTTCTTTTTCAGAAAGTATAGGCTGAATAAAACTTCTGCAAAATGCTGCATTCTAAACAAAGTAAAAAAATGCAAAGATATTCTTCATAACTAATTTAGTTTTTCTTGGAAATTAGAGTTATTTAGGTTTTGTTTGTTTGTGTTTGGTTTTTTTTGTTTTGTTTTGTTTTTTTTATCTGTCTGTCTCAGCTCCATGTTTCCAATAATTATGTCATGGACTAATTCCAAAAAAAAATTTGAAAAGGAGATAAAAGCCTTAAAAATACTGCATGCCAACACGTTACCTAGAAAGATTTAGTTGGGTAAAGTACAGAGACTATTAACAACTACCCAAGAAGTAAAAAAATCCAAAGTGTATTCACTTGTTTATAAACAAAGCATTCCATTTCAGAAAGGAAATGTCAACTCCTAATATTAAAATAGATACTTCAAACATTAGGTTGCCTTTCAAAATGTCATCAGTAAAAATTATACAGTACTACATCTCATGAAGCTATGTGAAAAATTTAGAGAAAAGAATCAGGAATTTGAACTCTGATCTCTTCCATCACAGTACAGTAATTTCAGATAAAAGGCCACCCCCTCCCTCTGAAGCGTTACTGTAATATAATGTTCTGATACTTCAAGTCTACTACTAGGGTTGTATGGCAACAGGCAACAACACTAAGTTACATATGTAAGATCACACTGCAATCAAATGTAAATTTTCTGTAACATCCCATTCTATAAGGTCACTAGAACAGATATGTAGCTGAGACACGGGAAAAGATGATGATTGGAGGTGATGGCAGAGAAAAGGAATATTGTTATTGTGCTGTTCATCCCTTGCAATATGAGACCTAGTTAATGTATACATCAGGATTATTCTTTTTTTTCTTGTTTGTTTTTTAACATACTGCTTTGCATTTGTATAAAATACCTCATTTCAATTTCAATTTACTTTTTGCTCTTCAAAAAGTTGTGAAGCCAACAGTTGCCCTGTGCCAGCAAAAGTGTAAGAGGAGCGGGACTCTGGAAAGCAATTATTGTTCAAGCAACTTTGGTAAGGAAACAAAGTTTGTTTCTTTTTAATTATACACTTGGCACTGTGTTTGGAGACTCAGGAATTTTCTCAGATGTAGTTCTGAGATATCATTAATATATAAGATAGTGTAAAAATACAGCCTATGTGTGTATCTGACATTAGTACCTGTGTTTCACTCAATACATTCTTGGAGATGTTCCGAAATAGGCTCTGCACGTGTCTGAAACAAACATACTTTCTCAATCTGAAAAGCAAACGACAACGTAAGACAACCTCCTACAGGAAAGTATTGATTCAGTTACTGTTTTGTCATCTCACTTGTCTGTAACCAGCCAATACACATTTTATGCTGCCCCTGCTGACTGTTCCACAATTCAGTTGATAGACTTCTAAAATATTTTTAAAAGAAGTTAGAAGGCATGGAAGCTTACCAGCACTGCTTTCTGTACACAGGCACAAATCACTCAGGAAAAATGATGTCTGCTGTATATTTAGACGGCATTGTCACTGCTGATTTATTCAGTTATGTCTCAGAGTATTTTCCCATATTAAGACTGGAAGCTTTTTTTATTCCCCTATAATATGCCTAAAAATGTGATGGGACAACTTCCCCTCCACACTTTTTGTTTGTTTTAATCTCTCTCTAACTTTATAGCTAATTCCATGAGATTTGAGGAAATCTGCTGCTTTGGGAAAGTGGGGGCAGCTTTGCATCATTTTGCTAAAAAACGGTTGAGGGCTGTGGCTGTACCCCAGAGCAGAATGGAGTTGCTGCAGCATGACCCTTTACCACCAGCCTGCTTTCATTTGCAAACAGTGTAGGCTTGCCCAAAACCAAAAAAAGAAGGTAGGAAAAACATAAATAAATAAAAATGGTCTCCTCTTACTGACCATACCTCAGCTCTTGTGGTTGATGGTAAACGACACTATATTAAACTTGTTCTTTTTCCTCTAGCATCACGGTAATAAATCACATTCACTCTCACCTTTTGTCAAATACTTGAAATTTTTCAGTCTTTTCCATGGCATGAGTAAAAGTATTTCATATGTGAATGCAAGTGTATGCTAAGGTAAGAACCGAAAGCGTGCTGTTTGTAGAAAACAATTTATTCCAAGTTTATTTGCTGACTTTATGAATTTAGAAGATAAGAGCTATTTCTCTTTCATCATGATTTAATTTGTATTGTTTCTAGAAATATAACTGCAATACCTAGCATTTTAACATCCACAGTTCTCTTTTGATTGAATTTGAACATTCCCATTTAATTAAAAGCTCTGGATTAAAGGAAGATAACACACAAATATACCAACGCCTAACCCAAAATGTGGACTATGCAGATTTGTAAAATAAATCCAGCTGTACATACCTGATAACTGAAGATCTAATTGATCCTAGGATAAAAGAGCTTATTTATAAAAGGTGATCTGAGGAAAAAAAAAAAATTAAAAAAATTGCTAATACCATTTACCATTCCTTTTTGAGAAATAAAGATTAAAAATTAATCTAGTCATCCTAGGGAAAAATGATATCTTTTATTTTCATACTGAGAGGTCTTTGGAAGATACGATGGTCTCATCTGTATTCCAAATTTAGCTGAAATTGGCAAATTTGTAGCAGTATCAGGCCTCAGACAGATCAAAATCTAGCTCCTAGGGCATTAACTATTCCCTGCTACTCATTTGAGAGTGTAGAGCCCTGGGAATTTAGCTTTTGGCTAATTTCAATTCAACTTCTCCACTGTTTTAAAATTAGTCATTAAAAGTAGTATCAAATTGTACTGTTTAAGTGAAATTATCAGAACCTAGAACTGGGCTTGCAAGAGACTGACACATTCGAGGAACAGTTTTATATTTGATGCCACCAGAATTTGTCATGAGTGAGTTATCTATTACAGGTGATACCCACATTTTTAGTAACTGTTTCCAGTATTGTTTGTTTCCTTATTATGGGCTAATATATTTATTCAGTTTTTATGATGCCTCAAAATTTATGTCTAAAAATAATTAAAATGTATCAAGTGTATCAAATGTCTTTTCTTCTAGTAATAACTGGAACTGTAATCACAGCAATAATGCGGGCTGGCAGTCTGCATGCAACAATATCAATCATTAATGTATACAAGGAGGGAAATTTAGCAATTCAACAAGCCGGCAAGAGTATGAGTGCCAAAATTATTGTTGTATGTAAGCAGTGTCCTCTCATTAGAAGAGGTAAGTACACAAAAATAACCACTTTGTGTGTTTGTACAAGACAAGAGTTTTGAAAACTGCAATTTGAAATATGACCACAAAAACCAGTAAAAGGACATGAATTGTTCCTATAATCAGCAACTAATATTATAATCAAAGATAAAATCGCTAGTTATCAAGGTTTATATTGCATTTTTAAGTTTTACTTATAGAGAATTAGACTCCCTGAGATCAATGCAGGTTGAAAAATTTTTTTTTTTTTTTTTTTTAAACCCACCTGATATAAAGTAAAATCTGATTTGGTTCTCTCAAATGAAGCTCAGTTAGACTTTGGTTTTATGCGTATGTATTTTGGAGCTAGCTTTCATGCACAGTTATTTAAAAGGGAAAAACATCAGCATGCTATACCTAGAAGAGCAGTGTGTCACAGCAAATGACAAAAATCAACACTTTTCCCTGTTGCTTCTCTCATGTATCTATTTACATCTTTACTGTAGAAATGCCAGTAGTATTAAGCCCACTCTATATCTGCAAACAGTCAGTATTTCTACAGCTATCTTAAACAGTACTACACAGAGCAGATCAACCAAGATATTTTCAAGTTAAATGTAACAAGGGCTACCTATATGGTGTTGTAAGAAATACTAAGACTATGTTTCATTGAAGTAAATAAGTAAAAAATAAACCAGTTTTCAGCTCTGCCTCCTGAGTAAACAGGTAGAACAGGAGAACATAAATGGAACCGTAGCAGGATACAGTCAAAATAATTAAATAGGCGTCAAAAAAACCCTGATACCACTCAGGATACTAGTGGTATTTAAGCATATTAATTCAAAGTGGGCAGTACCAAAGTGAAAAAATCTTGTCAGAAACTAGCTTTTTGTTTTTACTGTTAGTTCTCTGGAAACTAGACATCTGTCTGGGAGACATATCATCATCCTTGGTAGAACAAATTGTCTCCTTTTAGGCAGACTGCTGGCTCCAAACCACACAGTTCTGTTTCTCTTCCTAACTCACCATGAATTATTTAATATCCGTTACTTAACATCTAAACTTTTCTGCTTATACCCTTAGAACACCACTCCTTCCAGCCTAAGGCCCTGCAAACCCTTAACCCTTCTAAGCCATAAAAATACACAAATCCGTGGGATTTCTCCAAAGCTAGGGCTTGTCACAGATTAAGCCCACCTTACTTGCCTGACTGCCTCTCTATATAGCTAGAACGTGTTTGTCTTTGAGGGAGGAAAAAGGAATGAAAAAAAAAAAATGAAGTGCATTATCCTACAAGCTGAGCAAATGAGAAAATACCCAGAATGAAGGAGACACATTCTACTTCAGGTGTTAGTAGCTAAGCTATCCAGTGGTTATACTGCATTTCTAATGTCTTTCAGACTCATTCGACAGTCTACACTTAATGAACATCTCCTATATATTTAAGTATGCAGTACGTAGCTACCTATCTACTTGATTTTTACATAACTATTGCGTAACAAGCATGGCAAAGATGGGTAAGGAAGTATATGCTTTAGGTAGGAAGGAAAAAATATTAGAAGGCATTGGTAATAGAGTGCAACCAACCAGAGACCACAGATAAAGAACTATACTTACCAAATCATGTCCTGGATTTCTGTCTTGTAATACCGTGCTCTCCTTTGTAGGTTTAAACTACATCATCATGGGCCAGGTAGAAGAAGACGGTAGAGGCAAAGTCTTTCCCAACAGCTTTGTCATGAGTTTTAAGACTAAGAACTCAAAGATCCTAAATGCCTTGAAAAACAAAACATGTTAAAACTCAACTCTGCAGCTGCATTCTATCACCTCTCTCAAAAAATAATTTTCACTTAGTATAAGTCAGAAAGATACACCTGTCAGCCCTAAGACCATGCTCGCCCTTCCTGTCCTCCCATCCACCCGAGCGCACCCTGGCACAAAGCAGTATCTGTTACACGGACCTAGCGGGGCCAGACCAGATCCGCCTGAGTCTTAAAGCCGATGATTTGCAGCACAGCCGTCTGATCTCAAACATACCAAATTCCAATTACTTGGAAGCTGTTAATTTATAATTGTCCAATTTTTTACGGAGTTGTGTATGTAAAATAAGAATTTTAAGTGCAATATTTATAGTAATTCATTTTAACTTAGCTTGTTTTATTACACGGATTTCTGCATTATTATCTGTGCTTAATAAAATATTTTAAGATTAAATCATACACCAAGTAGTTATTCATTATGTGGGGAAGTGGGGAAGGCTAAACGTAGAAACTCCTCTGATTATTTGCATGCTTTTGATGGTTTAGGTCTCGCATAGTATGACTAACACTACACTTCCTTGCTGACTAAGGGCCTCATTTTTCTTCCAGTGAAGTCAGTGAATTGTTGATTTGAACAGGAACTGGATTTACTCTTCAAAGAATTAGACAACTGTAAAACAGCACCATGCTTTTCTCTACTGATGACTATTATCTAGTCAGTAAATGTCACTATTAAGTTCCGTAAGGTAATTAGGGAGAAAGAAGGCAGGAATTAATTTAGTGGTGGTAAAGTACACATGCAAATAGTTTAAATTTTTGTCTCTACTGAAAGGATGGACAATACAGCAATGCCCAGTCTGGCACCAGGAGTATAAATAGTAGCATATCCCTCTAATTTATTTCATTCCTGTATGCAAAAGGTTGAACAAGTAGCTATTTTGAGAATAAGGGTAAGAATAGACTGGAAGTAGACAATGTTATAGAGATCTTTGTCAGGTCTGTCTGTTGTATAGAGTTCTTTGTTACTCTGAAGCCAAAGACGGAGAAGTAGAAACAGATTATAGAGAAGTTGAAGAACATTATGGACAAAACCAGGTATGAAATACATGCTTTTCATACTGGGTAAAACTTGAATACCGATAAAAATTACCTGGATGGAGCAAAATCTGAGATCTCTTTAAGTACTTGTTTTCCTTGTATATAAATACCATACCAGAGTTCTTTTGATAATCTGTAACCATGTGCGGGAAACTAATGAAATGCACAGTCCCAATGGAAGGACTCATTGCTTATCCCAGTAGTGGAATGTGGATTACCATTCTTTTTCAATCGGTTCTCATACGTAATGCCCAGAGGTACTGCCACAGCACAGCTCAGTAGCACAGCAGCATCTCTTCCGAAGACTTAACGGGTAGCTAGGCGGGAGACAAAAGAATTGGAGGGAGGAACGAAGGTACAAAAAGGCCGTGCTGGCAGCTCACATCAACAGCGCAGTGCTGTAACCACACTGTGCACATCGCCAGGCCTTTGCCTTCCTGATTAAACCAAACAGCATTTCTCTACGGAATGACAACATTTGATGGCAAAGCAGATGTAATTTTGTAATTCTAGATTTTTTAAATTTTAGTTTTCCAGTATTGATTCCTATGCAGATTAAGGGGTTTTATGCACAGTGCGCTCTGCATTTCTCAGTAGCAGCCTGGGGAGAAGCAATGTGGGAATCATGCTCAGAACTGTCTTGAACGACAATAATCTATTTTTGTTTATGATGACATGACCATCTGTCATGCAGCTTTTTTGAGTGAGGCAGGAAGAGTCTGGCAGCCTGCTCTTCCTCTCCCAAATGGTAGGTAGGGAACACTCCTGCCTGCTCTTCTCAACACTCCCTTTAGACCAGCTTCTTTCCCAGATCAAAGCACTGACAGGAGTAAGCCCTGTGACAGGGAACAGGAGCCAGGTCTTAAAGAAACACAGAGCAGTGCCAGTTTTCTCAAGTAAGAATTGGTTACAAAACATAGGTAACAACTGTTACAAATTTTTAAAAGCAGATGTAGTGACCGTAAACTTCAGGCATTTAAAATCCAACCTGCAACCAAATAGAATCGAAATTATCTCACCACAATACAATTTCTGAAATCATTTCAGAAATAACAGTCAAAACCATAGTTTAGAAAGAGCATAAAGCAAGCTTTCAGTAATAAATGGTTTTGACCTTTCTGCTGCAAATGGAGGTAGCATGAAGATTTCCACCGCCATTTTTCATTCATCAAGGCAAAGTTAGCTCTGAGACAAAAAGACATTAACATGAAAGGAAAGAAAAAGCAGCACTTCTCAGTAGTCTCAAAAAAACCCACTTAGTCCTTTCATGACTCGCACTAAAATTTATACAAAGACATTCCGAATCCTGTAGCCAAGTAAACTCCTGCTTCTCCAAACTCTTCTTGACATCCCAGTTTAAAGAAGTAACACCAACACCTAAAATTTTGTCTCTGTGCATGTCCAGAACCGTTCTGTGAGCATGCATAAGGGAGACCTCAGAGCCCCAACGTCTGCATACTACTTCTGGAACAGCCAGTATTAAATTGCCAAATGAGAAAGTAATAGCATGTTTAATACATATGAACTAGGAAAATCTGAATAAGACAAGATTGACTAAAAAGTACGAAGCAGTCTGTATTGATCAGTAGCCAAGTAGACAGGAAACTGGCAACAGCTTTCAAACAAGGCAGAGATGCAAAGTGTCATACAACTAAGCTACTACAGAGAACAAACTTTTCTCTCTCTGATATCTGTCACTTTACAGGTATGTACTGCAGGGACAAATAAAAACTCTGGAACTCCCACTTCCAATCCTAATGCCCCCAAAGTGCCTTGAAATAAGACAATTCTTCCTAAGGACGTCTGCACTGTAGAACACAGCACCATGTGACAATGACTGAGGTAGCTCTGAACAACTCTGCTTAACGTATCGAAAACAATTCAACCCAGCCACATTAGCGTGCTGCTTCATACTGATAAACATACCCAGTGTCCCAGAACAGCTAATGAGTGTGAGCCAAGTGCCAAGTGCAGGTAACACTGCATCTAGAATCCAATGCAAACTAGCTTGTTTGGAACTAGCTCTGGTAGTTCTGACACTGTATGAAGTCATTTAAATGAACCTAAAGTTAACAGGATGGTTCCACAAGGAAAAAAGGTAGTACCACATTAACACCAGCTACCTTCCTAAACTTATTATCTAAGCACGACAAAGAAATTACTTTCAATCTGGTACCTGATTTAATGTGTTTCAAATATGACTAATATTAATACAACCGTATTTTTCAAAGAGCTTTTATTTGTCTGCTGCCTTTCTTGGATATACATAACATACACAGCACGTCAGTTTTATGTTGGTGTATTATTCAAATGTGAGATCTGAATCCAAATACAAAATTCAGTGATCCTCTTTGCTTTCAGCACAAGAGGTTAGCTTCTTATTCACATGAAAAGCCAACAGACTTACCAGAATACCTCTATACTATAAGACTTCTGGAAGCAGAGTATTAAACCCTAGTTCAGATATACATAATTTCATAGTACAGAAAATATATTACCTTTACAAGAAAGAGTTTTATAAGAATTCCTTCAAAAAAGTAAACATTCATGTAAGCCTCCACTGTCAATCTCCCAAAATCAACTGTAGTCAAAGACCACTATGGCTACCTGCGCCTTCTGGACATAAGACCATTTTAGAAGAGCACCATCGTAACGGTAAAATTGTCAATCAATCCTTTAGCTGTCATAAATATACTTATTTCATAATTAAAAATACAGGAATCTCACATGTCTCAATTACAGTTTGTCAACTCAAATTATATATAAGCATATAAAGCCATATAGGACCCTCTAGCACAGAAAATCCACAAAGCCCTTACTATCCATTGTAAGCAAAGTCAAATCACATGTTTTCACAAAACATAGTATTCCTGACACACACAAAAAAATATGTTTAACTTGGCAACAATTGTGGTTTACAAAAAAAAGGAAAAAAGACAGACAAGTTTAAAAGTAGGATATGCAAAACCTGTCTGAAGCAGGCCCTTCTGAACTACATCTGTCCAATGACCAGATACAACGTATGTTCTCACAGAAAGTGTACAGCCTTCCACAGGAATTGTTCAGCATTGCAAACAATAGCACTCACGTGCTCCACCTCATTGTTGTTAGGTTTTAATAATTCAAATAATTTATCATCCAGCTTTTAAAAACCCAAGATATTAAACATTAAAAGTTCACAGGTTAGTTTTAAAATTCTGTTCCCAGTCTTAACATGTATAGTAAAACATACTTTTGAGGCACCGCTGAAAAATTCAAGCAGGAATTGATTGTCTTACATATAACCATAAACACTCAAGAAATGGTTGGTCTATTTTGAGTTCAAAATTTCATTGTTCCCACAAAAGGGAAGAATCTTGATGATTTGATTTTCCATATTCTATAAATGTTAGTATACAGTCAATGGTAACATACAAAACTTGGCACTAGAACTGCCTCTTTCAGGGTCATACAGTCTTCGCATGCACTGTAACCTACAGTCAAACATAATTTCCAACTGTGCTGGAAATTTTCTATTATTCTATATCTGACTCCTCTATTAAAAATAAACATAGGCTGGATTTTTGTCTTAAAAAGCCTATCTTCTCCCACAACTTGAAAAAGCAAGTATCAAAAAGGAACAAACAGCAAAAATAGAATAAACACATCGTGCTAGCTCTGACACCTGACAGCCACAGTCTGAGGAACATTAAAAAAATTCCCATATACAAGTTTTATATACACACTAAGATTAAGAGCTTAAGAAAATCACTGTATCTGGTTTTGCATTTATTTCCACCACTTCTGCACCTAGCTGCAACTCATGCAAACATATTTTAAAATGTATTATTGTGCCATAATCTTCTATTTGGTCTGGCAACAGAATTAGGTCAACACTTTCACCTACAGGTACCTAAAAGTACACACTTCTTGTTTAAAAGGTAGGCCTTAGTTTCTTGGATAAAACATAGCATATTTTGAAGTTCGAAAACCAAGCAGGTCTCTCATTTCATTTCGGAATTTTGACAAGTCTTGCCGCAGTTCATTTAGGTTTTCCACAGTTGCCTGATCTGTGCTTTGCATCTTCTGTCTCATGGAAGTCAAGTAACGGTGGACTAAGCAACACATCACCTTTTGATAATTTTCATCTCTCTTTTGCTTCAGATTTCTCCATTCCTTTAAACAAACATTACACATTTACTACAGAAAAGTAATTTTTGAGCCCTAAAGCCTGTATACAGTTACACAGAGAATAAATGTGAACAAAATAACAAAGCTATTTTATAGGTACATCCTGATGCACACGAATGTACAATGCGTGGAAATTTCCAGCAAAATTTAAATTAAATTTTAATCTGCTGCATCTGTATAACAAAACTAAAGATTTTTAATCTACCTGGCTTGGTGATCGTCCTATAAGCAATTAAGAGTTACACAATCCTGAATGTTTTGCACATTCCATAAAGTCTTTGATTTTAGTTTATTTAATGCTATTTTTGTCAGCAAGAAGATGCAAAATTAGTATGCAAAATTAGAGGTTACAATAAAAATGTTTATTTAGCAAAAACCCCACATCCCTTCCCCCAACAATGACAGGCTTCAGTGATGCTTTTTGGTTATTTATTTAGATACGCCTGTAATATGTTTAAAACCAATTACCTTCCCCAAAGAAGACTCTAACCTCACCGTTTTTGAGATTAGCACATACTTCCTTCAGGTTTCTATGAGTTTTCAATCAAAGCATTTTTTCCAGACTATTTCTGGGGGTTTGGGGTTTGAAATTCCCCACACTGAAAGTTAACAGAATCTTACTGATGTAGAAATAGGTACCACTTATTTATTCATATTTTAGATGCAACAGACATTGTTCTATAGTTCCTATTTATCTTAGTGGCACTCACCATGTGACAGGCTGCTTCGTACAGCAATTTGCTGATTCATTTCTGCAAGCAGCACCTTTCCATCTGCAGAGCCTACAGCTTTCCCAATCATTTCTTACCTTCAGGCTGTTCTGACGTTTCACTTTGCCACTTGATGTATGAGAGCAGATCCATTTACTGAGACTGTTGAAAAGATAGCAGATAGTCTTGGGAGAGGGAATAACATTGAAAGGTGGAGGTAGTGTGCATTTGTCATCAAAGTAGCTAAGCCAAAGCTTGGCACGAGCAAATTTCCATTCCTTATCTTCATGATTCTAAAGTATCAGAAACATTAACAGAGATCAGAAGCAAAAATGTTATCAGGCTATTTCCTAAGTTTTATTTCTCATACCTTAAAACCAGAATGTTATTTAACTTTGATGATATAGTATTTTAATATATAGACTATATAGTATTTTAATAAATTTGTTACTAATATTAAATAATTAAAATACAAATCTCTTCACTATATACTCTAGTGTAAATACAAAATTCAGCTATGAATGTATAAACCCCCTATCAAGCACCACATCTTATCAAGAATAGCATCCTGACTTGAACAGCCACTGTATCAAGAAATTTTTCAATTCCCAAAGGGCCAAAACCTTGCACATGTTCAATATGCAAAGTACCCATTTTATTTGGATCAAAGTAAATAAAAAGTTCATATTTGAAGGAAAGATGCCCCTTGGGAGCTCAGAGACAGAGCTCATCCATGGAGATCTGTAGATTAGTCTACACATTGTATGAAGAAATTTGTATAAAATCCGAAGTTACAGCCAGCAATTATTGATGATTAAATCAGAAACCACTTACTGCTATCAGCTGAAAACTTTTATGAAGCATTGCCACAAGGAGTTTAGTTAATACTATCACAACCACCACATTGTAGGTACCAACAATAACAGCACCCACAAAAGACTGTAATTCTTCACCATAGCTAAAACGCGTGACAAAGATTGCTACATGTGCCAGGGAGAATATATACCAGAACAGAGCAAAACATGTGCCAATAAACCTACAAAAACAAAGAAAAAAAATTTGTTAGGAAAGCAAACACCTAAAGTGAGTTTACTTAATGTAAATGCAAGTTCAATGAAAAAAATCCAGTTCTGTTTAATTACTAGAAATTAAGGGCTAGAACAACGCAGTTATTTCATAGATATCAAACTCACGAATGGAACGTGTCATTGCTCTGCTGTTCGCAGAAAATTCCCGCACAGTCCTTTTCTTCGTTTACAGTAAATCCTTTATCATAAAGTTGTGTCAATCCAATTGTGAATGAGAATAAGACAAGAAGAAACATGCCCAGGAATTTTCCAAAATCTTGTAGCATCTGCCCCATTGAAATCTGTGAAATAGATTTATTTCCAATTTCAGTAAAACATGTAGTTATTTTTGTTGTATTCCCTCCTTCAGCCTCTGATCAAGAAAAAATTATTCATATTTCAAATGTTTAACTTAAATTTTAAGACACTAAACAGACCTTGAAATCAGGACATACCCTTGTACCATTTTCAGTGAAAAATTCTACATGTTAAAAGAAAATTCAAGTAATTTTAACATCACTTGATAAGTTTGTATCTTTCAATTAACCATAAGCAACAGTATGTACACCTTACTCTCTATCTGTAATACCAATGATAATAAGAAACTCACAAGTCAATAAATAAAAGCAGTAAATGAAATGCATTTGAACATAAATACCATCATAGAAAGTTAAGAAAATGCTGAATAAGGACACAGGATTAAACATCTGTAATCATAATTCATCACTAATCAAGCAGCAGTATACCAAAGCCCATCTGCAGAACACAGAATTAATTCACTATGTGTTTTATGTAAGATTTTAAATATACACAATACATAGGTGTGTAAGCATACAAAAATTGAAGTGTATAAATTATAGAAGATACGACACTAAATTCACATCACTAGTTTCCATTTCAAAATATCCTACACAGAAACTTGCAACAGTACAAGAGACAGCATCCTTAAAAAAATATTATGCTTGTGTGTTTTTCCAATGCAGAGAAGACCTTGACTGACTTTTGTTGTAAGCACAATTTTTTTTTTACCCAGACACAGCATAAACATTTAATTAAATTTATAACATTTAAATTATTCTTCCTACAAACTTTTTCAGAGAACATTATACTATTACAAAGAACGCAAATATACAAAATGGGATCAGGTAAATCTAATCCTCTACACAAGTGAGTGTGTGGAAAGTCTAATCCTATATGGATCAAAATCTGTACCAAATCATAGTCCAGGACTGTATCACTGGCCATATTTTGCAAGTACAAGTTCACTGTGATAGGAAACGCCAGCTCCTGCTCCCTCCCATGCTGCTGTAACCTCACTGAATACCCCTGCTGCACAGCACATTCTCTCTGATTCTTTGCACAGTTTGCCATGGACATGGAGAATCTGCAACTGTAGGCAGAGCTATGCAGTAATTATTTTGTTTGGTCAGAGGATGAATGTAAACCCCATCATACTGTTTCATCACTTCTATCCTTTAAAGAAAAAACCTACCCAACAACAAAACATTTACCATTTAACTGATACATGGTCGCAGGCAACAGACAGACACAGCAGATGAAACAGGAATGCACAAAAAGTACAAACCACCCAAAACTATTTTGTTTGGAATAGAGTGTAACAACACAGCCCAAACACCAGTTCCTTTCTTCGCAGAGCCACGCTATTCCTTTCTGAGTATTTGGAATTTCTATGCATTTGAAATCTAATGACCTAATCTAGGGGAATATTATTCTATCTTCTGTTAATAATAAAAAACACCACACACAGGCAACTTACAAATGTGTATTAAAATAAGTTTTATTAACCAACACATAAAGTAACTAAACATTTAAAAATAACTCTAATATCCAAGAGAACATAGTAGCTGCCTTTCCCCCACAACACTGTTGGGTTTCCATGCCATATTTGATTACCACCATTTGAACTTTGTGACCTACTTTCAGAAAATACTGTAAGAGTTGTTGCACAAGCTGTACTGGCCAACAGTAATAACATAAGCTTCAGTGTGCCACTGAATGGGGTGACTGTTGACTGTTTTTATTTACTTGGAAAATTTCATAACACAGCCTCCTAATAAAAAACTTGTGAAACATCTCGTACATAAATAAATACGCACATTAAACAGTGAATCTCTTTAAAACGTGGAGAGACTTCAGCGTTTAATCAATTTGTATAACAAGCCTAATGCTTACTGCAACATTAAGACTTCTGTATTTTTTTCAAAGTATGCAAGTACATTTCCATTTAAAAAATGTATAAAAGATAAAATATAAAAATAATTAACAGCAACATAGTCACAGCTAGACAGAAAAGGGCAAGAACTAAAACAAACAAACAAAACCCTGAGAGGAGAAACAGGCATCTTCCAATAATATTAAAGTGGTTACAAGAACTTCTTAAAGTACTTTTTATGACGATTTTAAAAAGACCAATTTAACAAGTGATTATTTTTCTTTTCAAAGAAGGACCATTCTGTATGAAACAAATATATTCTAAAAGATAATTATTTGTGCAGCAAGATTAAGTACTCTAACTCATTAAAATGAGCTGAACCTTCAAGCTGGAGGTTTTCAGCTAGATCCTAAAGCCTTGATATAAGACCTAGTGATCTGAGCCAAAAATATTTGGTTCAGAACCTCCTTTGGCATAGCTCTAGTTGCAGAGCAAGAGTTTAAAAAAAAAAAAAAATAAAAAATGCTGCTCCCAATTTTTTCTTCTGCCTTTGTGCTTAATAGTGACTTAAAGGACTGTTCCAGCATCACAACACAAGACTGTTAATGCTTCCCCCTATGATCTCTGGATGACTGAATTAAATGTATTACATAATTAAAATGCGGGGGGTTTACTGTCATTATTACTCACTGGAAGGCTCCACCAAATTCCAAGTAAGAACCCTGTTCTCCCTTCTTATATCTTGGCTATAAGTAGATGACTATTTCAATACTCAAGAGATTTACCTTTTTCAAACCAAAACAATCTGCACAATTCAACTCAACATGCAACTTCAGTGAGATCACAGACATAAACAGAAAGGCTTCTGATTACTCTTCCCTTGCTACACATCTCATTCATCTATCTTTTAGAGATAAGAAGTTAAGACGATCATTTGCATGGAACTTTACAGGAAGAACCTGATCCTTACAGTTTTCAAACTGCAGACACTTATGTAGTATGTTAAGCTAACAGATGAGACAGTATAGGTACAGTTTTCACGGGAAAAAGTTATAAGAAAATGAACTACATTAGGTCTTCCATTCTTTTTCTTACCTTTTTCTACCTAAATTAGTATGTTTTACATGCGAGATTAAAAATGCAAACTTCAATGCAATATCACTTCTTTCTACTTTTTACTTTCTGGCTTTTTTTTTCCTCCTTTCAATAAGAATCTTCATATCAAATTAGGATCAAGTTTAGTATTTTCTCAAGCAGTAATGATATTCACCTGGAGTGGTCCCAGAATAGAGCTGGTTGTGTACATGAAGAAGAGACGCAGATAACTAAGAACATTAGCAAAAGCAAAAAGACCTTCTGCCACTAGGGTAGGATGGAACGCATCCCAGTCCTTCCTTTCAGCGTAATCGTGAAACTGCAATGTAAAAAGGACAAACTGAGATCACCGACATTGTAAGTACAGAAATGCAACCATGCACCGCTCCCTACTTCTGCCTCCAAAACAGGCAGTAGCACAAAAGAAATTAATACATATAATTCATAGATGGCTTACCTCTTTCAGATATCTCACTCCTTTTAAGACAAAGGCATTTTAAAAGCCATTCCAGAGGGAGACAGAAATCCAATTATTTATATTCAACACCTAACTCTGCTACTCACTTGCTCAGCAAGCCATTTATTGCTCTGTTCTACTTTCTCTTCTACTCTGTTTTGCATGGTTTGTTGAAACAGGGACCAGTGTACTTTATAAGCATGTGCATTGCCTGGTGTAATGGGCCTCAGTCAAAAAGAACATTAAAAAGCTGCAAAGAAAACTAATGTACGCATGCAATTGCAATGCACTGACAGTTGGCTTCAACCAGCTTTCGAAAGATTTAGAAAGACTTAGGACCTGGGGTTCCTTCAATGGATTTTATGAATGAGTACAGAGAATCGAAGTCACAAGTAAACTGTTGGTATAAACACACCCTTAAAGTGTATCCACTAGGTAGTATTCAACTATTCATGGAATATCCACAGATCCCTAACTTTCAGCTTGGCTGAAAGCATTCAGCATTTATATTACCAGCTTCTGGTGTCTCAAAATGGACATTGGAAAACTAAGGAACTCAAAGCCGCTTTAAAATAACTTGCCTGAAAATACTGCACAAAGATGGCAAGAAACAGGAATAAAAATGTTTTCATACATTGCAATTGCATGTGTACAAATCCTTCTGCTACAGACTCTTCCTTTATTTCTTACAGCTTCAGTGCCTACAACATGGACCTAAGATGTAAACCAAGCATTTTTATTTGGTTTTCTAAATAATTTATAAACAATAAAAACAATTTTTGCCATACAAACATGACAAAAAAGCTACCATGTGCCCATTATACAGGTGTCCTGCATCTTCAGTGAGGTTACAACTTAAATTGCAGCAAAGGGCTCTTATCTCAGCAAACGAACTACTACTACTACACATGTCCTGGTTGCA
This sequence comes from Aramus guarauna, assembly GCA_013400195.1. Classification (NCBI taxonomy): domain Eukaryota; kingdom Metazoa; phylum Chordata; class Aves; order Gruiformes; family Aramidae; genus Aramus; species Aramus guarauna. The sequence continues at coordinate 1,591,201 of VXBL01005306.1, forward strand.
AAGCAAATGGTTGGGAAGGCAGCCCAAAATGGCATTCTCTGGGTGGTGTTTTGTTTTTTTTTTTTTTAAACAAGAAACGGAGCTTTCCTTTCCAAATGATTACGAGCCTCTGAATCAATTCAAGAATAGGGAAATGAGCCAAACACCAACTTGGGAAGAACTGAACCAGTTTATTTCCCTCCCAACTGCCAGACAGCTGTCAGCTCACAGTTTACAATACAAAAGAATGGTACTACTGCATTGGCTTGTATTTTGGTAAAATATTCATATTCAATCGGTGGGGCAGCTTGCCATATGCTGCGCGGCTAACACCACAAGCAACAGAATGGGAATGATCATTTTCAAAACTTGTATATTCAATCAAATCCAGATGGCTTTTCACAGAGAAAAGACAAGGCTCCTCTGTGGTCCTGGGGCATTTTTCCTTACTACAAAAACAACCACCCCACAACACAAAAAAACCCCCACCAAACCAAAAGCAATTAACACCCCCCAACCACCTATGACATTTGAACATACGTAATCAAAAGCTACATAAAATTTTCTGAAACAAAAAAGCGTTAGGCAATCTAAACACAGAGATTACTATTAGCTTTCTGCATAGTACTGATCTATGGAATCAAGTGAATTCAAATGCCAAATCAGATGAGTTGTATGGGGAGATTCCTCCAAATGAAAATCAAGTCATTTAGAAGACCAATTAGTTGTTACAACACAGTAGCTCTGTTTGGGGTCCCGGAGGACTTGGACATGTCTTGATGCATTTTCTAACTCCTATTTGCCTCATAAACTTCTCTTTCAAGCCCAAGATGCAACAAGATCAGAGATCTTAACTACATAGCCTATACCACATAGAACCCTTAACTCAGAAGCCTAAACTGTATCCACATAGTAGGCTATGACTAATGGAGTACACTTAACTACAATATACTCCTACTAACATACCACATGTAACATCTCTTCACGTACTTTGCAGCAATGTGCTAAAATTATATTTGCCTAGTCAGTCCCAGAGGAGCTTTGGATCCCTGAAGATGGGAGCTCACCTTGTTATGGGCAACTACTTTGAGAGCAAAAGTTGCCAAATACAGGGAATTCATGACAAAACTAAGCTGGTTACGGGATTCTTCTAAAAAGTCTTCTAAACCATCATACCAGAGTCTTTTAACATCTGACCACACCATTCCTGCAGAGCGGGAGGGGGGAAAAAAAAAAAAAAAAGCCAGAGAAGTTAAGCCATTGCACTGAACAGATATTCTTTTACAACTAACGCACTTTTGACTGGCTTTTGTAAATGGTACTTTACCAAAGAGAAAGTAATCAAGTAAGTTTACTAAAAGCTTTGTATTGGATTACAAACATTAATCATAAGGCAACCAGATGTTTAACCTTTTCAAGCCTACTTTCCAACTAAGAAACACATTCTCCAATAAAAAAGGGCATGAGAAGAATAGGAGAAAAACTGAACAGGAAACAGTCAAATTTAAATAAAGGTAGAGGGCTAGAATACAAATGCTTTTTCTGAATGAGAAGTATTCACCTTTTCCCAAAGCACTACAGAAAGCATTACAATGCTATATAAAGTATCAAGAATTTTTTGGAAGTGTGTAGGTATCATAAAAGTTTTTTAAGAATAATCAGCTCAGTAACTGTTACTGAAAAGATCCAACTTTTCCTATCCTAACTGATATTAAATAGCATTAACAGAGAAAAGAGATAATGACTTGACATTGCAAAAATTGGAAGTTTAACTCAGAACAAGATACATTTAAATATTCGGGATCTTTACAGCAAACTGAATTTTACCATTATTAGCCATGCCTGGCTGTATGGAAAAATATAGTTGCTAAGAATTTTGCTAACTGAATCTCTCTTACAGACTTGACATTTTTATAAAACTCGAAAGGACTGTTAGATGAAATATAATGGCACCTTTGATTTCTATGAATAATCAGTTATTTAATGTTTTTTTGAGTACTTCAGATGTACACTGCTATATTTAGGACCAGAAGAAAAGCAGCATGTGTATAAATAGTATTTAAAACCTGTTAGACATAGTTCAGCTTTTAGGACTTTGCAACTTCTTTAAAACTTTGGCCCACTAAGAGCAAGATCCAGTGAATGGAAAAAATTAATCAGATACCTACGTATGACTTTATTTGTTCAGTCAGCTTTACAGCAATGTTGGAATGCATAATTAAAAAAAAGTGTGTTGTGCACAGATCATTAAGACTTATATAAATCTCTCTTCTTCCTGGTTATAAAGCAAATATTTCTAAACCAGAACCTCTGTTCCCCTCCATACAATCACCATGTATTTTAGACTAAATTTGTTACAGAATCAGTAAAAAGAGTTGGAGAAGTAGAGCATGCCATAATTGATGTTACTAGCGCACACAAGATTAGATTAGATTTGACAGAACAAAAGAATTTCTAAAATCAGATATTGAATCTCAAAACAAAGGAGGAGTATGTAACGCTGACTTGTACTCTACATTTGAAGCTTTCAAGTTTAAGATCTGTATGTATTTGTGTGTGGGGTGTTGGATATTTCCAAAATCTGCATGAACTACTCAACAGAACAATGAAAGGAATTACCATTACAAAAAAAACCCACCCTAAAATAACAAATAAACCACCCACAACTACTTAGATAAAAAACCTTTTTAAAGTTCAGTCAACCAAATTATATATATCCAATTACATACATTAAGGTGTAAGTTTCCATGAATTTATCTGCCAAATTTTAATGTAAAACCAAATACACACCAACCAACCAAAAACATCTTAAAAGGTTTTATGAATTTCCAACCAGAACAAGACTTCATGAGTACTCAACAAAAATTATACCTGTGCTCCCTCTGCTGCATCAACCAGAATTAACATGCATCTGTCCAGGTACACTTATGGCAACCAGTAACAATGACATAAAGAAATGAAAAGTTATAATATGGGAAAATAACACTTGTTTCTGTGTTTTAAAACAAGGATGAGGTAAACACATAGCTTCAATTTACTAGGCTAAGAGGGAGTATGCATGCATATACCTATGCATACATAAACATACACAACATACACTTTTTTCTTTAAAAGTATGCTAACTCTGCAACAAGTCCAAATTGTATTATTATTTACTTTTCAAATCAAGCATTACAAAATTGGTCATGAAAGACTGAGTTGTTACTTATTGCTGATGTATCACTAAACTGGGAATTTTGTGTGTGTATATATATTCGAAGTCCTCTCTCTGAGCTAAGTAAAATGCTATAAAAACTTCACTTTTACAACTATGAGACAGATTTTGCAGAACCCTAGATTTTGGCAATTGTTTAAAGCTGGATTAGTCCAACAAAAATGTACAGAATCCTCCAGTTCTATCTAGTTATAGCATATTAAAATAGAAATTAAATCAGTGCAGGAAATAATTTTGACTGTAACTGCATGCTTACTCCAACTATTTACAATCCAGAAAAATTGTAATTAACTTGCATAGAATGCACAAATACTTTTAATCTACTTTATGATTACATAAAGACCTTACCTAGATTTTCAAAGAGACAATAACTTTACTAGTAATATTCAGATTCTAGCATAATTCTCACACTAAATCCAAAACCCAGCACTATACCAGCTTCTAGAAAGAAAATTAACTCTATCTCAGCTGAGACCAGGACACATACAGAGACACATAATTAAGAAGCCCAAATCATTCCCTCTACTTTTTTTATAGAATTCACAGAATCATGGCATATCCAGAGTTGGAAGGGATCCACATGGATCATCAAGTTCAACTACTGACTCCATACAGGGCAACTTAAAAGTTAAATCATATATCTATGAGCGTTGGCCAAACACGTCTTGTAAAAGGGAGCGGGAAGTAATTAGAAGTTTTGTGGATTGTTGGCTGATGAAGAAACAAAACAAGTTTGACTCACAATGATTAAACCATCTACATAGTAAATAATACTACCTATTCATGAAAAATTATTGGAAAAAAGTCTAAAGTGATGTCTAAATTAATTTTATTCCTCAACTTAGCACCAAGGAAAAGGAACACACACTTGCTTTGCCTTCAGGTTATTTTTCTTCCTTTAAGATCACAACTTTAAAACGTCTAGGAAGATACACAGCTTTTACATTAATTTGTTATTGCACAATGGAATCTCACTTGCACCACTCTGAATGCTACCAGTCCTTCTGAAGAAAAATTCACATTCCTCTTCTTTTTGATCCTACAATATTCCGTTTCTGATACTGCACTTCCTATGGTAACTAGAGATTGTTCTAACACTCCACATCCCTTCATCAAAATGTGTTTGGTTTTTTCCTGTAACACTATCCTCCAAAGAGTAAACTTCAGTCAAGCAATAAATAACACATTAATTTCATAAGAAAGTAGCACAAATTACTATTGTTTGAGCAACATCAGCAATTGTCATCCAATCTACTCAAATCATACCTACCAATTAGCCATATTATCAGAAGATAGTCTATTCTCTCAAGGGCTGGTCCCATTGTATTCTTCTTATTCTCATTGTAGACAAGGGAGTACAAATTAAGTAATAACAGAAACGTGAAATATGAAGCTCCATGAATAATAAACTTCATAAAAGGAGTGTGAATTATTCGACCTACTCGAGATTTAGGGGCTAACAAGTAACAAAGGGACAGAACTGGCCAGAAAATGCCAACCGTCAAAACAGTCAAAATTTTCTTGCATGTGTGCTTGCGTCGATAGCCTGCCATCTGTCCAAACCATACAGTGTTTAGAAACTGCTGGCAGTTAGACTGAGCAACAAACTGGGGGGGAAAAATAAAAAAAAAGAAAAGAAAACAAACAAGAAATCAGTCTCAGGTTTCTCAATACAGATTACTAGTTTACATTATTAAAATTCATTTTCAAACTATGTGTAGTCATCAATGAATAGGAAAAAGCAAGAATATTAAGCTAAAATAATTATCTCATAAGAGAACAGAAGTGCTACAGACCCATTATGATTACAAACATCCATTATCTTAATTTCCTCCTAAAGCCAGCAACTAAACATGAATTATATATCCTAGACTTCTAATGGTTTTCAGGTTAAGAATGAGTTTTGATTTCTATTTATTTAGAAATCTAAAATCATACCTCAGACAGCTCATTGTATGTTATTAGAAAATACAGTGATCTTATCTGAAGGATACTGTTACTGTAAAATAATATCCACACTGTAAAACACAATACTTTGTAAGGTAAGGACTAACGCAGCCAGTTTTATACATATCAGTTCTTAGAATCATTATGGCTCTATTCAGCAGGCTTAATTTTAAGTCAGAGTAAGCTATGTTGTATCAGTCGCTCAGAAGAAGATAATTTGTTCTGCAGGTTATGTAGATTATGCAAAGGTAGTTTCAAACCAGGTGTGTATTTGTATGAGCTACAAAAGAATAATTCGTTTGTCAGTTAATTTAAAAAATATCAACAAGAACCACCTTGATATTATCATCACATTTAAGAAAGCATCACAAAAAAACTTGTCTCTAACTGCCAGGAATAAAACATATTCTGCAAAGATGCTTTCCTCATACCACACAAAAAATGTTGTTATTCTCCAACCACTGTAGTAAAAACAAGGTATACTCAAAACCAGAAGAACATCTGAAATACTTCAGTATGCTTATTTAGTGCATACCAGAAACGTGTAATGCTGGGTCTAAGACATTCCATAACATTCCTGGATACATAGGACAGACAGAATTATAATGCCTTCTGCAAATGATAACTGAAAATGGATTTTGCATGGAAAGGAAACTTTCTTTCTGTCCCCAGTTCTTGTACCAGAATCCCACAAATGCCCATTTACCTTCTAGCACAGCAAAACCAGTTATAGTTTGTCAATGGACAAAGACAACACTGACCTATTGCATGAAGTAATTTCCATACTGATGGCATAAAAAAGGTGCTACTATTCTGGACAGAGGTGCTATTCAGTTATACGAGCATTAGTCTAACATAATTATAGAGCAGCACAGACAAGGCCTGAGCCAAAGGTGAACAGCTAATGACAAGTGAAAAGGTAATAAATCATGTATGGCACCTATGGATCCATGCATCCCTAGGCAAGGATTTAATGAGGATCTGAATAAATAATTACCACTATCAGAGTTGTTCATAGAAGAGCAGTCATCTATACTCCAATACTGAAAATACTACATTCTTCTCCACAGTAAACACTGAACAAACACTCAGTATCTTGCAATATCATTTCCCTGTTTCACATGCAGATATTCTGTGTATTATCATCTCTTCTATACTCTTGCAAATTTATTTCCACTTCTATGTCTAGAGGCAGAACAACAAATTAAATCAATTACTAGCAAAATATGATACAGAAAGCCTATTGAATTACTGCAAAGACAAACCTCTTTTTGATTATACTTGATTGCTAGTTTTAAGCGGCTTAAGTTCATCCTCTCTTCCAACAATCCTCGCTTGTCTACATGTTCATCGCTAGATGTGTGATTCAGAATAACTTCCAGCTCTCGTGAATTCCGTGCTTGTGCAAGCAAATCTTTAGCAAAGGTTTTGCACTGTTGAGCTAGCTCCTCGTAATCATTTCTGAAAGACACAAAACCAGTACATATTATTACACTGCTCGCATATTTTCCAAAGAAAATACTATACATGTAATTTCATAAAACTATTAAATTTGGTTTGTGTTTTGAATTCCTACCTGAATTCAACCTCAACAAGACTTAATTCTTTTAAGTCTGCACTAAGTTCAAAAGCTCGCAGGATCGGATCCTCTTCTGTCAACATTATTAAAGCAGGACTGGCCAAACACCGATAAATGTCAAGACGAAACCTGCGACAAAAGGATAGCAAGCAAAATGAAGATGTTTCATTTGATGAGCAGTTTCAAATCAGAACCTATTCCAAAAGTTTGCATGAAACAGTCAGCTAAAGGACAAAACAATTGGGTTTCTTAAAATCAGACACTACAAGCATTGGATGTGATATGCCATGGAAGATACTGTCCTTCACATACTTACAATCCATGTTATTCTAAGTATCAAAAATTGGCCAAACTGGTTCTCTCCTCTTTTCCTCACTACTTCAACTGTCATCAGTACAACAGCATAAGGCCATGAGTTAAGGTAACAGTACTGGAAAATTTTTGACATTTTAAGCGTTATACAGTAGCTGTTATGGTTCTCTGAGTGGAAATAAGAGAGGGAAGTAAAGCATTTAAGATAATCTTCTATTTTAACAAACTAATTCAAAAACAGTGAGGAGCTTTAATGTGCAATACACACAAAAAATCCTCAGGGAAAGTATCTGAAGGGATGTTTTCCTCTTGCAAAATTAAGAACTCATTAACAGTAAAACAAAATTATTATCCATTCTAGTTTAAACTAAGAGCTGGCATCTCAAATGTTTCTATTGTTTGTTTGCTTGGGATACCCTGACACCTTTTTGCATACTGAAATTAATGACATTGGGTATCAGATGGGTATCAGAACGTGGCCTGTAGTAGCTAATATCAGTAACGTTATCCTTTCACTTCCCCTATTTTTTAGTAATTTGGATACATACTGGAGTAATTATGTAGTAATTAATTGTATATTGTAATTGCAGTCCACTTACGATCTTTGAGCTCTGTGATTTTTGACCTCAACTCTCACATATTAAATTGTATTCAACCCTCAAATAAGTAGTCAAGTTAAAGAGACAAAATATTGTTAAGATGGGTAAATCCCTCATTTGAACCTTTATTAAAAAGCTTTCTACTTTCAAAAATATTAAAGAAAAAAAAAGAAAAAATGCCTTTAGTTTGCATTCATCAATCCATGCTACATAAACACTTTTAGAAACAGGATACAGAACTATCCATCTCCTCATTCTGGGTCAAAAAACCCCAAGTATTAACTACCCTAAGAAAAAAATGTATTTGCATAGTTCCTATGCTCCCAGGACAAAGACAGCTAGAATGTTTGTGACACAACTGGTAGAAAGGAAAGGCACTTAGCTTAATATGCAGAGTGACTAAGGGCATAAAACCAAAATGAAAAAAAGCTACTGCCTCCCACCAGCCTTTTCAAGCACAACCCATCCCCGAGAACTACCATCTGTCACAATACAGGCTACAATATATTAAAGGAGTCTACTCATAAGCCTCACCTTAAAGAGAAAAAGGAAATATACTGCATCTGACCCAAGCAATACCAGAGAATTAAGACAAGAATTTTTTTATTATCACCTATGACTGGTAAGTCTTACCTGGAATGTCGTAGACTATCTTTCTTGTTTTTTGCGGTACACAGCGTGCACTCACAGCCTACAGCATGAGGTTTGGGTAAAGATATGTCTTGCTTTAACAACATGGTGAGAATTTCATAGTTGTTACGATGAGCAGCTAAAATGACAGGTGCCACATCCATGGTCGTTGAGTATTCCGGATTTTGAATGCGTTCCATTAGTTTCTGGAATAAAATGTAGGAAATACCTAAATTTATTGCATACAGTTCTACTACAGTGTTTATATATAAGGGACTTTTTTGACTTTTTAACAATGAATCTCGCCTTCAAAATTTTTTCCTATGTTTCATAACATGAAAATAAGGAAGAATTTGTAACAACATTAAAACACCTCTCAGGTAAATACTGGAAAGAGAAAAATGGACACAGAAATATTTCTGGTTTATTTACATAGAAAATCTGACATTCAGTGCTCACCTTCTCCAATATACATGCGTGATATTAAAAAGTGTATTTTGCTCTAGTTTGAGAAAAAATTGAGTATATTTACTATCTAAGCACAGAAAACATATCCTGACTGTATCATACTCTGTTACCCTCCCTCCACCTCTACTTGTGAGCTTTTAAAAGTTCTTTGCTACTTGAGCATTGCCAAGTTTCAAATGATTAATTTCAAAGTGAAGATTTGATGTTTATAGATTTCCTCGGAAAAATCTATGAAGCTTCAATACACGAATATACCCATTATAGGTGAAAGCTGCTAATTACCTTGCAAACAGTCTACAAGAAAAGATTCATAGCAACTCTACTGGGTTTTTTTTTGTCTTCTGGACTAACTAGGCATCTGTTAGCATTTGACACGCATAAAGCCACAGGATTTCTCAGGTGGTAAAACAAAACAATGTATTCTATGCTTTAGAACAAAAGAGGCTACAAAAATAATCCCTAATATCCAGATTCTATCACCTTAGAGATGCAGAATTTCTTTTAAGAACACTGTTTTAAATACTACAGTTACCCAGAATGCAATAGCACAGCACCCATTCCCCCACCAAAAATCAAGGAATAACATCACTCAACTACAATGGTTGGTCTGGAGGATCTTTTTGGTCGGTGATTAAGCAGAATGTCAACAGCTCCAACCACTTCCGAGTCAATAGCCACCAAAAGTGCATCTGATGACTAAGGAAAGAAATCAAGTCGTATGTGAAAACAGCAGCGACTTAAATAGCATGAAGAATCAATCTGAAGCAAAACTGCATTTTTATTTTTTTAATAAATTTATTTGTAAAGTACTAAAGCAATGTTCTGTACTATCACCACGCATATGATCAGGATACAAATTCACGTTCTCATTCCAGGAGTCAGCACAGCATTACCGACAATTTGTTTCATTGCATGAACAGCAGAAGAACCAACTGCAGACATTACTTTCCCACAAAGATGATGCAGGATAGTTGCAAAAATCAAATTCTAAGCACAGTTTACCAGCTTATTAAAAATGTTAAGAACAAGTGTCTGTGTAACACAACTCAGGCATATGGGAAACTTCAGCCCCACATTTGTAGTTCTGTGGTAAAGCTAGGAGAACAAGCTTTTTTTTTTTTTTTTTTTCCTGGGCTAGTACTTCTGAAACTTCTCTTAAGTTGAACTAAGCAGCTTTTCATTTTCCTTATAGTTGATACTATTCCTTTTAACTCACATTAGAAAAATCAAATTTTTACTTTAAAAACAAAAGGAAAAGACATAGCTTTTATTGTTGCCACTAAAAAGGATATCCATGGAGGGGAAAGCTTGTTGTTTTTTTCCCCGTCCCGTATCAAACAACCTAACAAAAGATACTACTTTTCCCTGTCTTACATACTTAAGCTATCATAGCTACAACTCTCCCAGCAGCAGAGGTGTCGCATGAGGAAGTACTGTTGATATGAAACTGCCTCTGCCATCAAGTATAGATCAAGTTTAACAAGAAAGAACCACAGAAACACATGCTTGCCTTAACTTAAAATCATCTAATATAACGTGCATTTTTCTAACTGCACTACCATTTCAGAAGTTACTATACAAAGAGATCTCTGCATTCTATACTTTTTAATAGGATGCAGTCTGACTATATAGTGTTTATTTTGCTTGAAGATAATGTATACTTTCTCACTGCAACAGGAATAATGTTTAAAATAAAATTCAGACTTGTTAATATCATTGAAAATGTTACTATACATTTGCCATGCCAGTAAAATCCCACTAGAAAAGTAAATTAGTGAGAAGAAAACATTTCCACAATTACTAAATGGAAAAAGAACTGAACTGCTTATAAAGACACAGTCGATTTCCTTCCAAATTCTAACAGATTAACAGAGGAAATATAAAAAGAGTAGAATACACAGATCAATGACTACCCTGAAACTTTTCAATGTGTTGTATACCTGGCAGCCGTAATCCAAAAGAAGCTGTAGTATGTCCAAGTTTTCATTTTCAATGGTTATGGTAACAGCATTTCGTCCAAGCACATCCACACAATTTATGTTCATTTCGCCTGAGCTGTTTTCCTCTAAGAGTTTTTTAACCATGTAATAGTCACCTGCACAAATCATGCATGAACGTCAGTTTATTATAAAGCAATAAATGCATGTGAACATTGTAAGCACCAGCTACCAAACAAGACAACATTCCATAGCTGACAACAGACATTGACTACATCAGACAATTAAGAAGTCGAGGTAGATAAGCATTCTCTCATCAGGGAGGAAACTAAAGATTATTTTGGGAGGTCTCTTTCAGGAAAGCACTAAGACATGTACTTTAATACACTCCTTTAGTTCCAGTCCTGAAAACAAACACACACACAAAAGCATGGGTACTTCTCAAAAGTGGGACAACAGCTCATACATTACCTGTGAGACACAGGAAACATCAGGTTCAACTACATCAGAGAAGGCTTCTCCATTCACAAGAGCCACAGGCTCAGAGAAGGCCTCTCTAGAATGCTACAAACATGTTTGCATCTTCCTGGAGCAGAAGCCACATTAGTCTTCCCTGTATCAAATTTTAGCATACGTATCATCAAAGCAGGTGTGATACGACGCTGCAATGTTATAAAATTCAAGCTAGCAAGTTTGATGAGCAAGCAAAGCTAACTACAGTAAAATGTACATAAGCTGCACTTTCCTATCTGACTGAAGTGTAGACATAATCAGGCCGCCCTGTTTACTATTATTCTGTCTAATTGACTCTTCTTGCCAAAGGTAAAAGCTTTGAATTATTTTTGTCTCTAGGGCAATAAATTATTTTGCAATGCAGAAGACCATTACAAAGACAGACTTGAGTGTAAGCATACTTACAGAATTACACGTAGAATACTTCTACATACAGTAGAATATGTAGAGAGCCTGCAAGCATACTAAACCATGTTACACAGACAATTTTATTTTTTTCTAGATTTTTCATCATGCATCCTCTTACCTCCCCTGAGTCTCTGTTTATACTTAGAGAGAAAGCTGTGGCTCGGTCTGATCTTCAGGACAGATTACAAGCAGCACGGCTGTCTAACAGCAAGGCATCCCACCACAGAGAAGCACCAGAACAAACTTCCTAAGCCTGCTGGCTAATGTCACTGCAGATATACCATGGCTGTGAGCTAACCTAAACACACAGCCAGCAGGCAGCTCTGCATATAAACATACCAGCTTCCACAACCATGCTTATGTCCACAGAACCATTCAGCACATGATTAAAAGCCTATCTCAGAGTCCAACATTTTGGATATGTTAAGATCAGTTTGATTTAAGACTGTTTCTCTTAAGGGTACTACTACTACTAAGGTACTAAGTAATGCTATTGAAGGTACTACTACTAACGTTACTTAAGAGTAACTAAGCATATTAAGTAGCATATTTTAGAAAGGAAAATCTCTTCCCATCCATCACCACAGGTGCAAATCACAGACAACTAGTGTCCGTCATTCTGGGGATGTCTAGATAAGCCGCCCATTTTCCAGTAACTATACACTCACTGACCCTCTAACAGCGAACGTAGAAAATATCTCACAAACTCCTCCGACATAAACCGAACTCACTCACAAACACCGGAGCTGCCCCCGCGCCTCCCTTCCCCCGGGGACCGCTGGTTCTGGGGATAGCGGGAGGCGGCGGGGCCGAAGCAGCGGGGCCGAAGCAGCGGGACCTCGCCGCGGGGCGCCGCCGGAGCCGGGCGGTGAGGCGGGGCCAGACGCAGCGGGGCACAGCGAGGACCGGCTGCCCCCGCGGAGCGAGGCGCGGGCACTCGCAGATTTACCTCCAGCCCCCCTCAAACCGCCGGGGCCAGGGCGCTGCCGTCGGGCGGAGGCGGGCTCAGGCCCTCAGAGCGAGCGGCCGAGGCCTCCGCTCCCCGAGAGCGCGGCAAGCGGAGCCACGCCGGGCAGTGAGGCCGGTACCTTTGTCGCAGGCCAGGAGAAAGAGCTTCTCGTCCAGGGTGGTCTCCTCCTTCACCTGCCGCACGTCCTTCAGTGCCAGCAGCTTGTTCGGCGAGGCCGAGGCAGACGGGTCCGCGCTCTGGTACAAGGCGGCCATGGCGCCGGCTCCGCCAGGCCCATCAGAGCGCAGGCAGGGCGGTGGCGCGGTGCGGCGCGACCCCCGGTACCCGCTGCCACCCCAGAGAGAAGCGGGGCCTCAATGCCCAGCGCTGTCAGCCCCGCGGGCGGGCAGGGCAGGGCGGCGAGCGACGCTCCCCGCCGCACTGCGCAGGCTCCGATGGCGGCGTCTCCCTTGCGAGGGGCAGCGGGAGGTGGGCGGGGAGGAGCGCTGCCGGGGGCTGTGGCGGCCCGTCGGCCGACGAGCGTTCCCCGACCCAGCCGCCGCCCCGACTTTCTCTCCCGGCAGCGTTTAGGGGCCGGCGTCCGTCAGGAGCTGCGAGGAAGATTTCGCGGTGTCCCTTCAAGGGAGCCTGTTGTCTCACCGCACGGTGAGGCGTCGAGAACACGCACCGCAGCACACCGCCAGCATCTAACTGTTGCCTGTCCCCATTTCTGCGTTTTCCCTTAAATGTTTTTCCCCCCAGCTGCTACAGTGACTGCGGCCATGCTCACCCCAGCATCAGGCTGTACAGCCTCATGAGAGCACTGGGGGAGCTGCCTGCGTAGGGCACTGATTTCCAAATGTTTGTTAAACTGTTTCATTCCCTTTCCTCTTCTGTGAGGACTTCTACAAGTAATTGTATCTTTTTTTTTTTCCCCCTTCTCATACAAATATTATATGCCATTTTGTCCTTAAACTTCAAAGAGACATTTGTGTTAACATGTCTTACCAGACACTAATTTTTTTCTGCATTACTCTAGCCTGATCTACCAGAACTCACCACTTACACTAAGGAAGTATGTTGGCAGCACGTAGAGGCACAGACCCAGCATTCACAGCTTCACTGGCTTCAGCTGAACTACAAGGATTAGCATAAACTGAAAGCCTGACTCACTGTTTCTTGAATCTCCTTTACGAAAAAATCTTGTTTGGTTAACACTTGCACTCTTTAAAACTATTCCGAGACAATAATTCTTATCATTTAGCCTTCAAGATGTAACTCTTAGCTTGTATGTCAAACTTCTGTGCTAAGGAGGATGAGATGGTTGCCACTGAAAACTCATTTCAGCTTAATCTAAGTAAGTTTAAAGTAGTTCTGGACATATAATAGTGACCCATATAATTGTAGCAGATTTCCTAAAGGGAGCAAAACACTACAGCAACAGTTTACACAACAGTAAGTTGCTGAGTGGCTGGGCAGGTAAATACAGTACTTCAGACCTGCACATCTCAAGAAGAGATCATATATTCTTGTGGTATAGAGATTAAGTAAGCCTTCATTTAGCCTGTCTTGAATGAGGACTTTGACTGGTTTGTCTCCAGAATCAGGGCAAAGAACTCAAATTCTGTACAACGCTCAGTTGTCATTTGGAACTGGGAATAGAAACCAGGTAACTATCAAATATTAATTTATTCTTGTCCAGACAATACAAACCAGTAAACAGAGACAAATGGATCTAAATCCAAGCACTTAATTCTCTCGGCTCCCCCTATCCCCTTATATAACAGAAGCTAGATGGATGTATCCTCTTTGTTAGTGTTGTGCAAGGTAGTGAAGATGGAAAGCTCAGTCCAACTGTTCACTCATCATGATTCTTGGGTTTTGCCGCCCTTACGACTGTTTTCAGGAGCTGCGAAAGTAGCAGCTTCATACTTAAAAAAAAATCATTTTTATTTAGTTTTCTTTCTTACTGCTTGGCTTCTGGTAGCAGCTTTATTAAAACATCCAGCTCCAGAATATTTAGTGAAAATTTATGACTGCAAAGGAGTACAAATTTTTAAAATTAATAAGAAAATAATTATGGACTTCATCTTATCCAGACAATACACCAGTCCTTCTAGACAAAACCTCTGCACACATGGTACATACTTTAGGAAAAATCAAAGGAGCACTATAAGGAAATGCAACACATTAATGTGAAACCCCAAACTGGACGAGCCAGCTCTTTATTGTTTTCTTATACAACATTTTATGAAAAATTAAAAAAATAATCAGATGTTTAGTCCAACTGCAAAAGCTAACGCATATGCAGACCTAATATTACAGTTCTGCTTACTATTTGCCATTTTTTTCTTAAGACACAGACCATAAAAGCTCCTGCTCAGTAACAGAACAAAACAACTACATATATTTAAAGATTATTCCCACAAGAAAATTTCATCAGCTTTATTAATATTCATTAGTTTCCACACATTATCATAGGCCTTCACTTGCCCTCACTGAAGCCAATGGCAAGAGACTCTCATTGGCTTCAACAGGAGTTAAGCTCTCAAAAGAATAAGGCAAGGATGATAACTTTTGTGTAGTTAGGAGTAATACAATAGGATTGGAATGCACCTCGAGACCTGTGTGACTACATGTAAGTAACACCCACAAAAAAAATTAAACAATATTTCACAATAGGTCCTGAAATAACATATGTAAAATGATGCAGATGCTTACAATGCTATGGAAATTAATACAAATGAAGCTTGATTGATACGGTGGGGTTTTCTTTTAAAGCAATACAAATCTGCGATGTTAATTTGGTAACAAACATGTTCTGAAAACATTATCATCCATAATCAATGTGTTATGAAATTGAATAAATTTTAACTAATATAAACAAATTACTAAAATGTAATTAATGAGTATATTTGTGCATACACATTTTCTCATTTTATACTAAGCTTCAGAACTCTGTAAACTGCGAGGCATTCATTGTACTTCACATGGCAGAAAGTTTTATTGTATGTCTTCATTATTTTATTTTGTTCAGTCCTCTTCCCATCAAACATGCAAACACTGTCATCACCATTTTTGGCTTCACTTCAACCAGATCATCTGGGAGAGCATATATACGAGCACCAATTTTACGAGCGACTGAAATGGCATACCTTGGAAAACAAGAGAAAATAAATGTTATTTTCCTTGCATCCACTAGTGTGCCAAGATTCTCAATAGATTTTAGTAGCAGGATACGCCTGTTCAGTCAGTACTTATGCTCTATGAGAAAACAGACATTATTGTAAAGAAAGCATGTATTAGCAATTGTATTGGCAGATGTTTTGCTACTGGTTATCAAAGCATTTATTTTTGTTAAAAACAATATGGGTTATGGGAGGCTGTTAAAAAAAACACAATAGAATTGCAGTGGTGGTAGGTCATACCAGCCATGAATTTGAGTTCATATTTTAAATAAGCTAGAAAAAAGCTGATATTAGAATTTATAATATATTCTATATGAAACAAATCAACTAATATTAGTGCAATCTCTCCCTGTTAACAAATTGGAAAGTCATTCATTATACCATGAATTAATGCATTTCCTGCACTTTAGGTAAAAACAAAGCATCCATTTAAAACTTACTTAGCATTATTCAATTTGTCTTGGTTAGAAAGATCTTCTCTCTTGACCATTTCTGGACGAACTGCTTTTGGTGCAATGGCATCTATTAAATCTAGGACAGGTAAACTAGTGCTAATTGATTTGTCCTAAAAGAAAAGACTCAAAAGATTAGTAAAAGGAATTTGCTTAGATTACTGTCATCACAATGCAAAAAACCCCAGAGCACATCTTACATACCTACTGAAAGACAGCAGCATGTTTTGTTACTTTATTGCGTGAAGGTTCCCCCCTTCCTTTGTAAGGTCTAATGTTCTTTTCCCCAATCAAAATGACAAGGTTCATTCTCAGTGTTGATATTATTATTACACAAATAGTTTAAATTTTATTAAATAAACTCCTCCCCTTTCCTAAAAAAAGGAAAGGAACTTTGAAAGAAGTCCAAGGACCAGACTTTCAAGACAACAAAAAGGTATTTACATTCCCCAACTACTTTTATTTTTCTCCTTTTCTTGTAATGGAACTATTGTCTGCAGTAGTTTATGGCTCATGGACACGTGTTTTCTTCTATTCTTAAAAGAGCAAGTGCTACTGCTGCAATTATTTCTTCTCAACTGCTAAGGCAGATAAGCAGCTGATGATGTCAAACCACCAGTCAGTCAGCAGACTGTGCCACGGCTCTGTTCCTGCAGGGGCTCAGCGCATAAGCCACGTGACATGGCTGCCTTGGCCACCAGGTCACAACTATTATTTCAAATTCAATGAAGTCCCATAGAGCCACCACATTAATTATACATTTAAAAATCATAATATAAATCTGCTTGAAGACATTGAATACATGGAGTATCTCCCCAAGACCGTAAGCCAAAACCCACACCTTTGGCATTTTTGTTGTTTGAACAAATGGCAATTCAATAGAACTTTGCTTTCCCAGTCAAGGATCTCTGCTACCCAATCTGCTTGCTGCAGTAACTTCAAAACACAGACAAAACTTCAAATTGTGAAAGACAATATATACATCAATGTTGTCAAAAATCAGTAGCAAAAAAATATATATATATACACTGAATAATGTCACTTTACATCAGTAGCTCCTTATCTTTATTGGTCTACCATCAGTTGAATTACCTTAAAAACACAACCAATGCCTGCCAAAAAAAACTCAGGCATACCAAAAGCAAGATGTTGAGATAGATTCTCTTTGTACTTTCAACTTATTTATACCACATTACAATTTATGTAAAACTAAAAGAAGCAGCAGTCCCTTTTAAGATGATGACCTAAGTTACCTTCTAGAGTAAAATGTAAATATTTTGTTCTATAAAATTATTTGATATTACCCTTTTGCCTGATGCTTACCTAATTCAATTTCGTAACACAGTAAGCTCACAAATACTAACTGGCTAGGTTCTTATGTTCCTGTTGTGAACCACAGGCATAACTGTTTCGGAGTACACAGTGAACCTGTGTAAGAATGTTATATTTGCACGCAAGTGCAATTATTAATCTACCATTTCTAAATAACGAGATTCACCCAGCATGACACGTCTGACATACACATGACTTTTCATGTGTAACACTTTAAAAATGTGAAAAGAAAGCTTTTGTTGTCAATTTGTTCATATCTGCTGAATGGGAAAAGCTCCTGTTTTGTTCGGGTCTGCTGCACATCAGCAGTGCCAATGAAGACAAAAGATACTGCTGGTTAACTTGGGCTCCCTCTCCTGGCTCTGTCACACACAAGTACATCTTTTTGACCAGCTATTCCAAAAATGGTGATTCCCCCTCGCTCAGCATTTCCAAAACTGTTCTTCATTGTTGTACAAGCATGAGAACTCCTATATCCAAAAATCTGGAAGATATATGGCATGCCATGCCCAAACATCGGTAACTTCAGACAGAAGCCTCTTTGAAAGTTTAGCCTTTTTTTTGGGGGGTGGGGGGTGTGCTCTTTTGAATCTTACAGCAGCAATCATAATTTCTTTCTGTTTCTTATTAGTAGAATTTGAAAATACTGTTGAAGATTGACAGACTGTCAGAAACATTTCCTTATACAATTATGCTAGCTGATGAGAAAGCCACTGTTAAAGCCCAACTGTTAACAGATCAGGTTAAAAATCCCAGATCTGATTATATGTGGAAAGAAGAAGAGTAAATTAATTTGATTACCTTGAAACTTGCAATTGAAGTTTTCTTATTTGCTTTTGCAAGTGTCTGATTCACCCACTTAATAATAATGTCATCATTGACTTTTTCTCCCTCTCCAAGGTCTGACAGTACATTCAAAGTATACCTTTATTAGAAGAAAAATAAGAGTCCAAGTTAAAGTGAGTGGTAGAACTTAACTCTGCTAACAGTACAAAGCTACAGGCAGAAGTAAAATGCTACTTCAGCACACTAACAATGCCTAAGTACTCATCTTTATAACATACCCTTACTTTATATACTATTTAGTACTTTAAACCACTTTCTTTTTGCAAGAATAAAACATCCCAAGCTTCATAATATTCACTGTTACTTCATCATGTATTTGTTTTACTCAGCACATCATAACTAATTTTACTTTATAAGCTTAAATGGCTCCCTGTCATCCAAGTGACCTTGAAAAATTAATCACAACAGCCTAAGAAACAAAAAGCACTGGGTGTTTTGGAGTAAATGTAAGAAAATTAACTTGTGCAAAGTTTTTGCAATAAAGTACTCTTTACTGAAATCAACATTTTTTTCCTGCTCAGTGCACTAGGTAGATTTTGATTTTGTGATAGTTACTTTACTATAGCTGTGATGACCTAAAAATTTCCTCTTATTTTAACTTCTATAGCATACATCACCTCTTCCTATTTATCGTTCTTTTATTGATTTTACACATATTTAAATTACTCTCTACTTACGGAAAGATACGTGCAATCAACATGAAATAACTCGTACTCTTTTTACTTGCTGCAAGATTTATAGTTTTAATCACAGATTTTAGTATACAAGGTTTTAAGGGTTTCTATAAATGGATGTGTATACATACACACTATTGGGGTTTCAATCACTACGCAGTAGGTAAAACTAAAAAAAATTGTAAGAGTTTATCTTAGAGAAGAGGGATATTTAGAGATGGCTCTCTAAAATACATGTTGGGTAAACTGGACACTAGCTTTAATTTGCCTTGGTATACAGACACATATACACACATGCACAGATATATACACACACATCTATCATATACTGTGCCTAACTTACCTTCTCATCAGCTGCCATACCAAAGCCAAAGTCAGAGTTGGATTACCCTCGTTTAGATCATGTCCAGCAATACCAACCAGTGAGAATTTGGCTTTTGTCTTCCCGAGTTCTACTGCATAATTGCAATTCTCAATCTAAAAATAAGTATTGTGTGCAAATAATGAAAACACCTTAATATTTCTACAATACAGACTTATGTGTATTTTGAACTACTTTGGCTTACTGTTACCTATGCTGAGATTTGGAGCCAGAGAAAGATTTCCAGCCTTTCTACACTGTGATTAAAATAACACATTTTTAACTATACATGCAAGTATGCAAGATTCCACTGATAATCTTTTTTCACACTTGAGAAAACCAAGTTCACTTCCACTAAAGTCAATTAATTTATATATACTTAATCAAAACTGAATCTAGAAAAATATTGAAATGTGTTGTTCGTAGTAATTCTTCCTCCTCTACGTTTCTGACTTCATAATGGTCACAAAACTAATGGAAAGTCTGGATTCTGCAAGTCCTTACACAAACTCTCCTGGAAGCATATGAACTGCTCTGTGAGGAAACACCTCACAATATAAGAGCATCAGGCAACAACAGCCATGTCAGACCTGAATTCCTTGTGATAATAAATACCTGGAAGATATTTTTTTTTTTTTTGCAGGACTGTCTCAGTAGCACACAAATCTAGACAATCCAGATTACCACAAACAGCTCAATGGGAGACAGTGAAACTGGACTGCATTACAGAGTATCTACCCACCTTTTTCATATTACCACCGAGCAATGGATAAGGAGGTTTGTTGACATGGTTCCAGTTAACCGGCACACGAGTCATATCATACAATTGGAAGATTATTAAAGCATCAGAGAGGTCACTAAACCAGAATAAAACAATGTTTTTAAGTACAAAAGCTCATATTCACAATGAAAACATTAAGTAGTTGAGACTTCTCAAAGTCTGATTAAAGTGACTGGAATTTTTCAGCAACATAAAAATTTGTGTTGTTCTGTGGACAAACTGGCCTATGGCTTGATTTCTGCAATTCTTTACATTAAATTGTGTATTTAATTTCATTATTTTCACACATCTCAGTGGAGTAAGCACAGCCACTGGTTTTACCAACTTCAAATAATTCCTTTCATAGGGTAGGCATAGATAAAACATCTAGCTGAAGAGTTTGCATTTATTGATCTCATTTTAGTTTCCTCAGAACTTTCCAAAATGTTAAATACTCATGCTTTATCTGCACCTAAAGATGTATTTTACTAAAGAATAATCAGACCCAGTACACTTACCTTGTGAAAAAAGAATTTTAGGAAAAGTATTATTTTCCCATTATGAATTGCATTCCTGATGATCCCCTTCAGCCACTCCCTAAATGAAATTCTGCAGGTTAAGCTATCTATAGATGGTATCGCTTCACAGAGGTCAGAAAACAGAAACAATGAAACCTAACAGCAAGTATACATGCAAGCAGATGTTCCCAATTGCTCCCTGTATCTCATCTTTTATTGATAGGATTTGAAACAACTGCTGGCACAATTTGAAAGTGATCAGAAGCATCTAAAGTCCTTCGTTTTGAGGGAATACCACTCTGCATAGATTCTTACAGTCTACTCATCAGCCATCTATCCTCTCTTATAGTTTGGAATTTTATTACTGTAGCAAAGTTCCTATCACAGTGTGTAAAAACCTAGAAATCATTGTTCTAGTAGAAATCCAACTTCCCTTTCTTATTCCCTTCTTCTTTCTTCCTCTGTCATTCACAGGAAATCAAATTATTGTTTTAAAAAATAGCTTTACCTGTATAAATGATTAACATACGGGTTTACACCCAGTGAATTCATCCAGTTTCTGAAAGTCCTTTCTTCCTTACTTTCTCCTATGGTGACAAATATAATTCTATGTAAGTTATTGGAGAAAACAGTTTAATAAGCAATGTTTAAATGTCTTTCACGCTCCTTCCCCCACCCCTCTGAAAATGAGTTCATCCTTTCCCTAACAGTAGTCTCTAGTGGCCAGTAAGTCAAGGCAATCCTATCAGATCCAGAGTCCCTCAGTTCTGCACACAAGGCCAGAGGCACGGCAGGGAGTACTATTAGACTACAGTTTTCTGTGTGAATCCAATTTGATAAAATACAGAATAGACAGTTTCTTGGTTATATTCTAGATAATATATCATGGAGAAAATAGTGATGATTAATAATAATTTCCTAAAACCAAAATCAGTGAAAATTGCATTCAACAGTATCATGAATTGAAATGGCATGTTTGTAGTAACAGTTAGTACTAACATAGTTACTGCAATTGCATCAAACACCACAAACTACAGCTGCACTTCTTTCTCCAGGCAGAAGTTCCCAGTATTAGTTTGTGAAGGTCCTCCTCAAAGCAACAGACCTCATGTTTTTAGGTTTTAACACTGGAGACTCGGCAAGGCAGCATTGTATTGGTTAAGTTTGTGAAGCTATTTATACTGCCAAGGGGGGTATTTATTCTTGCACTTTTAACTAGCAATTCTTATGAGAAACCCAGAAAATTCCCCCCAGTAGGGGGGAAAAAAACCCCAAACAAAACCAACCTTCACTTTACTGACTTGGACTGTTTTTAGTTTTGTAATCATGAATTCCTCAACTAACGCTCTTTCTCTATGAAGTTACGCTTTTCAGTAATACATTAATTTTCTACATACAACATTACCTAAGTTTTAACAGTGTATCTGTGGCCAATTGCGTATCAATCAGTGCTGCAAAAGCTGCTCTCTCTCACATAAAAGAGCATTTAAGAAAATATTCAGCCTGAATATGTTAGCTTGGACTAACCTCATTGCTTTGTTCCCCTGGGCGATAATCCACAGTTAAGAAAACAGAAAGGACATTGAGGAGGGAGAAAACCTCCCCCAAAAAAACCCAGAAAAGCAGATTTCTCAGGACTGAAACATGTAAAAATCCAAATAAGATTTTTCTTTGCTTTTTTTGTTTGTTCTTTAGGGGACAATGGCACCAAGTTTATTTAATGAGGTTTACATAGCATGAAAAATGTTTCATTTAGTACTGCAGTTCTATGTTGACTACAAAACCATGAATGTTTTTGCAAAATGAAGCTACTGTATATACATGTATTTATCATTAGAATGGAAAGAAAACTTCTTTAATAATAGAACTACGTCACAACATCGATTTTTAGATCGAGGTTACAATTTTTATTTAGGTCTCTTCCCCTTTATACAAAAAGCGCTGAACTTCAAAATATATTTATTAAAAAATTTAAATTCAGAAGTTTCAGCTGCAATTGACATTTTCCAACAGAATAAATTTTATTTTAAAAGTTTCAGCCAGCTTACCACTTATTTTCCAATTATTATAAAATAGATTATATTCATCCTACTGCTATATTTTCTAAATTAAGTCTTTCATACGCAAACTAGTATTTGTTTCAAAGATTTACTTGTAAAAATTACCAAAGAGTCACTGATGAATACATGCTGAAACAAAGAAATATACTGTTCTGCAAGGTCTTCAGGCAGTCAGCTTTGTTTCATATATTTCTTCCCATAACAAAATGTAAAAGTCAACAAAGAATGATGTTTTATGACAAAGCTGTTAAAAATGGCAGTGTTTTTCCATTAAAAGATACAATCAAAATACAAGCATTATATGTAATTTAAGTTTGTAAAGAGTAACTTAAGAGGTTATAGTATTTTAAAGTAAGTCCCTTTTGCTTTTTCTCTTTTTTGAAGTTTTTAGGCTTACTGAGCAGCTTTGAGTTGGTTTGCAACACCTAAAATACTGACTGCAAAGTGCTTTTAGGAACACTTGTCCACTGCAAAGACAGTAACAAGATTATTTAATGAACTCTCACTAAATAAAGCGTAGCAACAAAAACAGATACTTGGCAACTGCACTCAGACTGAGAATTTTAAAATGCATGCTTAACGCTGTCGAAAGAATCTGAAGTAGCCAAGCAGGAGCAAGAGCATGCAAGTCGGGCAACACCTTTTTGGATAGCAGGAATCCAGCAACTAAACCCAGCATACTATATTTAATATGCCACTCTAAACAAATCCCTTTATCATGCAACACATAAGCATTCATAAGTTTTCCAGATGGCTGAGAACTGACCAATTTTTTTCTCTCTATTCTTTTATTCAAAATATACCTTGTGATCCTATCAGGAGCACATCTTCTGCTGAGTGATGCAGCAGATAGCCAAAATCATTGGAAAACTGCAGAAAGGGGGCAGAGCTACACAAAAGAGAGAGGAGCAAATTTGGTAGTATCCTTTATATTTATTGCCATCTCTTTCTTTGAGATCATTACACTATGGACCTGAGCGGGGAGTAGCCACAGGGATGGGGTCAAGAATCCAAAGGGCTCCAAATACCTATGATCCTCTCTGAAAGATGACAGAGCTCAAAATGCAATTTGCACCCTCAGTCCAGCTGGTCTAAGTGGGAGTAGTTTACACTCCCATGGGAACAGCCTTGAAGGCTGCCAGTGGACTAAGCAACAGCAGCAGGGGCCATCTACACTGGAGAAAAGGTGGGTGGACAGAGGTCCCTCCTCTTCCTCCCCCCCCAAAGAACTCAGCTTTCTGTGTGACGTGGACTCCAAACTCTGCTGCCTTCCCCACAAGACAGGTTCCTCAGAGCAACAGCAACACCCAGTTATAGGTCGTGTGTTGCCTGAGGTCAGGACTCCACCCTCCATCCCCATATAGTACCAAATGTTCATTTTGCTATGTCGCTGCACCCGAGGGATATTCTTGCCGTATACAAGTGCACATCACCAGACTTGTTAAGCATTATCAAAGCAGATGTCGATTTACACACAATGTTTGTTGTCTTAAACCAAAGAGAACAGCCACATGGTACTATTTGGGTGGAACAGCCATTGGAAAGATGGCATTTAATGCCTGAAAATCAAGACTTTCAGAAAGCTCTACTCACCCACATGCCTAGAGCTTTATGTCTTGGTTCATGGAAGGCCCCTTCTAGTTAAGCCCACAGAAATAACTATGTGGCATTTGACTTACTGTAAGTCCTTCCCCCATTTTATATGCATCATGTCAGACCTGTGGGGTTTTTTTCTTCTTCCCTCTTACTTATGACGGCATATTAAAGCAATAGAAAAATACAAGAACAATGCAAAAAATCAACCAGAAGAGGACAGAGATGACTAAAACACTAGAGAAAAAAAAAAAGAAAAATTGCAGGATAAACACTTTTATGGAATACAGAAAAGTACTAAATACAGTACCTACATTAGGAGGGGTCAAATCTGCATTTTATGAAGCAAAATAGGAAAGCAGTATAAATTATGAGTCAGATTTCAGACAATCTATGATGAAACTATAAAGAAATGAATGTCTTATACATTATATAAACTACCTTGAGAAAACATCAGTATAAACACAGGTTTTTATGGAAAAAAGGAAACAAATGAACAGAAAAGCACATTAACAACAATCTTTTGGCTGAAATAATATTTTGATGATTTAGATCTACATGACACCACTGGAGCTATTATTTGGGGGCAAAGGAGAGTTGTCTACTTGCCTTTGAACAGATAACATTGGCATGATTATCCATCTCTAAAATATATACTATAAACAGTAAGTTAAATTTGACCAGTATTTATCATTACAAAATCATAATCTAGCATTCAGGTGATTGTAACTTTTTACAAACTGTTTCAGTGGAGACTTTGATCTCATCTAAATATTTTAGGAAAGTTCAGAAAGTAGTTCAGCTGATTTTTGTCATGCCAATGAAAACTCTTCTAAATTTGACCAAGTTTTCAGCATTTCAAGTCACACCTGCAACTTTACGTTCAAAACAGAGAAGCTGAACTGAACATATTCCACCTCCATGCAGTTCCTGTATACATTTCAAGAGTATACATTTCTAAAAAAATTGCAGCAGAGGAAGAGCAGGCCTTTCTTTCAATTGTTTGTCCTGGATCGCAGGGACTGCAGTGACTAGGGATATCACAGCTGAAAAGGGAAGACTACCACCTGTGCTCTGATACCTCTACCACAGCTGGCACCCAGCTGAAACTAGCAGAGCAGGAAGCCTGAAAAGGGAGTGGTCTGAGGGATACAAGATTTGTGAAATAGGGATGCAGCAGAGCAGACAAATTATGAAGAAAAAAAAAAAAAAAAAAGAGGAGCAAAGGAAGATAGACTCACCTAGATGGAAAGGAAACCTGATAGGAACAGTAAGAGGAAGGCAGGAGTAGGCAGTGCAGAGGAATGTGTAAACATTGCTGATGATTCTCCCGAGTGCAGCACCCCTGATTCTCACCATTCCTTTGAGATCAGTGAACAACTGTGAAATACACTGGCAGGAGCCATTTCATTATCCTAGATTAGCTGGTCCACAGAAAGGGTGACAGCCAAAGATTGCTACCAATTACCCCTTGGACTAGGGATCTGAACTGTACAGTTAAAGTCCAAACTTGCTGGGATCTATGTAAGTTGCTGATGCAATAGATTAATATATATTGCTGATACAGAAGCTTTTTTTTTTAATGTTTCCTGTTTGTAAAGGCAACAAACTAATAGACATACACACACACACACAAATAAACACAATATGTGAAAAGTATTTTAAAAGACTATTACAGTTGCATAGTATAGCACTGCAAATTAGGGAAAGCTAGAATTTGTGCATCAGCTAAAATATAAACAGTATGGAAAGAAACACGGAAAACTGGAAAGGGAGTAAAAGGACAGGTTTTAGCTCCTGCAAACAAATGATAGAAGGTTATTCAGGAATAGCCTTTGGTCAGGCTAACGCAAGTGAACAATATTCACGGTAACAGGACTTCTACTAAGGCTTATATTTAAAGCTAGTTAAAAAGCTCTATATGCTGGTGTTAACATGGGCACCATCACACAGGGATCCTATATCACAATCTAGAAGGAATACTGAAATATAAATCACTAATATTCTTATCTCCTGTATACTTAGTAAGTTGAGTACCTTCTAATAAATTGAGATCGTAAGATGAATTGTCAGGCTTGTGCAGGGCTGGGTATGTGTTAAAGAGATTTGCAACAAAAGCCAAATTGAGTTTAGGGTTGCCTGCAACCACATCAGCTGGAGTTACAAACTGTCTGCAGCCCAATTTATCTGCCTGTTGGAGCATGTATTCAGCCCTCCTCAAGTCATTTTTATCCTAAAAGAAAAAAATAATAAAAATTAATTTGTAATGAATACTAACCTGTTTCCATTCTTTACTGAATCTTCAGTTTGGCAAATTTGTAAGTGACTGATGTCAGTTTTCCCCAATGTCTGAGCTAGCTCTTACAGCCCATAACAATTCCCCTCTTCCCATCTTTCTTCCACTTTCTATCCTTTGCTTCGATGGCTGCCTGTGCAGCATTCCTCATGAATCACAGCAACAGCAGTAGCAGCAGCCAGTGGTGTACTGGTTATATTTCCATTTCCAGGCTGTTGATTCCCACACTGGGTGTTCTATTACATGTGCCATAAGTTCACCATCACTGCTTTAAATTGACATTCTCAAGCACAGTAATTAGATACTATGCCCCACACCCTCAGTAAGAGGCTGAATGCTTCAGAATGTGATAATCCACTACCTTGCTTTCCTTTTAATATTTTTGTCTCTGAATTGTCTTAAGTTGGTAACCTAGGTGTTAATTTATTTATCCTTATCATTAATCTACATAGAATAAATCAGTCTTCAAAACTGTGCAGCATATATTTTTTGCCTCTAATCTTCACAACACTAAGAGTTACTATTTATAGGGAAATGAGCTAGTAATTGAATTACTGTTAGAATTGAATAACAGTCAGTAATTCAGCATTAGTACACTCATCCAGAAACTTGCTGTACAATAAGTTGTTAAATGTTATTGAGATTGGTTTATAACCCATTACAGAACACAAACATATGAACTGTAGGAAATTACAGGGAAAAAACTAACTATCCTTTCTCAGTACCTAAAAACTCCCAAAACAAAAGCAAACAAATCAGAGCTCTCCTCATGAAGGAGTTTGAGAGGACAGAAGCTTGTATGCAAACATAATTTTGCATGTGGGTTTTCATTATTTTAATGAACAATGAGATTCTACTTTAGATTCTGATTGATAGATATCTGTACCTTAGGCAGGCAGTTCTATTTTGTATCAACCACATTTGCAGAATAATCCTTCCGAAAAGCATTATGTAGCAGCTTAGAGAAAAGTGTTTTCACATCTGCCTAGGGTGGTTTTAGACCCTCTACCCCTTCACAACTTGAAGCTTGATGGTTGCCACCACTTTCCTTTCCTGCTGGTTATTGGAAGGGCTCACATGTTATTTCTGAAAGCTATTTGGTTTGAGGAAGGATCACAAGGTTTGTGAAGTCTACTCTTTCTCCTTGTCTGAATTCCAGAAGAGCAGAACTGAAGGAGGATGTTGTAATGTCCATATTGGAGGACCCAACTGAAAATAAAAAAGTTAGACACTACTACAGGTAAAACATAGCTCCACATTTTAGACTGCAGGACACATTATCCTGTTTCAGCAGCAGCCTAGAATTTTACTCAAGTTTTTTACCCATTATGCTTTTGACATTGAGGAATCTGACTGAGCTTTTGTCTGTATTCCAAAACAAAAGGGGATTCTGGGACAGTCTTGTAACCAGGATGTTGGGTACGTACATGGAGGTGTCATAATTCCAGTCTATTTTTATGTTTCTGGATACTTACATGAAATCCCGAAAAGTCAATTCTAATGGGCAATTCATCAAGGTCATCTCCTTTGGGTGCAATCTGATTTAAAAGATGGTAGTATGCTCTTGAATCCTAAAACAAGCAACATAATATTTTAAACAAAAAAGTATGAGCAAGTATGTAGCCTTTCATAGCCATTTACTGCTCTTACAGTCCAATTTAAAAGCCGTAGGAGTAAAAAATACGGCAACCTAATTTCAGAGAATATGGATGAGGTCATACAGCTATTTTACTATGGTATTTCTCATAGAACTTATTTAGCCAGATGACAGAGAAAAAGGAATGTCTGCTAATTATTTTGGACAATGTTAGTTATTCTGCTGGATATGAACTAGACAGCTGTAACTCAGATATTTAAGGCAAATTTATATAGGTTACCCACAAAAAAACCCCAAAACAATATGGATCTTATTTTTGGTGCTGGTATTTTATTCCTTCACTATCCTTTTCAAACAGACTGCTTTGTAAAAACGTGTCTGTCTTAACTGACAGGGTAATTGGAATTAAAAATGAAGAGCAAAGTAGGTCTTTTACGATGAACCCATAATGACAAAAGAAATTATATTGATTTGATGTAGTTCTCAGTATGCTTCTGCATTTTTTTCCCCCACTAGGAAAATAAAACAAAAAACTGCTAGGTTTAGAAGTATTTAATACTTCTCTTAAATAGCAGGTAATATTTTTACCATAGTAGCAGTTTTGATATAAAACCCTAGTTAAAGGTTTGCTTTAATAATAGTCGTCTTGGTGGCATTTGAAAAGATATAACTAGCAATTAATGACATGGTTTTCTTCAATGAAAAGAAGTCTTATCACCTAAGGGAATCTTCCTCCTCTGGTTTTAGTTTTAAAAAGTTGGTTTTTCTCTCTTCAGCTGGACTTGCTACAGTATGCAGAATGACTGAAGAACAGAGAAGACTTATGCAGATATGCCAGCTGCCCCAAGGAACCAACATGCTTTTCAATCCCCTTGTGTCAGTAAATTGGCACACCAGCAAAGCACAGTGATTGAGGGGGGCTGCTCTCTCCTTGGATCAAGAATCAGTATCTCCTCCAGACAGTCATCTGAATAACTGTTCTTTTCTCAAGAGGTTCCTACTCTTCTGTAGAAGTGCTAGGTATGAAGGGCAATCACCATTAGCAAATATGCATCGGGAGGAGATTTAAAGCCATACACTTCTTCCTTAAAACAACAAAAGAAAGAAAAGATGGGTTTCTGCAGACCTAGGAGCAGGGAAGGATGGACAGGGAAAAGGTAACTGATAAGGTAGTGCAAATTGTCCTAAGTAACTCTAATAACAATCTTAGAACATCAGAACTTCCCTGAATATAAACTTGTTGGAAACGTTCGCTTTAGACTGTGATGTGATAATATATAGTATGAGCAACTGAATTGGATACAAGAGTTCAAAATACTGCTCTTTCAGTGTTGAAAAATGCAGGATGAAACTGTAGCTAGAAAAAGGAGATGACTACTATTTTTCTAAATGCTTCTGATCTGGCTCATTTGTTGCTGTGCATATTGTGTTTAAATACCATTATGTTCAATTATCACAGCAATAACTACATACCTTAATGTCTTGGCTGAAGTTACTGATTTTCTGCCACCCTGCATTGACCAGATGGTAGTTCACCCAGCGTAGCAAGAGCTCTTCTGGGGAAAGCTTCATTAACTGATCTAGTTCTTCCCCTTCATTTAGCAAGGCAATAAGAGCTAAAAACAAGTTTGAAAGAAAGTTGAAATCATTGATATTGTGATCTCAATTAATTCCAAATTGTAGGCATTGCTATACCTGGCATTACTCTTACCTTCGTTTCTGGAGATCTCAATATCAGCAAAAAGACCAACTTTAATGATCTGCCACAAGAGTCCTAACACCAAGTGTGGTTTTCCTTCCTGCAAATCTTGTGATCCGATATTGACAACCGTACAGCCAATAGCAGATGCTGAGTTCAGAGCCAGGTTTAGGTTTTCCTATTTGAAATATCATTGTTTAACAAATTTATGATGTTGTAATTCTTAGTAAATTTGTTCATATTAATTTAAGTTTCAGAAGTTGTAAGAAATAATGCATTAGTTCAATGGTAACCAGTGGAAAATGGCACTCTGGAGATTTTTTTGTGAACCACCACATATCTTATCAAAATTTAATGGAAAACTTTGACAGTGTTTAATATGGACCCACCAAAAAATCATGGAGCACCTTCTGCAGCTTGGATTGCTGAGTAATACTCTAATCAAAATATTTTTTGTAATTGATAAGTATCACATACACATATTAAACATTGCTCAAAGTATCAGGGGTTTGATCCTGTGGAAAAAGGTGCTCATATGGAATTCTGCTACTGATATCACTGTCATCCCATCTTGGATCTTATACGGGCTGACATATTTATTCAAGCAAGTGTTAAATTGTAATTCAGACAGTAGAAGAAAGTCATGACAATTCAACATCCTGACACTGACAGTAAAGCTAATGATTGCCATAGATGAAACATTCCAAGAAAAAAATACTTGGCAGCTCTCAAAATTATTACTATTTTCTTGTGTCATATTTTAACTACAGAGACTACATAAACACACGTAGTATCATCTTTGCTGACATATTTTCTTTAACTATATAGAGATTACAAAACCCACTTGGAGGATTTAGAACATGGTGTGTTTTAACTTTTCATACTTTAATGTCACAGCCCGAAATGAAAAGTCTGCAAATTAACTGAGGTTTTTAAATAGGAATTTTTTTTCCTTATTAGATTAGTAACTTATGGATCTCCTTCCCTCTTCCAGACCTGTTTTCTTATACCTAATTTAATTCTTCATATACAATTAAAAAGAGAGCTTCTCATCTTCTTTCCAAACTGCTCTCCACTATTGAAAATGCATCATCCTACTATACAGTATAGTCATGCAGATACTTTCTGCATTGCTAAAATATGACCTGACCATCCACTCACAAGTCTAAAATTACTTTGTTCAGACAATTAGTAAAGCAAAATGAAAATACTGAATAGGGAAATAACTAAAGAAAAGCATGAAAAATACAACTTTTCCTGTACACCATTTAAGAAACAGGAAAATTTAGCAAACTTTATTAGAAAATACGATTTCATGCTTTGACATTTTTTAGTACATGGGACTTGTTTTTTTTGTTCTCCACCAGGAGAACTCTCATTAAAACAAAGCTATAGCAAAATATTTTACTTTCTCATTTGTGGCAAGTTCCTATCTGTGCAGTACTTACAGAAATAGTGAAAGGAGTGAGTTTCTTCTTATTAATAGCTCTTTCATCAATTGTGTCTGGTTGTGAAAAGTTGATCATTTTGCTAAGGAGGAAAAGTCAGAGATTATTCAAAATTTCTTAGAAAATATATTATTTGGTTATAAACTCCTAATACTTTAAACTAGCTGTAAATATTTCTGACAAGATTAAAAAAAGCAAAACCACACCTCATCTTCTTAATCTCCTTTCCCTGTTAAATAATTGCTCATTCATCCAGAGACCTCCAGACAATATGTTATTATAAGAAACCTGAGCTACTGGCTTTTATACTTAAATAACAGATCATGTCTGTGCTGTCAAAAAGTTCCTGAGAAAATTAAAACTGTAAACTAAAGACAGTTAAATAGCTTCTAGTGAAAGTCTTTGTAATATAGCCAATATATCTGTGCACTGCATTTCTACAGTATCTTGCATCTACAACAAATCTCAAAGACTAATTCACATCAATACTAATAAGCTAATCCCTTGTACGAATAAATACTATTAGTCTACTTAAAGTAGAAAGTTACAGCTGACTAAAGTTAAGAGACCTACTATATAGTCTCTGTCTTGCCATGGATTTAATTCACATTTCTGTTCCCTTCCTCCCATCCTATGATTCAGTAACTACATTTAGTAACTTTAAAAAAAATTGAAATAGCAAAAATTTCTAATTATTTCAGCTAATTAATATATGAACTGTGTAATTATCTCTTTTATAAACAACCTGCACATAACTGATATGTATAATTATGGATCTGAAGTGGAAACCCACTTCTATAATTATGCACAGAGTCACATAAAAAATTGCTAAAAAATAACATTTCTATAGGCAAACAGATTTTCCCCATCCTACACATCGGTTGAAATATTTAAGGGAGGAGTCATGACATTAAAGCCTATCAGAAGTTTTCCAATTCATATTACTGTGATCAGCATTTAACCTTCGAGATTAATGTCTTTTCTTTCTCACAGCCCTTGACTCACCAAAGAAGGATGCCATCTGCAAGGGATTTAAAAAGACTGGCATCTGATGGGTTCATAGGTAGGAGGTGCTTACAGTCTGGGTCATCTTGTAGAGCTTTATTTATCCAATTAACAAAAGCAACTTTTTCTTCCTCTGAAAAGAAAAGCAGCATTAAAATAATCTACTATCATTTCCATGAACACATACTACTAAACATCAGACTTGGGTCAAAGATGTTCATCTGCAGCAAAACCCCTTAGTTTCACAGTGGCCAGTTATGAAAAGAATCAGATCAGTGGGAAAGCATGCAAAAAAATGGCAAGCACAGATTGATCTTTCCCCTACTACATCCTCTAAACATCTGGTGATTTTTCCAAAGGACTACATAAAAATCATAGTGACAAAATGGGTCATCATGGCTGACTTTGTATTCAGTTTCTCAGCCATTACAATGAAAACAGGGAAATCTGATCTGAAATATGTAACATCTCAATCTATACACGTTGATTTAAAATGCAGCATTTCATTCTGCGTTCTACTAGAACTTCAAAGACTGGCAGTATTTTTGAGTTTATCATCTGAATTACTGTGCTGTATTTGACTTTGAAAAATATCAAAAGTTTAGTACCTTAGTTTTAAAATTCTCTTTCATATTTAGCGCAGAATTTATTACTGTGTATCTAAGAACATTTAATCTAAGAACAGTCAATCAAGTGTCAGTAACCAAATTACCACACAGTACAGGTGGCATTCAAGGAAGCATGCAAGGCAGGTATCTACACCTGACTCATCACACTGCTTTCAATGTCAGTGGGAAGAAACGTGGGATTCTAGTGCACACTTCATCTCATCATAAACTAGATGACTGATGAGGCCAGGTCAGATGAATTGCAGTCTAGTGGGGTCAGTTTCTCTCCACCAAAAATGAAGGGGAATCTAAACAATTAGCTCTGATGGTGTCCCCCCTAGAGGCATCCTTTGAGATGGAATGCATCCCCTGCTTTGGAAATATACCAAGTGCAGCTGGTGCTACAAGGATAATACCTAGAGAGAGCGTATCACCACCTTTAGCTAATTGAACTGAATCTTCCTCATATATAGAATCTTAACACACTTCTGGAACCACAGCAAATCCCAGACTTCAGCCAATCAAAAAAGCTGCAATATTGCTTATTGCAGTATGATCCTGGAACGTACTTAACATTCTAACCAGGAGCTGCAATGCAATTAGGCACAATTACCAACTTAAATGACATGCAGCAGGGGGAGTTAGAAGGAAGCAGAGATCAAATATTAAAAGCAAGCTCTCAAGTATGAGATAGGCTATGCAAAAATCATAGGGTAGCAAACAAATCTGTAATGATACAGAGATAGCTGAGGAGGCCCTTCCATCCAGAAGTGGTGATTTGTTCATTTTAGTTAAGACTGTGGAAATGAAAATGGGGATTTGTTTTTATCTGAATACAGGAATAAGAGTAGTTTAGCATGCAATGAAGCCAAAAACTTGACTAGCATTGCTAGAAGTATATCAAAGTGGGCATTTATTCCTCCCTCCCCATGCTGTCAGTGCTGGCTTTTTTCATTTATTGCTCCAAAGATGCCTAACCTACCTCTGAGTGCAGGATGAACCTAATATCTGAACACCCCACATTTTAATAAGCTACCACCCACACTTATCTTGTTCATCTCCACATGCTTCCTCTGTGTTAACTTGATTTCAACAGCAATTTTTTCCAGTTGGTTTTTTCCTTCGTCTGTAGTGCAAGTGTAAAGAGTCTCCCTCCATGCAAAGTTTGCTTGTGTTTAATTATTTCTTACCTGAATAAGAGTGCTGTGTCCCCTCACTAGATATTGCTGATGTTCCTCCAATTGCTGTAATACCTTGCTTTTTGTTTATTGATTTTCGGAAAGATTTGCTAACATCTTTACTTTTCAATTCTTGAATTATCTGGAATAAGGAAGATAGAGAGCATTTTGTGATTGAGTATACCTTCAAATAACTAAGTGTCAACTCATGTAAGTACTCCAGAGTCAGTAATTAACCTGACTGCCTTTGTTATTTACATTGACTTCTGTTCTGACAAAAAATTACTGTATAGGTAAACCTATTTCAAATCCCTTCATGAAACTTGCAGACTGGATATTTAATGTATTCTATCTCAGTGATTACCTCAAGTGCTACCTTTATTAAGCCATGCTATCTAAAAAAGTAGATATGCAACAATCAACACAATTTTTCCACAGATATTTTGGTGAAGAAAACAACTAAAGATATACACAGTTACAATGACTACTGCATGTTTATTTCACTTACTTCACTATATGCTTTACAGTAAAAGGTTACTACACTGCAGTTACACATGCCCTTAAGCAAGCTGACACCATTTTCCATCTGCCTGATGTCCTGAATTTGCCCAAATACTGTACAGGTCTCAAAACTGACAATGAAATATAAGTAACAGATACAGTTCAATACCTGGATGCAAATATATGCATCTCACTTATGAACCACTGCAAATTAGAATCTTGGAAAGAAAGATCAATAACTAGTTCAACAAGCAACATGGTCCAATTGGTAGCAGTACTCCAAACTCAAAGCAAAAACTAATCATCCCCAAACACAAACAGCAGCCTGAAGAGTTTTTGTTTCTTTTAAATAAAGCACACTAGCCAGTGACCCACATTAAAAAGTCTAAACCATTCAATTAGTTCACTAAGAGTGAAAAACCGTACCTCACTCCCAGTAAAAAATAGCCTTTAGTACAGATCCTAAGCACAGTAGTGCAAGTAGTGCAAGTTTATCACCATGAGAATTTACAGGCTGGTATCTAATTATCTACTCTTTTGTCAGGGCAAGGGCTGACCCAACAGTTCCCAAAATATGTAGTCCATCTCCTCATCTTTGAGGAAATGGAAAGTAGGACTGATTGAAACTACTGCGCTCTCACATGCTGCCCAGATGAGAGCTACCAAATTAAATGGGGGAGTGAAATATAAAGACTGGAAAATAATTACATAGCATATTGTAAATTGTCACAGAAAATTTTCCCATTCTCAAAATATTAATTATTTGTATCAAAATAGTACTTAGTTGTACCACTTATTTCAGTTTTCTGTCCTAGTTCTCAACAGTATCAGACAGTAGAGAAACATTCAAAGGGAATGTCTTACAGAGACAAATTCTTCAAAGTTGATTCTCCCGTCCTTGTTGCTATCTGTCACTGCAATGATTTTTTCTACAATCTCCCGGACTTTGTAGCCAGGCAAGGGCAGACTTGCTTCTTTAAACAGGTCTTGAAGCTCATAATCACTGACATACCCACTGTTGTCAATATCTGTAAAGGGAAAGCACAAGTTGTTTTTATACTTGTATAAAGAATCAAGTATAGTAACTGTTGAGAATAAATTAAGCGTTAGAAATACAGTTCTAGAAGACTACTATTTCTTCTGACATAAGTAAGCCTGAAGAAATACTTGGCACAACTGGCTAGAAGCTGTGCCATCTTGTTATGTATTTTCTCAGGAACTATCTTATAATCCCAAAGCACAGCTATAAACAAGATGGCAAATTTGGAAATAGCAAAGTCTAAACTTTTTTTAAGACTCCCAACAAAAATTCTCTATAAACCGTCAAGTGAAAGGGAGATCAATTATTCTATTCCTACTATCGATATTATACCATTTGCAATCAGTAAACTCTAGTCTGAAGCAAGTTCTTATTGGAAGAGGATACTTACACAAGAAAAACTACTTACACAAAACTCTACCTGGCTCTGCGTTTTGTTTCTTATCTTAGTATCTGATAGACATTTTCTGTTCTTCAAAACTTTTGATGTGGTTAGGCTTACCTGTGAAGAATAAATCTGGGATCGTCTGTATCTGTTTATTAAAGGTGACCTTCCTTAATCTATCGACTATCTCTGTTGGGAGCAATTTGTACTGCCACCTTCACTTATACTTGGCTCCCAAGACCACATGTCAGGAACGTCCATGTACAGCAAGGCATCAAAATGCCTTTTTCAACAAGAGGTATGGTATAGCTCCACAATTGTGGAACAAAATGAATGGCTGCATCACATAAAAATAAATTACAAAAAAAATAAAAATCAGTATAATTTGTGTCACTCGTGACGAATAATGCAGCAGCACAGAAGAAATAAAAATACCCTTTGTACTTCCACCTTAGGTCAATCTGTATGCAGAAAGCTGTCTTGAATTCTTGTCTTAGTATAAGGCAGCACCATTTTACAAACCTAGGATATGTTTTTATCTGATGTAATGGATAAATGAATCAAACACATAAACTGTTCCTATTTTTTTATATTTATGCATATTTCCGTATATACGTATACATGTATCTTTACAAGCAGAATTTGAGAAAGTCCATTAAAATAGCCTTACCTGTAGTGCAATGTTTATGCAATGGAGAGAAGTACTTTTAAAAGCAGAAAAGCTATATAGCTGATACATAGTATAGAAGAAGCTCAATCAAGTACAAGAAATCATATCCAGCATAACTAGTACTGGATATAATGTCCATCATTTGGTATATGTAATGCTAATATTTTCCAAGCTTGACAACAACTTTCACTCTCTTTCATGATCACATTAAAGCTCTTGAAAAATATGAATTAATACGATTTTCCCAGTTCTACAAATGATGCATCACAATGACACAAGGAGCCGGAAACAAAAGCAACACAATGTGGCCACTTTTCTGACTTGTCAAGGTGTTCCCACTTTTTTGGAGTTAAAGGACCTCTCTTCATATTGCCTCTAGTGTTAGAACTCATCCAGTAACACTAGAGTGGATGAATATGCATCACACTACAGAAGGGCAGAGAAACATGCTTTCATCTCTAGCCATAATTGATTGCTATACAGTAATTTCCCTGCAATCTGTACTATATTATGTAGCTTCTGTACAGCTTCCTAAGACGATCACATTTCGTTGCTGACAAAAGGCTAGAAACACCTGTTAAAAATATCTCTTTTTGTGGTTTTGATACAACCAACAATTCACAATTCACTACACAGACAAACTTTATGTCTGCATATGTATTAATCCATCCACTGTCTGGCTTGCAGAAATGTAACAACATATGTAATAACAGAGATGGTCTAAAAGGCAGAGGACATGCTCATGAGCTCACTCGGATTACCAGCTATTTTATTTCTCTAGGTTCATCTTTCACTGAGGGTAAGTTTCCATGATGACAAGCAGAGAGATAAATACATGCCTTTTCTCTCAGTTTACGGATATAGCTGCAAGCAATCTATCCATAAAGACAGTGGAAATGTAAAAGTAATTTAAAAAAACCCTAAATGATGCTTAATTTTTATATTTTACAGAAAGTATAACACAGTAAGGAAGAAAACGTTTTTCAGTGAGCAGGAGCAGTACAGTTATTAGAACAGAAACATGAAAACGTGCAGGAAAGAAAGGGAGAAAAAGGAATGCAGATAGTGAAACCCGAACAAAGAGAAAAAGCTGTCGGACAACACCAGTGAACATCTACCTATCCTAACACCTTCTGGTAGATGGATACATGTATACAGTGCTCTTTTCTTTGGTCTGTCTTTCCAGCTCTTGCAGGCTATAGACTTCTTGAGCTACAGACTATGTCAAGATGATTGCTTAACAGCAACTCATGAATTACCTTCCATGGAAGCATCTTATTCCTTTAGCATTTCCCCTGTTTTTTGGTCTCAATAACATCCCAATATCCTGAGTCAATGGATTCATGGGTTTATTATTTGTCACGAAGTTAGTTATTTTTACTTTAAGCTTTCTGACTCTCTACTGGGCATCACACGATACCTGTATTGACAGAAACTGTAATTGTCTCTTCACCTACTCATGGTCTGACAGATCTCTAACATACAGCTTCCCAGTCATCTCTTTACCAAGCTGGAGACTCCTAATATTTAAGTCTAAAGCAACCCTTTTCCCTCATTATGATTACAAACATGTTTGTTTGATTTGCTGAGCTGCACAGTTAGACATCACACCCACAGAACTGTGGCAAATAAGAAATAAAGCAGATGTGAACTTTAACATTCAGAATGGTCTTGCAATCTGGAAGTAAGGATTAGTTGCTATATAATTTCTCGTTCTTTCTGTTTACTCTCTGATTAATCTGCAAACATCCTGTCACACACAAAATTGTACAGTTATTTATCAACATCTGCGAGCCACAAAAGCAAGATCAAAAAATCTCCAAGTTTAGCTTAAAGTGTAAAATGTAATCCAATAAACAAAAAGAGAAACTACTAGTTCACCAAAGCATGAAAGTAAAGCAAAAACAAAGTGTCAGTAATCTCATACAAAAATATTTAACAATTGAAGATAAAACTGTTTTTCCCAGTTTTAAGGAGTTCAAAAAACCTGAATTGTAAGACCTTTCATGCTGCATATACAATGGCACAAATAATGCAGCTGTCCAGCAAGTAAATGTATCTATTTTAATTTCTTTGAACTTCAGCAATGAATAAACATACATAGGTTCAGTGAAAACAAGGAGTTTAATGTAAACATTTTTATTTTCTTAGATATTACTGACAACATAGAAGGAAACCAATGCCCTATCAAAACAAAGTGATCCGTAAAGATTTCTTCCACAAATCCTACCTGGCTTTGCAATCTTAATGGCATCCTTACCATTTTCTTACTTAAGACATACCTATTTTACTGAATGCTTCTCTTAGTTCTTCAAGCTCTTCACGAGAGATAGTAGTTATGTTGTTTTCCATCTTTGGACAGCAAGAAGCGTTGTCCTCAATTGCTTATGCCTAATAAAAATAAACAGGAAATATGTAAGGCTTTAATTACAAGGACATATTATTACAAGCTACTGATCTTTTCAATACAAGGTACCAGACCTAAACGACATTTCCAGGCCTGGCACACTTAAAACACTACAAACAACACTTTAAAGTACATCAAACACCTAGCAATTCTTTTCACTGTAACAGTGACTGAGAATTCACAATAGCAGCACCTTTTTTCATACACCTGATGTTTTCATTTGCATAGAATAAGACCAAGAGTCTACCTCTGTTGCTTGAGTGGTTTTCCAACATTAAAATCATCGCTTTTTCCAGAAATTAATTTTTCTAACAATTGGTTGAAAGTGCAATACAGTAGCATTGCCAATTAGTGTTTAGCGCTAGGATGTAGCCCTGCAAATCACTGAGCACTCCGACATTTGCACGCTAGTGTCTGAGTGCTCACTTCTTTGCAGGACTACAGTAGCGCAAATGTCCCACCTCAGTTGAACACTTTCAAGTTCCTGCTTACAATCAATGCATGAACAGTGATGAGCCTTTGCACAGCTGCCACAGAAGTGACCACCTCCTGACCTTTATTCCACCCTTCTGACAAGCCTATTGTTTCATAACACTGTCAAAGAGTCAAATAAAGGTTTTTACTGAGCACAAAGATTGGAGTCTTGGTGTGACTCTACTTTCTCTACCCAACTCCATAAAAAAGCAGAAGGCACCTTCACTTGTCTTTGCCTTCATTGTTTTCCACTGTACACATGCCACCGGCGCACACAAGGTAAGCCTACGGCAGCACCCATCTGCGTGTGCACCGCTCTGAGCGACACTTGGCTGTAGAGTGCACAATGTGCTACAGATGGTGCTGTGCCTACCATAAAGTAAGTTTTGTCTTTGTTTTTACTTTATAAGCTAAAAGTGACAACCTTACATTAGTGCTTTCAAAGTTGTCCTATACTTGTGTACATTTTCCTTTCTGGTTTAGTGTTTTTGCTTTAGAGCAGGAAAAATATTCCTGTAGTGGCCAGGTTATTATTTGCTTATAATAATTGTACTCAAATCTGCAATATGCAGCTGTTTCTCCCCCCAAAATCATGGGTATCAACAGAAGTGTACTATTACCCACTGGACAAGACACCAGAAGGGAATACCTGAATTCAACAATTGGTTTTACCATGGACCTGCTGGATGCCCTTGGGCAAGACCGTACCTTTCTTTCCCACCTTTGCATGTCCTGACTAATTAGGTTACAAACTTTCCCGGTGCAGGGACTGCCTCATAACTAGATGGTTGCACAATGCCTGCAAAACAGGATCCCTTCTAGGGTCTGTTGTAAGACTGTAATAATGGAATCAGAATTTGGTTCAGGATAAAGGAGATTAAACATTATCAATCTGAATTTCTATTAGAAAATAATTTCTTCCCCATTCTAGCTGTGTAAGTTTTCTTGCGATCCTTCACAATCTGACAATGAGAAAAAAAATACAAATGAAGCAATCACACAGGTCACCAGCACATGAGAGAAGAGCAGTGGTTTGCTGGGGGATTGTGCCAAGAAGTCAGACATTTCCTGGAGGTTTACTAAAATACAAGAAAATTTTTGTCCCAACAGTATGTGACTGCTATCTCAAAGCATAATAGTAAAAATAATTTATTTCGGCCCTATCTGCAACATAAGCATTTATTTATTTACATGTACACTGCTGTATAAGAAAAAACAGCACTGTGTAACCGATTCTCATCTCAGCAAATGTTTCTGCTTCTTTTAAGGCAGTGCTTTACTATTCTTCCATGACGTTATTTAAAGTTTCCAGAGTAATTTAATTTTCTTCCATGATGCTATATAAAAAGAGTTCTTAAAAAACAGGAGATTATTTTAATGAGAACTTGTCTACTTTACTCAGGTTAGTATTTTCTCTGTCTTCACTGGGACTGTTCCTGTGGGTCACACAGGATATGGCCTTGAGGGTGGGTGGTGAGTTAAGTCTTTTTCCTTCATGTCACTCGATCTTATTTAAGTACTGAAATCCTACTCATCCATTTTGCTAAGCTTACTTACTAGCAGCATGTACCCGTCTTCGTACTCAAAATAAAAGAATAAAATACATATTCAGTAAAAAAATGACCTTACACATAGATGTTTCTGGATGTGCAAGTACCTTGACTGGAAACCTGATGTGGCAATTAAAAATAAATAAATAACTGTTGAATGGTTGGGGCAAAAATCAGGCACTTTAAACTTCCTCAGTAATTTAGATTTAAGTACTCTGAAGCTGCAGAAAGACAGAAGACAGTCCTCTGAAATGCTTTGACATGCTGTTTCTGTGTAAGTGAAACATTTAGCCGTGCAAGTGCAAAGGACAACACCACTTGGCATATTGTTAATGTTTTTAACTATTTACCATGAGTCAGTTTTTATCAAAAACAATTTCTGCAATTGTTGCAGAAAAAGTTGCAATGCAATTAGTTTCACCCTTCCCCTTTTATGATTCATAATTTAGATTTTACATCATATTCTATTTCAGAAAATAGCAATCCCTGATTTCCAAAGACATTGATTATTTCAGTAATACAGTAAAAACACCTGTTCTTGAATGAAGCAGATAAATAAAGCTAATACCTCTGCTCTAAAGAGACAGTCTTAAATACCCTATTATACAGTTACAGAGTAAATTATCTGGTCAATTAAATGGCAGAAGTGCTGCAATCATGGTTTGGCATTTCAGCAAGCAGAGGCAACACCTAAACTAGTCAGACATTTCAGACAATTTCTATATAGAAACAGAGACCTTCTATCTCAGCTCATAAATACCTTGCACGCACAGGTTTATCACCACCCAAGATGAGTTGGTCCACAGGCAGTTCCAACCAGATTTAACCTTAAGCCTCTAAAGGTACATGTCTATCGGAACTATGACTATCTGCTGAAAGATATACTTGATTACAGAGAACACATTTCCCTGTACTCTGGTAGTGTTCATATGACACTTAGATATTCTGCAGTTTATGCTTACATTAAATCATCTTCTGCTGCCCCAGGACAGGGCAGGTACAAGTAGTATTTAATGCTGAGAAAGTATCCTTGATCCTCTCCTCCCCAACATGCTTAACAGGAACCAATAATATTCATCTATCCCAAGCCTGCCTTTTATGCCTGGAAGGCTTTTTGTATCTAAAAGGCAAGTCACTGGAGTCTCCCAGAAACGTTCCACATCCAACGTTAATACAGATTCAAACTACTATTGATACCATTGTGGTATTTGTGTGTAGAGGAGTATCTGGCTGAGCAACCATGAAGGATAAAGCAAACAGACCAAACAGCAGTTCCTGCCACATTTTTGACCTGTTATCAAAGCTGTCAGAAAAAACAGAGCCGTTAATTGGCAATCTGGCCCAATAGTTTTCTCCATCCCTGCAGGCAATTGGCAATTTCTTTTTCAGCTCGTCATTTCAAATTCTATTTGCCTTGTTTCCACATGCAGCTGCTTCTGCAATGACAATGGACATTACAAATACTGACTCAAGAGCTTATTTTCTTTTGTTGCCATTCTTTTTGTCTGGCATTAGGGATACACCTCCTGTGTCCCTGGTACAAATGCCACTCTATTGCTGCATCATCCTTAAATTGGTTGTTTCCAATGACAGCCAAGCTAGTATAATTTGCAAATATAGATTGTGCAGAAGAATGACTGCTTTTATGCCAATAATCAACTGATTATTAGTCTGTAACTATCTACAATTACAACACATTAAAATTCTGCTTCTCTTATTGGACTTTGAATCAAACTGCTATAGATTTTAATGCAAAAAAACCTCTCCACAAAACCCATAGTTTAACCTGTAGCATTCCTGTGTTAGTTTATCTAGGATTCTTTAAACCAGTGTTATGGGAACAGGGTAGCCTTCATACACCATTAGTCTCTTTTAAACTCTCACCAGATTAAACTAGGAGTTCTATCCTCAGTGAGAAAATAATGCATTATATAAGACATACTAAAGGAACTTTAAAACAAGGATATGCATCAGATGTTCTGTTTAGTCAGTAAGGAAAGATGAGAAAGTGCTGCTGTATTTTAACTGAGGAAATGCTAATTAAACATCAGTGAAAGGACTTGCATATTATAAAAATTTGAGCAATAGAACTAACTGCCATTGATATACATAGGGTTAGCTTTATATGAATACACATACAGAGGTTTCTCTTATCTTTCCAAGATGATAAAACCATCCAAGTTTTTGTTTGCTCTGTTTGTTTTGTGGTTTTTGTTGTTCCCCCCCCCCAACTTACACTGAAAGATCTTTTTACTTATGCCAAGATTACTCTTGACCCTCAAATATAAAGATGATTAGGGGCCAACTAAATCAATCCTTTAAACAACATGAAAGGACAAATTATTTTAGGTGTTTCACTGATGGCCTGTAATAAAACAGCAGTGGAGATTAACTTTTTAAAAAAAAAAACTTTACTGGAGATTAACTTTTTAACTTACTAAGTCTTTTAATCTTTATGACAAAATGAATAATCAATAAGGTTCAGTGACTTGATAATTTTTTTATTATTATAACTGGTATAGGATTAGATATTTATTAACTGGTATACAATTTAGAAAGATAATTTATCCTTCCCATATCAGTGAAAAAGTTGCAGGAGACATTAATAGGAGAGAATTACACTTCGTGTTATCCAAAGTGAAAGAAGTCTTGATTGCAGAATACAGTCCTCTAAGCACAGAAATACTCTAATATACCTGTAGAATGATGAGCACTGGGTCTTATAAAGAAAGAAGATACAAAAATAGATCCACCCCTAATGCAGCAAACAGGATGCTTGTAAATCTTTAGAAAGGGAGAGCACCGAAAGGTCACAGTAATTAGCTATATAAATACATATACCTGTATATCTAAAAAAATAAGAAAGACATTGCAACCACTGAAGCACATTGCTAATTTTTTGAAAGAAGAGGAAGGGTATAATTATGGTATCAGGTACAGTTATTAGCAGAGTAGCGTGAAGTTCTTCAAATACCATACAGTCAGTCTGAAGCTTCACTACCCGAAAGAGTCAGAGGGTATGTTTCTCAGCCTGGGCTCATAAACGTGGCTGGATACATTTATGGCCATCAAAAGCATTTAATTACTAGAAGTTAGAGGATAACAATGAAAAAATGTTATGTTTCAAACATATAAACCATGGAATTTTCCTCAATCTTCTATGCACAGCAATATATAGTGAACAAGGTACAATTTAAGAGGGGAA
Source organism: Aramus guarauna (assembly GCA_013400195.1). Lineage (NCBI taxonomy): Eukaryota > Metazoa > Chordata > Aves > Gruiformes > Aramidae > Aramus > Aramus guarauna. The sequence continues at coordinate 1,635,582 of VXBL01005306.1, forward strand.
AAAACGGTTGGGTTTTTTTTTTTTTAACTTCTTCTAAAACTATATGCACTTATCTTTGCTAGAGGAAGATTAGAGTGATAAATTTTGTGCCCATGAAATATGTATCTTATGTAAGGAGGACTAGAAGATCTACACTGAAGTTAATTATTCATTCTATAGGAATTTGTTCAACATAGTACAGTAACTCTGGTGAATAATAAAATCAACATTCACCACTATGCCATAAGATAAACATGGGTGACTCAAGAATAAACAGTAAAACAGTAAGCAGAGATACCCAAGTGTTAGACTGGTCAGGAGCCTGATCTGACTTCACTTACTGCAGTGTAAGCACAGAATAATTTCATGAGGCTTAAGACCAGATGAAGAGCAATTCTACTATAAAGCAGATACATGTTTACTTTAGAAAGATACCTTTTCATCCAAACAAAATGCCTCCAGCTTCCTTTGGCTGTTGAGGGTAGAGAATAGCCCTGCAAATTCATCAACAGTATCAGTTTCAGACAGTTTCTTTCACATGCATCATTCAAGAGGATCTCAGACTGCCTGTGCTTTGTATTGTTGCATTCAGCACTCCTAATAAAAAACATCAATGGAAACCTTACCTATGCCAGAAGGACCACTTCTAGCAAAGTAATTTTGACAAAAATGCTATTGCATGCAATGTTTATAGAAGTACCTTTCCTGAAACATTCTGCAAACCTAACCTGTTTACAGTTTAGCTACATCAACACTTTTGGCTGAATTTGCCCAAACTGATTACCTCAGACCATGTGTGACCTGGTCTGGTTTGCTTAATTAGTTATTTTTCTAAGAATTCTACAAGTTTCACCTGCCTCCAGGACAGGGCTGGAAGTGTTTTAGCCCCTCTGCTCTGGAACAGGGATGTGAAATCTGTCTATCCCATATCCATAAGCAAAGCGACGGCTGCTCATCCAACATTAACACAGATGTTGCCCGATTTATAAAACTCACAAAATTCCTGCTTGAATCTGTTGTGTCTAGGATTCTTTGAGGCTGTACTCTTCCATTTAATTTGCACTAGGCATGCTGTCGCCTGGAACAGCAGGTGGTATGCAAGAATTCACCTCTGCAATAGCTCCTTGCAGCTGCCAAGAGAATTCACAGCACCTTTCCCTCCAGTTCCAAACACCAAGGGGAAAGTAGAGAAGTGAACTCCAGTCTTTCAAGTCCCACAACAGATCACAGGCTACTGCTCCAATTCTCATCTCATTTGCTTTAATACAAGCTGTGGTATTAATGAGCATGTGATCAAGAGCAAATCTGAAATAGTGACATTCTCTGTGAAACCAGGATGCTGAGGTGATACAAGTCAATACCACTAGCCCTGCAGAGCTGTGTGCATGAATTACTGCTGCCTAACTGTATTTTCTGATGTTTATACAGTCATTCACGACACACTAGTTGTGGTTAGATCACTTTCGCAAGTAACACAGAACAGCAAGGAAGTTAAATTTGTGCATTTCTGCTATACAGTACATCCTGGGCTCCTTATCTGTTAGCAAACCATTTCCAGATGAAAAAAAGATACATGCACCAAGCTGCTTCCATGCAACAAGCAGCTTTTCTTGAGGACTTGAGAACACCAGGCAAAACAGTATTGGAAATAAAAAAAGATTTTTCTCACAGGTATCTTGATAACAGACAACACTTCTGGTTTTCAGAATACAAAGTCAGATTGTCTGCAAAAACAATACACCGCTTAATCTGAAGCAAAATCATTCCAGTTTTGACATGGGCTTTACATTTTACTCTATGAAAACTTCAAGATGAAGTATTCTGAACTATCTGCATATTTTATGTAATTTAAATATAACAATAAATTAGGGAGTATAGAATCAAAGTATACAATATAAAATACTAAACAGTTGTGCAATAATAAGCAACAAATTAAGGAATGCAAAAAGAAAGTTTCCCTACAGAATCTCCAACATTGTTAAATTCAAACAACTGATCCAAAGTAGAGGTTGGACACAGTGCATCTGCTAAAGTGGCACTTGCTCTTGGTTTTATTATGCACAACCTTTGCCTCGCTGAAAGTTCAATAACAGGACGCACATGGTATCCAACCTCTGTCAAGAGAGGTTGAGACACGTAAAGAAAATGAAAGCACAGGAGGAATTTGAATCAACTGAAACCATAAATCTTAATTACCTTTTGTGCTATCTCAACATCTTTCATGATCAATTTCAAATACTTTAAATATGTTTCATTCCTCAACAACATAAATATTTAATCAGGAAAAATAACACAAAAGGCATAGGGACTTAATGTTTAACATAAACATACCAATTATCCACTAATAAGAGACTGTTTCCACTAAAAAGTGTTTTCAGAGCTCCTTGTAAATAAAAAGTTTATGTTCTTATGGAAATTAAATAGAATAAACAAGAAGAGAGTTACTACAACCTACAGTAGAAAAGGATGGTCCTATTATGCCCTTTAAAGAAGATTGAGCCTACTGCTTGCAGGCAAACAGCTTTGAGACAGAGTTAAAGGTACACAAGTTTAAATGCCTGGACGACCTCAGAAACTCGGAAGGCGTGCCACCAACCTACAGCAATTCAGCTCTGAAACACCCTAATCAAGCCTTACAGTTGGTCTAAAGGAGATTAGTTACTTTTGCATTCAGGTACAGAACATCTTCCAGAGGCTCGCAATGCACCTTATCAGATATTACCAGAGCAAAGGTATCAGAGTTATTAAGGACGAGGTTTTAAGTTGCATTCCAGCAACTTCAACTGGAGTCAGCTGAATTTGTGGATTTTCAGCATCTCTAATAATCATGCCATAAATACACTAGTGAAAAACTTTAGAAACAAATAATTCAAGTACAGTGCAACCACAATGATATTCCTTGCAAGAGAGATAGAAGCAGCTCTTGTTTACTACTGCTATAGAAATGTATTAGTGTAAACAGAAAGGTTCCTCAAGGTCTCAGTTCCATAGTTCATTACACATGCAGAATGTCATAGACACATTCATGCACATTTTAATTTTACAATAAGAAACTCCTGCATCCAGCAATAATGCCATTAATGGCACACAAGGACAGGAAAAAATAGGCAAAAGTAGGACTAAGGAATTCCCTTGGGAGACACGAGATCATGCACAAGACCCTCCTGTTGTTGAGCAAACCCTAGAACCAGTGTCTCCTCTAGCCAATTAGAAAATGTACATTTGTAGAAACCACTGCAATAGATGTCATCTTTGTGGGTGTGGTATTAACCTTCCCAATGTAATCATTTTAGTGTTGTTTTAGCTTCCACCATACTGTCCAGAGTCTAAAATAATTTTTACCTTTTACTGACACAGTTAAAACTAGTGTTTACAAAGGAAATTCACAAAAATATTGCTTTTCCATTTTACACATGCCAGTGTCTGCATTTAAGTCATCCACAATTGTAGAGCTACATTCAAATTAATTAGCAAGGTATTAAGAGTTAGGATGGGGCTCAAGACAGATTAAGGTAACTTGGTGGAAGAAACTTCTTTACAAGTGTAAACACCGTAATGTTTAGACTAGTTGGGGAAGCATTTGACTGACCCTGGAACAGAAACCAGATTTGTATTTCTTTCAACAAGTTCAATCAACTTACTATATGGTTTCCTTTTATATGACCTTTTCTTATCTCCTCTCACCAGCAATATCATTTGCCCTCTGGGTGGATCATTTGATACTCTCCAAAAATCTGTTTATTATACTGCAACCTATGTCCCATGCTGACTAGTCATTTGGCTTCCATGTACACAAAATGTACTAGACCGTCCTTCCTGGAGAACTTCTGCAAGCTCCCCATCAGGCACCTCTTCTGCTCTTGCTGTGCTACAAGGCTACCCTTGCCTCACTGACCTTGTCCCTTTATCCACCATCTTTGCCTATATGAACGTCTTTGCTCAGGTATCACTTCCGAATGCACCCACCCAGTGACCAGGCAAATGCACTGTGTCTGGGAGGCCAGAGGAGACAAGGATCATGCTTTCCAATTAGCATTGGAAGCTGGTGCCTCAGATGCTGACACCAAAAGCAAGGAAAAAATACGGGCTGAACCAACACCACAGCCACCATAGTACATGGTGCCAAACGCAGAAATTGTGGCAAGATGAATGTTTACTAAGGTCAAAGCGTCACAACAGTTTTCCATCTAGCATGCATTTGCATGGTAAAGTCTATCATTAACATATAGAAAATTTCATGAGAAACTAGGAAACAGTTTGCCATAAAACCCCTTTGGTTACCAGTCACTGCTCTGAAGAATTTTTTTTTTTTTTTGAAGTTCAAACTTGGTTTCTCCGTGACATTTCATTAAAGCAAACCACACTAAAATATAAATGGAAAGGCTACACTAATAAGAGCAAGGTCATTCAGGCAGTCCATCCTCAAGTCATTCTTCTGTGCCCAGGCTGACATTACATATCAAGTTTACAACAGCAAAAGGGAGTGAGTTAAAAGACACATCAGCAAATGATACTTAATCTCTTTCTTCCTCTGTCTAGGTTTATGCACATACAGCTTTTATTAGCATGCAACTACAACGACAAATAAAAATTGCATTATTTTTATGGGAAATTCTTATATAAATATTCTCTGATATATATGTTAATTAGGAAACAAATCCTGAAGTTTTTATTGAAACATCTGCATCAATAAGAATTTTGCACCCACCAAAATGCATGCTGAGACCTCACTTTGTGTGGACAGGACCCTCACTTGACAGAGGGACTGTCGGGGTGTCAGTAGTCATAACCCATACTTTTCAAAACCAATCACAACCAACTAAAAAAAAAGAATATGAAATGTCAAAGGGCTTTAAAATTACTCATATGGAATGACATCTGCCTTCTGTTTTCAGATACTTCACATTATTCTCAGATTAAAACAAATTTCTAGCCCTTCCAGTTACAGAGAAAAGCTTGAAAAATTAAACAGATCCTCACATAATTTCTCAACTCCACAAACTGGCTTTTGAGAGCATCTTCAAGTTTCATGGAAAGCTCAGTCAAATTATGAGAACTGATAATACTGTGGAAGTCACTGACTTACCATCTTCTGATTTGCCTCTAAATTGCAATTTAAATAGTATGTCTCTAAAAGTGCTATTAAAGTCAAGTAGTTGCAATGTTATCTCCACCTCAGTATTTATAGTAATGAAACAAAAGTAATTGGAAACATTAAAATACAATGAATAGCACAGTTTTTCACTATCTACCAGCTTCTAGCACAGCAATTGTTACTACCAATTTCAAAGCCAAAATTCTGCTGCTGCTATCAGCAAATAACAATTTCACATTACATGCTTCACAGTTTTTCAGAGTTTGCTGGATTTTGCTTTCCATTTACTACAAAGTGTACTCACCTTCAACTGTTTAATCTCTTACAACATCACTGATATTTTTACAGTATCTTTTGCTATCCGGTTTTGTCCCAAGCTTCTATTTCTTCCAGATTCAGTGCTGCCTGAGACATAGGACATACTGTACTCTGTGTTCTCTGCTAAGGAATGTACCCTTCTGTGGCACTCATAACTTCAGAAAATTATCTTTTTCTTAAGCCAACTGGAACATTATGAACCATTTTTCTCTTCTCCAAGAGTGAAAATAATGTTTAGTCAGCACGTAACTTAAAAAGCAAAACCATGAACAAAGCCAGTGAACAAACAGACTAATAGGCAGAAGGGGAGGGAGGTCTTAAAACATTGCAACTGCAACACTCCAGAAAACTACTGCCTTTATCTTTCCCTGTGCCTGCTTACTAGTAGTCTGAAGTAGGAAACCACGGCTTGCTACAAACACTAGAACTCCAGCAGAGCACCACAGGCTAACTCTTACTAATGAACTTAGTTTTAAGGTCATCCTAGAAGTTAATCATGTGAAGATCATTAAGAGCAACAATAGAAATGCACATTCATTTCCCTACCCTCAGCAATTCAATTTACATCCACATGTTCTTCATATTCTAGCTAATTGCAATTACTAAATAGTACCAAATAGATGTGTGTTGCCAGGTTTTTTGTTTTCATTAATTATCAAATGGCAGTATGGCCTTCTGTCACCTGCTAATTCCTCATTCAACTCTACATGGTTCAAAAGATTATTAGAAGATTAGACTGATCAGCCACTATACTACAAGCAAGCCAGGATTTTCTGTCATGGAAAATTCATAGGTTATTTTTGTTTTTCTTTTCTCATTGGTCAAGGATGGTCTTCTACAATACACAGAAAAAGCAAAAGGCAGCATTTCTAAACCATCCAGTTTTTACAGAGTCCACATATGCATAAATGCTACTACCCATTTGCCAGTTCACAGCCTTAAGGAGCTATGCTTGCTCAAGTGTTGAGGGTAAAAGGAGCACATCAGTAAATCTGAGTAACTAAAACTAAACAGAGTATTGTTTGTAGCTTCTAAACTAGAAGACTAACTGGGGCACACATGAAGTTCATTTGCTGGCACTGTAGTTCTTAGTAATTAGGCCAGAAGAAAATATCTACAGTTCTTGTTGCCAACTGTCATTTTTAATCCCATTTTGAAAAGAGAAAGAAGTTTCTAAGCAAATTTTTTGTAACTAAGTTATTCAAAACCTCAGCCTTAAGATTCACATGATTAGGAGACAGATTTCATTTAAGAATATAAAGCTGTTTCTGATACTCAGGTGAAAACTTTTACCATCTTTCTTACAAACATCAGAAATCAAAATTAAAAGAACTTTATAAAAATCTTTGGTTTAGACAAATTCTTTCATTTTTTTTAATAGTTTGATTTAGCAACATGAACAAACATCCCTAAGTATTTAATCATACATTGCAAGTGCGCAAAAGATGTGCATGATTTTATTAGCTTGAAGGTTTGTTTCCTTTTTTTGAGTAGCATAAAAACATTCATCTTAGAAAATAGTGCTAGGCTAGTAACAATTCGTACAAACCTAAAAATGATGGTTTAAAAAAATTACTTGTTGCTTTAAAATTAATGACCTAAAGTCTCATAAAGTAAGAAAGATATGTTTATACAGTTATACATAGCCTAGTAACTATAGGGCACAAGGCTTAGTACACAGAAAAATCCTGTAAGCTGGTCATGCAGATTACCTTTGTAAGGAGTCTTTCTGTTTAAACATGCATTCTGAGTATTCTTAAATTTAACAAATTTGTTTTGTGTTAACCATTTTAAATGTCCCACAGTAATTTGACAGTTGTTTGCTCTCATAGCCTGCATTAAATGCTAGTCTTCCAAAATTGCCAGATTTGTTCTAAGTCTTTCCAAACCGTGACACTTTTGAAGTAAAACACTAATATTTCTTACACTGTTTCTAAGTCCTAAGACTTGTTAGGACTTTGAGAACAGATTTCCACATGCTCAGCAAATGAAATATGTAGCTAAGATCTACCTCTTTCATGATAAAATGATCAAGTGTGATGAACTATCAGATAAATCAGCTTGTTGATAAATCAGCTCTTTAACAAGGGAGATATCTCTGGAGGAGATCTCAGAAGAGATACATTTTATTTCACATAATATTTTAACTAAATAAGCAAACATTTTGGATTTTAAGTTAGCTACAAGTCTGTAGCAAGGAACTCATCCTCCTCCCACTGACCTTCACAAAAACTGAATAACCCTGTCATGCTGTGTACTGTCACTTTACATTGACAATTCATGAAAAATAACTTACATTTCCAACTCTCCAAAATTAATGTTCTTGAGCATTAAACAATAATCTATATTTAAATCCCTATTTTTAAGTTTCTAAACATGGCACAGAAATCTATAAATGCTATGCTTACCTTCCATATTTTCATTCAAATACGAAGGACAAGCTTTCCCACTGTTACTGGTCTATCTCCCTCTGGTTGAGGAGTCCAGCTGAAAGCAATACAACTGAAGTGACATCGTAATGAAGCACTTCTTAGGCAGCACAGACTACAATAGCCCCCAATCACTCATCCAACATACACTTATTTGGTTGAGAAGGGCTGATATGGATTAATCCTATTGAGTTTAAGTGCCTTGATCTTAATTTACTTAGTAAAAAGCAGAATGGTAGCTTAAACAAACTATATGGCAGAAGGATTTGTTCCATGGATTAATCACCACAAAATTATATCAGGAAGGAAAGCATGCAGAAATTTTGGAATGCAACAGAAATACATGCATCTATTACTGTATAGCATGTCATAATCCCTACTTTCCCCAAGGCAGTCAGTCTATCAGACAGAACTTCATTAAAAAACCCAGCATGGCTGACCCAGTAGCTGTCTTTCACCACAACAGGAGGGCTGTCATTTTAAAGTGCGAGCCACCTTATAAAAACAAAAGCACAGTGCCAGAAGTAGGGATTTGCTCTGACGTGACAAACAACTCATCTCATGTTGCTGTCAAGCCTCTCTGGGGAGTAGCTCTGGTAGGATGTGACCAAACCACCTTGCCCATTCTGAAGAAGGCAACTGGGAGATTTGAGTTTCAGGCACAATGGATGGTCTCAAAGATTTTGGAAATCTAGGGGCATGTACAAATTAGTTTTAATTATTTTTTAAAAAATCTCTATAAAAAAAGGATTGCATTCCCTTTTAATACTATCTTTATGCAAAAGCTCAGCCAGCCTGACACACACAGCATTACCAAACTGCAAGAGGCAACTGAAATTTTACCAGACTTAATTTTATTAGACCAGCTGGGGGGGGGAGGGGGGGAAGGTTGGAGTAATTCCCATGTACTCAATGGAAACTTCCACTTTGCAATGGCATATCCACATGTAAATTTTAGGTAATGTTGATAAATTTATATTTTACTTTATTCAAAACATTACAGAGGTCCCAACATTGTAGCTTACAGAGGATATAGATTTTCCATGTATGTTTAGCATGTATGTATCTGGAAACACATAGTAATAGCAGAATAATAAAATCCCTTTGGGAAGATCAAAGATATATAAATATCATTGATTAAGATGAACAAGATATCAGGTTTTAGAAGGAACTGTCCAATAGGCCTTGAGTTAGTGAAGTAGCTATCTTTGGATACAACTCTAAGCATGTAACAACTCTCTTTTAAATCAATGGAATTATTGATAAGATTAAAATGTACTTATGTGCTGTAACATTTTGCTACTTTGGATTGTGAAAAATATTCTGCCCCATACAATTAAGTGGCTGATATAGGTGATGACAAGTAAAGCAAAAGACACCATTATATTCAGGTATGAATTGTTTTGTCACTGAATACATCATGTTACCCAAGGGGAAAAAAAAAACAAAAACCAGATTTAGAATCAGAGTCAAGTCCTGATGCCAGCTGTATCATTGTTGAAATCCACACTAGTTTCAATTAAATATATCTTGATTCTATAAATCAAGCTTGGAAGGACTAGACATATCACAGAAGTAAAATACTCAGCTCAATGGAAAAGGAGAATTTCCTACTACTTTATATTGATCTACCTTTAGGATATGAAAGATCATAATCTAGTTACCCTTTGTCACAATGGGATAAACCACAGCAAAGAGAAATGGTAAGACATGCAGAAACAAAATGGGAGAAAGGGAGACATGAAGCTAGAAGAGGAGCTTGTTAAATCAGAACACAAAACCATTCCAAATGATAAAAATTTTGGAAAACAAAAACCTATGAGGGAACATCTGGTTTGAAAGGAAACAGCTAGCTCCTGAAGATCACAGCGACAAATCCTTTAAACTAGCATTCAAGTAAATATAATCTTGCTGATAACATATGGCCTAATATTTCAGCTTTAGTACATGTTAATGTTTTTAATCAGTCCATCCTACCAATGATTATTAATAAGATGAAAGGATGAATACACTAAGTGAATTAAACTGGGTAATACTGGATCAAGCATTATTTTTTTTTTGCCACTGCCTATTATTAAGGAAACATCTGCAAGAGAGCCCTGAAAGTGGGTTGATAATCCCTTTCCCACCAGAAGCATGCATGCAGAAGCACACAATCTGCTTTATGCATAATTTATTTCTGAGGTTTAGCAATACCAGTCTCACTGATGAGCTATTGTGATGTACTACCTTTATTCTCTTCAGACACCTGTATGTAATAGCACCTGTAACTAAGCACACACCCCCTCATAAAAATCTAAAAATCCATCAAGCAATTTACACTTAGAAGTACCAAAACAAATAATAAGGATAATAAGGTCATGACTGGCATTTAGTATTTCCTACATGTGACCAGCTGAATCAAAGCTGAAATCATGTAATTAGTAATTTTATCACAAACATAATACACTGGGGAATAAAGAAGTCAACCTCACTGTTTCATTTTGCAGCCCTTTTTTAAAGGTGTAGCAACAGCTATGCTTAAAAATCCCGTAACAAAGCAGCAGTACGTGACTGTAATGCAGAACCGATTATGTAACCTGGAACTCCTGATTCATACTGAACTTGATTTGACTAATGCCAGTTGTTTTCATTGTTAATAGCCCTTTGCATATCACAACATGACCACCGGCCAACTGTTTGCTCAGGGAATGTCAAGGATGAAATGAGCTAGTGAGACAACATCTTACACCTGGGGTTTAGATACAAAAGCATTTGCAGTTGCTTAGCTGGATGTCTTTTCCCAGCACATTTACAATTTATTGTTTCCTTATTGTCTGGTACAGTACAGTAGAGCCTTCTCCAGCAATAAACTCGCTTGCTAGGATCACATCCTTTTACTCCATGTTACTCCTTTTCTACATTTAACTCATTTATGTAGATCTAGTGATTTTTGGAGTTTTTACAGCAACAGTTACCATGGATGTGAAATATTTCACACATTGTGGCGAATGCTATGAAAATATTGTATTTAACTACTGCAATAAGAAAGGTGGCAATTAAATGTTAAACACAGACTTTACGTGAAGTGTTAAACATAATGGTAGTGGTACAATTTTCTAGCTTACGTATTCCCATATTACATGCTGTTAAGGCGATGTCCATTCCATTGACACAATCCTCAGAGTAGTGAAAGTAATACATTTCTATGAGTTTCCTCCACAGCTACAAGCCTCAAGAATACTTTTCTAAAAATACTAGAAAGCAAGAAACAAGTCACAAAAAGATATATACAGGCAACTATTTTTAATAGCAGTAGTTGTAGATAAGCAAAAAATAGTCATTGCTACTGTGTAAGTAATAATGTTGGGTTCCAAAAAAGTATAATCTAACATGCTACCTCTTGAATTATTCAAATGTTTAATTTTACATCCTCAATAGTCTTAAGTAGGTAAGCAGGTTTATTCATTAAAAAAATGGATAAATGCTTGCATGTCTAGGACCTGTCTAGATTACATACAGAAATAGAAGACATGAGAAAAGCAGATTTTAATGCTTTATATTTTCTTTTCTCACTTTTTTCCTCTTTTACCTGTTAGCTTTTGCTTAGTAGTTGAATGTACATAGTCCGCTTTTAGGTTGCTGGCTTGCTTGGTTGGTGGTCTTTACCACCATTTACTGCCTGTTTCATTTTTCACCTTTTTATTTTATTTTTTTTTTAAATCATCAAACCAATATTCAGAACGGGATGCAATTTTAATCTGTGCCCCTTCACTCCAGTCAAGTTGACTAAGCAACACAGGCATAGATAAAAACTGAGCATACCGGAATACATGTTTTTATGGTATATAGGAACAATGCAATGCGTTCAAAGGTCAGGCAACTACTCTGACAACCGCTCTCATGACTATATATGGAAATTAGTCCTCAAGTAATCATACGGACTATCGAGTGTTATTACACCAACTATGCAAATGATAAGCCATAAGCACGCCTTGCTTGACATTACATGAAACTACTTAGTACAGTTCAGAGGACCTCCATACGCTACCTTGGCTACATTTCCTCTGACCACCGTATCAGCCTGTGTAATGTTCATATTTCACAGTTCATGAAGGCATCAAGGAATATACATATGCATTTAAATGTCTTAGCATAATCACATGTCTGCTGGCAAGAGACAGGTGAGATTTAACTGCAGTCATGCTAAGCACATGGGCAAACATCCACATACATCCACAGAGTGGATAAGCCTCAAGAACAACAGTAATTCTACCTCAAAATTAAACACCACAGAGGAAATAAAAGTACAATTAATGTGCTTTTCTGCTCTGGAACCTGCTGGTCCAAGGCAAAGTCACTCGGTCTTAAAATAAGTACATTGACCTCCAGAGGCATGTGGCAAGGAAGGAATGAAAGCCAAAGAAGATAGAGGCCTGGGTGTGGAAGCATCATACAGCTATAACGTAAGAGGACTGCCCAAGTGAGGGGGAAAAACAAAACAAACAACAAATCCCAGTAATGTCAGCTTCAGCAGAAATCTTGGTACTGCCACATACAATGCATTCCATACTTAGCTCTACCTATCTGCATTAATTTCTCCCCGAGTTCTCTATGCAAGTTGAGAGCTCTGCACACCCAAGACTCATTTCACCAAGGTGAATTCTGCATTGGAAGAAAAAGTACAGAGTGGTCTCCAGGCATGCTATTTTCCATTAGTAGTGAGTCACACTCTCCATCTGGATAATATCCCTGCTCTTCCTCCTGAAGGTCAAGAGACATAAAAGTATAAAATAATGGGATAAGGAAGAAATAAGGAGATGAATTAACAGTTTATTGAACTGCTTATCATGTATGTATTCAAGAAAAGTAAGGAACAAAGTCAAATATTTCAGTTGGTGTTTCTTTGGAGGGCTTGGGGAATGCTAGGTTTTGTGAGTGCCCATAAAAATCCTTTTTTTATGTGGAACATCTAAGAGACTTATTACATCCTCACAGCAGAATTAAGTTCTTGTTATGGGTAGTCTTATGTAGAGTCTTAGAACACCAGCGTAACAGAAGGAACTTGATGATATGGTCAGAAGGCAGTAAATGGGGGTTTGCAACCAGGAAAGAAAAAAAAAGTTTCCTAACTTCACTTACAGTGAAGGATGGGGAGCAGGAGATCTCCCTTTAATGAATTGTTATAGGTACTTATTACAAAAAAGAAAAAAGCCTGAATTACATGCTTGGTAAATGCTTAAAGCAAGCGCACTACAAGTTTATATAGCATTCTACCTCTGACAAATGGAAGCACTTCTACAATACCTATATTAATAAGATCTTACTGTTGACTCAGGAGACTTCCAGGCAAGAGCACTTTTTTCCCCCCCATTAAGCACTTTATGTACCCCACTTATGCTTTACCAACAACAACAACAAAAAAAATCACCCTACGATTCAATAAATTTATCATATTTCTTAGGATTGGAAGCTAGAGAATAATATATCCTGCTCAAACTCTAACATCCCAAAAGATATTTTGCTAGCTTTCTTATCAGGGATGACATGGCAATTTTAACTCTACATCAAATTAGCAAGTAATGCAATTTACACCTTTCTTAGCGTGACTGATGCGTCAGGCTTGGAAGTTTACACTCAGAATGTTGTTTGCGTGAAAACACATTTTTTAAATTGAAACTGTGTAGAAAATTTTGTGTTCATAATAACACTGATGATAAAACCCAGACATGGTCTTCCTGGACCATTAAAGTTCTACTTAACAAAACATGTAAAGCTACATGGTTTGTGCTTTCTCTTTAGGAATGACTCTTGAAAGACTAATATGTTATAAAGTCAGCTGGTAGAAAACATCGCAATATATATTGAAAAACAAACTAAGATAAAAGGCAGTTATGTTTTGTAAAGTTTCCCAAAGTATTCCAGGTCCTTCCCACGTTAGCAGCCTTTGAAAGTCAGCAGAATTTTTAATGAAACAGCATACATATATTTTGCATGACAAGAATAATCATCTATGAATGAAAAATTAGTAATAGGTTCCCTGAAAGCATCCATCTGAAATGCATCAGTAACTGAAATACACACATGCATCCACTTTGTGGACTGTTTTACATGCAAAAGACGTAGTCCAGCATAGTGGAAACACACAATTGAATTAGAAGCCTCCGAGAGGATTTTATTTCAGCCCAGAAACAATGCTAAGATGAAGTTCATAAACAAATGCAAGAAGAGCTATACCTCCTAATTAGAAAACCAAAGCTCAACTTCAGCTTCCCCTGACATACTCTCCCTGCTATCCCTATCTATACATAAACCCCCTTAATTTATCCTTGTATATCTGAAGTCTTGCAGACTTGCTACATCGGTAGGGCCCACAGGCGCAGGTCACAAGCCTATATTCCCCAGCACGCCCCCGGACCGCCACTGAAACACACCTTCCGCTCTGGCGGAGGGCGGCACGTAACTCTCCACACACGGTATGATGTCTAAGTGGCCTTTCAGGTTTTTTCTCAAAACCTTTTGTACTTTATGCATTTAAACACACTCCCTCAAAGCAGCATAAACACAAAGCAACATACGCTAAAAGTAAAAAAAAAAAAAAAAAAAAATAGCGGCAATATTTTAAATATTGTTTAGCTATGCTCCTCACCGCTACCTACAGTGAGGAGCGCTGAGCCGGAAGGTGTCGAGCCCCGCACCTGCCCGAATACGCCCTCCCGCCAGCTAAACGAGCCGGAGTCGCCCCTTCCAGCCGCCTCCCCCCAGACACCGCGAAGAGCTAAACACCAAGAACCAGCCACCGACCCTGCTCGCTCGCCTACCT